>CM070032.1:87253359-87302007 GCA_036250615.1 Ptychadena robeensis | reverse complement strand
CTTAGCTGTATAAATGATTACAGATAATAACATGGAAGGCATAATGGGTTGTATTAACTCCTTCCAAAACCATTATCCTCTGTCCTTTCAGGCTGTGATCTTCTTGATTGTAGATACTTGCTGAAAGTTTCTAAATTTTCAGTATAGTTCGATGTATGTTTTGTCTGGATTCCCATCACCCTCTGTGGTTCCTTCTAATTACTGATTACTTGCAGTTTTCTTACTTATCAATCCTATGATACTCCAAACATTTTTTTTAAATTATGGCCAACACTGCACACTAAATATTGTACTGAGTGAGATAATTTTTGGACAAACTTGAAACAGAAATTGAGCTCCCACGTTCTGAGCAATAGTAAATCATATTCTTTGATACAAAACCCTCATGGAATATATTGCCCATCACACATATTTGTGTCAGCAGTTTAAAGCAATACCTTACTCATCAAAACTTAAAGTTGTAGATTCCATGCAGTAAAACAGTTTGTTTTTGGCATAAATCATATTTTAAAAGAAACACAGTTTTATATCTTTAATAATTTTGTATTTACAATTTTATATGTCTCTGAGGTGGAAATTGCCTTTTTTTTGTGAAATTAAAGAAATACCTGACAATACCTGACCAAAATTCAAAAATGAATTTAAGACTAATTTTAAGTAAACCTCACTAATAGGGAATTGTTACTGCTGACAATTTTTTGGGAAATGCTATCTGTCTAGGTCAGTGATGGCGAACCTATGGCATCCGTGCCAGAGGTGGCACACAGAGCCCTCTTTGTGGGCATGTGAGCTGTTAGTCAGCACAGAGGAAAGAACTGCAGCCTATTGGCTCTCAATGCTGTCAGTTCTCTTCCCCTCTCTTCTCATTGCACACAGCGCCCTTTACCCTCTCCTATTCTATCTAAAGAAAGTAGAGTTTGTGTTTACATGTTTCGTGTTTGTATATGAGTTGTGTGTGTAACTCAGGTTAAATTGCCATGCCGGAACTTTAAGATAAATAGGTGGGGTTTGGGTTTCAGTTTGGGCACACGGTCTCTAAAAGATTCGCCATCACTGGTCTAGGTGTTACAAAAACCCAGTAGCTGGTCTGATGAAAAACCATTCAACGCAAGAGTTCTGGATTGTTAATCCTAAATGTTGTACATCTGTTTCTTGGTAGTGTCCCCAGAACTATGAAAATGATAGGTGATATAATAATGTGAATAAAATGCAGTAGAAAGAGGTTATGTTTAACAAAGCCCCTAAACATAGTATCATCACCAAAATTGCTAGAGATGTAGTAAAGGGCTGTGGGAACATTTGAAAAAGTAATGCTCTAGTAGTTTTTGCATAAGTTGAAAGTCAAAAAACTTTTTGTGTTAGAGCAAACCTTTCTTTTTTGTAGTATACCCTCAACCCTTCTCAACATCTCTTGCAAGTATGGTGATTCAACTTTGCTCAGGGGCTTTGCAAATGACCCACAAATTCGAATTTTCAAAAAAACTATTGGGCCATCTCTAGTCATCTTTATCGGAGGTGGCGAGTGCGGACTCTATGATTGCGCTTCATACAAGTGAAACGCGTCAGAGTGCGGACTGTTGCTAATTTACACCTTTGTCTTCGCGAGTGTGGACACATTCTTTTAGAGCGAATAGTAGCTGTCTAATAAATGTCACTGGCCAAAAATGTGTACACCGCTAACCTGTTGATTTAATGTGAAACAGCTATTTGATTAGATGTAGTTTCCATTGCTCTTTGGACGGCTGCACCTCATCGCTGACTTCTAGGATGAGAACACTTTGAATGTGGACACAATGAAAGAGAAGGATAGACATAAAAGATGCTAATGCTCAGTGGTGAAGCCTGCAACCTTCTTTCTGATGCCACAGTTGACAGTCACCACAGAAAGGCTTAACAGTCTTGACAACCTCAAGGTTTGCACTGCTGTGGGAGTTGAGGAAATTGGGTATATTTGTGCCTCCTGCTGCTACAGATTCAATACCTTATCTCTTCTAAAGCACATCCAAAACATATGCGCTGACGGCTTTAGCTGCCTAGTATCAGATTCTTTTGGCCTACTAAAAGAAAAAGATCAAAGTCTATGAGTCACCTCCAGGCAAAGGGAGATGGGATGAAAGCTATTACAATGATTAGGAGAACTAGGATAGCGGCACTGATATACTATTCCGAATATGCTATTAAACTGTACATATAAACATTTAATCTTTTGTGTATGTTGAAATATGGATCACTGGATAGTAGCCACTACAAAAGTCACCGATGGGAGTTGAATAATCCTGCAGATGTTACATAATGTATGTTATTACTTAACTTAAATTCTATCAACTGGGAGAAAGTCAGTCAGATTTGTAAGAATTACAGAGCTCAGTACCTTTCCAGCCACATTTATATAGGTTATTCAAAAAGCACACATTTGTCAGGGTTATCTGACACAGGTCACTTCTACTGATAGTTGGATCAGATTCCTAAGAATCTTGATCTTCACATTATCATTATAATATAAGTAGGGTTTTTAGTGATCGGATGAGTATCAGGAGATGTTGTATGGTACTCGCCCCATATGTAGCGTAGTTTTAAAAGGGTCCTTCTCCCTCACCGTCCTCTGCATCACCTTCCTGCTTGGTAGATTCTGCTGCAGATGGACCTTTCTGTTCCTGATTGAGCCTCCAAATATCTGTCTCCATCCACAGGTCACCAGCTGGCTTTGTGTCAAATGTAACTCTCACAGTACAACACTGTTTGAGCCCCCAGATCTCATACCTCAGTAGTACAACTTTTCTCTTGTCAGATTTTACCCTTACATGGGCCTACTCTTACTTTCATCCCCCAGATCTCCAACACCCTTTGAAGTCAAATCTTTTTGTTATTTACATTCCCAATTTCACACCCCTAACTGCAACCTTTTATAGTTATTCATGTTTCTAAGTGACATATATTGTATACATTTAACAATAAAAACTGAAAAAATTATACTTGTATGATTTTCTGAAATTTGTCAACATGTTCGATCACTTTTCAAATGATTTTATGTTCGATCATTTTTGTTAGATTGCACCAGGTGGGCATGAATCGATTCCCTTTCCAACAAAAATATTGAACCATGTATGGCTACCTTAACTTCTCTACACTTTGTAAAGAGAGGACATCTCTTATACCCTCTTAAATTCATTATATCTCATAAGATTAAACAGTAAGCATATGCTTCTTAAAATCTTGGTGCCAGCATCTGCTCAGAGACTCGAAAGTGAATATGTGGAACAGGACAAGAAAGGTCAACATCATTTTATAGATATAAGGAATGTTGCAGATGCTACACAGTGAGGATTTAGGGTAATCTGTTGGTGTTGAGATGACAACTTGTATACTAGACAATAAGGAACCTGTGCGATAAAAATATGACAGCTTTTACCTTGTGATTCAATAATTCATAGTAAGAATTTCGCCATAGAGGTCTGAACTATTTGTTCTAGGTAACTAGATTGTAAAGTCAGGATCAGAATGACTGCCAATAATGGACATTTGTATATTGCTATCCCCACATGCTCAATTTTTAGACCTTTCTGTACTGATCCTTGAGGTTATTTCTATATAGACAGGATGTAGATCCTTTGCTTAGATTGTAAACCTGAGCGGGCAGGGTCCTCTAACCCCCCTCTGTCATAACCTGTACCTGTGTAATATTTTGTGTTGCATCTCAAGTCTAATTTAATGTACAGCGCTGAGTAATATGTTGGTGCTGTGCAACTAAAAGTTAATGATAATAATGAGGTCCCTGTCTTCTCCCCACCACATTGTCGCTTGCATGGCTCATGTTGCTTCTGTAAACTACTACCGTTAAACTGACATTAGGAGCAGCCCAGCCCATAAACAACTTCCTAACGTTCCTTATCTAAACTTTATTTCTGCATAAAGGCTGCTCCATAAAACTGCCTTTTTATATATGAGATTATTTGTATTTCACAGTGTCCCATAAAAGAGATCTTGACGGTTAGGCCATGTGTCCACTGCTTCTAATTCCCTATGGTGGGCATGCATCCCATTCTAATGAATGGGACCATGTCCACTCCACGTTCGGGGTGCAGAATTTTTATTGCTGCTGACGCAAGGTGTTGCCAGAGACGTGTCTATTAAAGATCAATGGATGTGTCTGAGGGACGCAGAAAAGCTACACTTGAACAGAATGGGGCATAGCGTTTCTGCATCTTTGCTAAAATAGGGCACATCCTTGTCCCATAGCTGGGAACACACCCTATTAACTAGCATTAATAAGACCATGGAAAGGTGGTATCACGGAAAAGTGTCATGCCCTGTTTCCAATCTTCCCACTTTACAAGCAGGGATGACCTCAGCATTATGATAATTAACATTAAATGCCACCCTAGCTACAGCCCAGAGAAGTGTAATGGGTACATTTTGTTGATCATGTGACCTGGATAAATATGTTAAGATGGTGTACAGATTATTTTCACTACTTGTGTTTCTAGCCAATATTTTTAGAGGGATAAAGCAGGGTTTATGTACACCTTACACAAACTTCACATTATAGAACAGGGGTGGGCAAAGTTTTTGATTTGTGGTCCAGAATGGGTTTAGTGGCATGGGGGCCGGACCAAGAGCCCAAAGGGCATAGGGGTCCTAAGTCCTCGTAGCTAGGACAGGATGTTTAAAAAAAGAAAATGATATATAATTTTTCTTATAAAATAATAATAAATAGAAGCTTTTGATAGAGAACTTTAAACATTCTATTGCAGGCAAACTATGACCTCTAGGAAACAATTATCCTCTAGGTATCTTCACTTATTGCAGGGAATGAGGGTAACCTTTACACCAAGGTGACAAAGGGTCAAATTAAAAGACTAAAGGGCCATGTTTCACCCCCGGGCAACCATCAGAGCAACCAGGTCCCTTTGTCCTAGTGGGAGTATATACAAGTCTTTAGGAGCTATAATCTACACACTAACCAGCTTCTCAGAGGATGTGGCTGATGGCTCTTACCCAGGAGAAAGGCATTGTGAGAGATTACACTCTTTGGTGGAGATATCCTCACCAAGGCCCTGGCCGGCAACACTCAGGAAGGCTGCAGTAGGAGGAGAGCTTCTTTAAGGCTGGGAGCACTGAGCTCCAAGCTCTGAAGTTGGCAAAAGGGCAGGTGAAAGAACCGCGAAACAGTTAGCTAGTTATCTATATAACTTCTACCCAGAGGAGGGGTTAAGCCAGTATCCAGGCAGATAACTTTACCAAAATAGCAGGAAGAGGAGCCATAACCTTATTCCTGGCATAATGTATACATAATGATACATTTTTAAAGCTATACACCACTTTTTGACCATGTCATGGCTAGCTTTGTACAATATACAAATATACAGTTTTGAGTGTATACCATTACACTACATTCCTCAATGATTTGTAAACTGGACCATTCTCCCACGCTAACAGTGTGCCTAACTACATATATATATATATATATATATATTTATATATATATATATATATTATTTTTACAACATCTTCCTCTCCCACCTGTTTTTAGTTTTTTTTTGCGTGTGATTGTAGAAAACTTGATAATCTGTAAACAAATTGCCTTTGTTTTCACGATTAGGCTTGGGGCATAATCTATGCCTATGTGGCACAGCTTCTAGAAAACAAAATTCCTTTTCTTCTAAATCCTTGGCTATCCTGCTGGAGCTACCCAGTGGTATAGCTGCAAAGGAACTCTCATACCTAGCATCAGCTTCTTGCAAGCCGATGCACACAAAACAAATTGCCAACATTTACCCCAAAGGGCTGAGCAAAAACACAGTTTTCTCCAAAACATTCTAATCAGAATTTTCTAGATGTGCATCAAATATAGTAATGGGAATATTTTTCTCAGGTTTGACAATAAAAATTACAGCATAGGGGAAATGTTCAGCTCGACGGTGTAGAATAGGTAAATAGAATGAATTTTTAGACGTGTAACTCATCATTTTATCAAATATTTGGAAAGAGGGGATGTAACTGCTGGTTAGTTTTATATTTCCTGATCTTGCATGAGTCCATCCTAAAATACCTGCCCATGCACTTTTTCCTCCACTTATCCTGTGGCCAGCAGGCTGCAGTGTAATTGTTTCTTTGAAGATTCCCCATAGATTTCTGTATAACACAGCATAATAGGATCGACTTGAGTAAAACAAGACTTTAAAGTCCCCTGGAGCAGGAAATTCAGAATTTTAACCCCCAGAGGACTTCTGCCAGCTTTCACCCTTTTCCCTTAAAATGCATTTTGGTTTGTATAATGATAAATGACTAAAGTGGAATCTAATCACTGAAATTTCACTTTTTACAGACCTGTTGGAATATAGTAGCTATTTCCTGTACATCTGTAGGGCTCTTGGTTCACCCATAGCATCTCTAATAATATTATATTTGTCACTTTTGGCAGAGGAAGGTAGCCATGCTCCTCCCATTGTGTATTCCAAAGCTTGACTACTTTTTTTGTTTTGTATGGTAGTACAATGTAATTCTAGAATGTTCAATAAACCTAGCAGGAAAGCAATGGGTTTGCAGAGCCCATTACATTAGCTTTGCTCCCCATAACTGTCTACTGCGCTCCGCAGGACGCAGGCGGCGTGTAAAATGATGACAGATGATTTCGGTGATGGGGAAATAATTCTTAATTTTTCCTCCTCACAGGTTTGAGAGCATCAGAGCGTGTTCTGAAAGCAAGTCCCACCCTTTCGCTGCTTCGCTAACAGTCCTTTCTCTCACTCACACTCTAAAACGTGCCTAGCACACAAACACAGCCATACACACAGATCTGCAATGCAGACTCTTAACCCCTTCATATCGACTAACCTTGTGCTCCTCCCGTTTCAAACACCGACAACAGACTTCCAGTATGTGCAGCAAACAATAGCTTGTCAAAGTAGACAAAAGTAGTGAGGAGCATTATCTTTAATCAATAAATACAAACAAACATTCCAAGAGAGGTATTTTTCTTCAATTATGGAAATAAAAGGTGAATTTTATTAAATCTTAATCCTTTTTTTCTTCTCGTCCATCCCTAAAATCCCAGACAAACATCCTGGGAGCAATATCTCTGGATCCCAGGAGACTGGAATGCTCTCCTTTCCCTCCAGCCAAGCCCCAAATCCACTGGCAATAAGGAGAGCTGCATTATCACTAGCTGTACCCATTCTCTGAACACACTGACCAATGTAAGGAGAGAGACATTTTACAATTAGATAGCATGATTTGTGTATTTACATTAACATTGTGCATTGCAATAATTACATTATGTGATACAGAATCATATCTTCTCCCATATGTAAATAGCTGCTCATGGGTAAATTGTTAATGTTAGTAAATTGTTAGATTGGGAAATGTGTTTCTTCACATGTTGATCAGCATTTCCAGAGAATAATGTAGAAACATGCTAAAGTTTCAGCTTTGCATCCTCTCCTGGAACTAAAACCTTCCTCCTGGCACTGGCATTTTCACTTGGCTGGAGGAATATTCAGTGAATATTGCATGGTCCAGTCGACTTTGCTAGAACATTCTGTATATTCACTTGATGTGTGAATGGCTTTGTCTTTCATTTTATTTTTCTGTTTGTTTTTTTTTGTAATTTTCTCCAAAGGTATGGGGTGCATCTTATAGCCAGCCTTATGGTGTGAAAATACGGTATTTAAGCCATTAAATTGAAGGCTGATTCTGGCATGTTTCACCCATGGATTGCTTTTTGAATGTGAAATAGTCCTTACTTTCACTTACAGACCTTTACCCACCGTATAACTGGCAGAAGAAGGTAAACCATCACACTGTTTTCTTCTATAAATATATTCCAGGCATTACAGCACACTTGACTGGTTCCTTTTGCTGCTTTGTCCTCACCCACTCTGAACCCTGCTGCATGGACTTTCTAACAGATTGCAAGTTGATACAAAATCATATTCAGGAACTTAAACGTCCTATATAAAATATGCAATTTATAATGCAACAATAATTACAACTGTATAAAGTCGTCTAGACAAAAAAATTCCTCTATTCAAAATGTAGTCACACTGTAGTGTAGTGCTGGACAGATGCTGTGAAGTGTTTTCTCCATATGGACTTCAACAAGCAAACCTGTTACTTTGCATACACATCTACTTGCTTCATTTGTAGTGTTAGCGTGAACTCCTTAGTTTTCTGGTTGCTTTCCTGCAATAAGAAGCTGTCTCTTGATACTCCGATTTGTTGGAGCCAATATATTACAATCTGAACACTATTTGCTTGTTAATATACTTATTGCTTAGTTAATACCACGATCACTGTTGCTACTCCCGTACAATGCTATTGACTGACAGCAGTTGATTATATTTGGATTATTTGGATATTATTTGCCTGCTTGCTTTCATGCTTCAATATTACTCAGATATTATTAGATTTTCCGCCATTGTGCTTTAACATGAAACTTTCAGCATTAGAAAGTGGCTACATTTACATGATTTATTGCTGGTTCCAAGATCTGAATCATGTATACATCACTGCATCACTGACCCTTTAATCCGAATTTAATCTAGTAGTATTTACAGGAAGAAACATTTATAAACACCTCTTTAAAGAATTCATATAAGCAGTATCATTATTGTTTTAATTCAGCTAAAGGTTGATTTTTAAATCCATTCCTGAACAATCGACTCCTGTGTGCATTAGGGGTGATTTGAAGGCGGCCATGCTTTCTTCATGTTGGTAAACTTGTTCAGTTGCCATTACTGTGGATGGGGACCAGGGTCAAAGTATAAAACAGGAATCGATTGTAAAGTTTGAAGTGGTGCGTATCGATTTGCCGTTCAATGGACAAACGCTGGAGCATGGTAACATCATCAAGCTGCACTACACACAAAGCATTTATCAATCAAGCGGGTATCGACCCATGGTTGGGCACCCTTAGACTCCTATCTATGGTTTTACAGGACAGTATAGGCTATGTTTCTAAAAACCTGTGCCTTTAGCAGTTACCAACCTTCCCAATATGGATGTTTACTCTCACTAATTCTCTCATCAATGCAATGCAAACGAGGAGCAACAATTTGGGGTTGAATACAGAACAGGAATAGGCATCTTACCTTAAGGACACTTGTTACTCTCACATTGGAAAGATATCCCTAAATTTGCTGATACCTTTATCAATCTAAATTAACAGGAAGTAAAATATAAACTCCCAACTGAGACCCAGATAGTATACAAAACAATACAATACAGTTTAGTGTTATCTGCTACTATTCTATCCTTAAAGATGGGTTTCCACATGTAGATTTTTTTGTTCGATCACCAAAGAACAAACGATTTTGTGGTTTATTGAACAAAAACCCAAAACCTAATATAGAAAGCCAGTGATCTGTTGCCTTTGCTCAGCATATCCTAAAGAATGTCAATCCAGTTGAATGCATCCAAAGATGCCTGTGTCTAATACAAGTACAATGGTTTTATCCACCAATATATTTTGCTATTACTAAGGCAGTGTTTTTCAACCACTGTTCCGTGGCACACTAGTGTGCCGTGGGTTTTTGACCCCACCCTTGGCTCTCCTATCTAGCTGCCTCTTATAGTATAAGTCTTATACTATAAGAGGCAGCTAGATAGGAGGGCTAAGCAACCGCATCCTCACAGAGCCGGTCCGCATATAACACGGATCGGCTGTATAAGTCTTATACTGCCGATCCGTGTTATACACGGACCGGCTCTGTGAGGATGCGGTTGCTTAGCAACACGCGTCCCCACAGACCAGGAGCAGTGTTTTTGCTCTGCAAGTATGCATCTGCGTTCCAGCGGGGCACCTGCTGATGACGTGCTTCCGGCGGGGACCGGAAGTGCACCGCGATTATGCGTATCGTCGGCGCCCTCCGATTTTTTTCATGAAACAAGTGTGCCTTTGCCCAAAAAAGGTTGCAAAACACTGTACTAAGGTACAATTTAACTTGTATATCACACTATGCTAACCTGGGAGATAGGTTAGGACAGATCTCTGAATGACCATCCTGCCCAACACCCTTTGTCTTGTGCCATTGCTTGTTGGGAACAATCAATCCCCAAGTACAAAAATAAAAAGTGTGCACATAGCTTAACCTTATAATTACACTAAAGCAACTAACAGGAAATTCATGGCTGATGAATAGGGTTAAAATAGAACCAACAAGTTAGGGCTTGTTTCCACTTGTGCGATTCTTCGCGTTTCCGCGCGTTTGTAACTGCGCGGCCGCAAGCGCAAACAACCGCATCCATTGGAAACTTCAATATAGTTTCCACTGGTGCGTTCAGATGCGGTTTAGGGTGCGGTTGTGAGCGCTGCATCCGCGTCCCAACTGCATCCGCATCCCAAAAACGCATCCATAGGAAACCATTGGATGCGTTTCAAAACGCGCGAAAACGCGCATGGCATAGCAGATGCGGATGTGGATTCGGGGCGCGTATGTAAAAAAATCGCGTTGCAAAAACGCGCGAAAACTATGCCATGCATTCTCACGGTTTCAGCCGCGCAGCTACAACCGCACGGGAACGCAAGACTGGAAACAAGCCCTTACAAACCAATCTATTCTAGTTATACAGTGTATTTAAATAAACATTTTATGAAGTTTACAAAATTATTTAGAAGTAGATATTAAAAATAGTGAAGTAAGAATATTTATCTGTGCTCTCAGTCTGATGACCTCATCAATATGGTGCATCCTTGGGACAGATTGGTGACCATGCTGTATTATATGAGCGCTGTATGTAGAAATGGCTGGATAAGACTGAATCCATATATAGTTCGGCGTGTATATCAAGTGATTATTTAGCTGTTAATGATGATGGGGCTTCATTGGCTTGCATGGCCAACAAATTTATCTAATTTTAGCTAACTATTGACCACTGTACAATGCACTCATTTGTTAGAAATGTACGTGCACGGATAGACCAACATTTCTAACTAAAAAAAATAGCAGTATAGCAGCTCAGTTCAGTCAGGAATTGGATGACATGGCTTGGGAATTGTGGTTTGACTTTTTGTTCCGGAAAACCTACATGTGCAAACCATGAATATTTCACCAACACAAATACAAACCATGTAACATATTGTTCTCTGATAAAAGCAGCACATCTCCGTGGCACTTTATGAGATAACAATATGAATTATATATAGACATTATAGCCAAATCCATAATGTGTGTATACCTCCAGGATATTTCAGTGGCAGTTGCATGTGTGCTGACTGTGAACGCGCAGAACATGACTGAATGTTGCTTGGAGCCACTTAGGCAGTGGACCTCATTCTGTCACTTAGTTATGTTTAATTTGTTGCTATATAGGCTGGTCAACATGCCGACTAAGATTAATAGAGCTCACTAGCCTCTCCACTCATGGAGCTCTGACAAAAACAATTGTGACATATAATTTGCTGCTTCCATTTCCACTCGCTGAAAGAAAACAATATGGAAATCTACATTGCTAAGCAGAGCTTCTCACAGCAAAATTTTTTTGTAACACGAGCTGTCCAGAGAATAAAGATTTAATCCTCCCTAGAAACTGTGGGTCGGGACATGCAAATTAATCCTCTGTGCTATGCAGATGTAGTCGCTGCTCTATTAGCATCACAATTTACATGAACATCTATTTTGACAACATCAAATCTCATAACTAAAGACTGTAGGCAGCTGGCTTGAGTAGTACAGATCTACATGGTGTTGTAATATAACACCCAATACATTTTAACATAGCTTCAATGCAATGTATGTATGCCCAATAAATGACACATGTTGGTATTCGCACTGCTGGCAGTGTTGTCCCCCATACACCTTTAGATCACTCCATACAATTTCCTTTAGATCTACCAACAACTATGTAGTGCCGGGTCCTCCCTGATAGAATACATAGGAAGGTGATAGGAAGGTTTAGAAAGGTCCTCATATTACATGGTTTTGACAGAAAAGTAGATTGCACAGAATTGTATGGTAATATTGAAAGGTGAATTGGGGGGCTTAAGACCTTCATCTTAGCAGTGATCGTTTGGCTTGACTGAAGGCAATGCATCTGGATGGAATTTTAGCCACCAGGGATGTTTGGGTCTCTTTTTTTGACATATGTGGACCAGAAAATGCACAGGCATTTCCCCATTTATTTTAATGCGGTACAAGAGTGTCTTATATTCCGAAAAATAAGGTAATTGGCCAAAGCAGGTTTGTTTGTATCATGAGCTACTTAACCATTAATGGCATAATCAATATCTTGATTAAATACAATGGTGCAACCCATCTCAATATTGCTAAAGCTTGCCATACATGGGTTGACTTGATGGATTGCCTTCAATCATGCCTTTTTAACGACCATTGATCATACTACCACATCGTGTAATTGATTTGGTTATGACCAATTTACAATTGTACTATGGAGTGCATGCATAATAGGATTGTGTTATGATCGTAATATGATCATACTAAGCATGTGCTGCATAGTAAATTGATCTCAATACCTAGAGAACCCCTCACATACTTGTACGAACCACTGAAAGTTACCAACATGTCTGATCGTTTTTTGTTCATTTTCGATTACTTTTGGTTGATCGTACCAGGTGTGCAGGAAATTATTTCAGTAAAGGCTCCCGTACACGGGTTGATTTTTCACTCAATTTTTGACAGATCCATCACTGTGTGAGTTTACTAGGTTCTGAACCGACTTTTTTTGGTCGATCGGTTTTGTTTGGTCGATCGTTTGGCAATTGGAGTATGTTGGTGGACCCATAGCTCCCTATGCAGCAGCCTTTCGGACCGATGGATTTTGTGGAATCGCCCATTTTGGAGATCGGCTTATGTCCAAATCCACCACAAATCGGATTCCTAAGGTGGTGTTGCATCGATTCCCGATCCGATCAATCGCCGATTCCCGAGCGCCTGGAATGATTGGATCGGGAATCGATCGGTGACAAATCGACCCGTGTATGGCTACCTTTAGATTTACCTGAAACCTGATAGTTTTAAGTAAATCGAATGGAAATATCGAACCATGTATGGCCACCTTCAGAGTTTGAAAAATTCTTAAAGTCTATCTTTAGCCCCCCATACATATTTAGATTTTTACCAGATTATTTGGCCAACAACCCTTTTGTGTCCTGGAGCTTACTTTGGACGGGGATGCTGGTTCCCATCCAAAGTAATTAACCTCCTGGCGTGAAAAGCCGCTGCCCGGCAATCGTACAGTGTACTCCGTCGTGATTCTCCGCTCTCCAAGCGGGGAAAAAAACGCTCCCTCCATTAACATGGAGCGCACACAAAGGTCAAGTGTAGGGGGGCTTTAATATTAATGTGAAAAATTACATGCATTACATACCCAGCATTAAACCTACCTTTTACATCTGGATTTGTTCTTCAAACCAAACCGCACTCTGCACATTATGGTATGACCCTACCTACCTATACCAAGTATAGCAACTAATTTTAAAAATTTTTGACGATTTCAAGTGAATTGCAAAGCCCCTGAACATGGTATCATCACCAAACTTGCTGGAGATGTAGAGAAGGGTTGGGGTATACTACAAAACAAAGCATGTCTCTAACACAAAAGCCCCCCATAGACAGGCAGACTCCTCCATGCAACTTCTGTACAACCAACTTTTCTTCTACCAAAACCATGTAATAGGAGGACCTTTCTACACCTTCCAATCACTATGTATTCTATCAGGGAGGTCACTATACTACATAGTTGTTGGTAGGTCTCATGAAAGTTGTATGGAGGAGTCTGCCTGTCTATGGGGGGCTAAATAGTTTTTGCACAAATTAAGTTCAAAGTCAAGTAAACATTTTGAAAATCTGAACTTCGACTTAGATTTTGAACTTAATTTATGCAAAAACTACATGTGCTATAGCAAAACTTTTTTTTTCAAAAGTTTCCACAACCCTTCTCTACATCTCCAGCAATTTTGGTGATGATACCATTTTCAGAAGCTTTGCAATCAGCTCACAAAGTCGAAAAATTCGACCATCTCTAGTTATGTGCACCACTGGCCATAAGCATCCCAATGCATAATATAGTGAATATTCACCGCTATATTCGCAAAATTTGCGAATTCTCAAATAGCCGATATCCTACGAATATATTCTCAATTCGAATATTCAAGCTCAACACTACTCAGGAACATAACATGTTTAAGAAGAAAAACATTCGAGTGTTCTGCTTCTAATATTGATTGTGGCTACTGAAGCCAAACAAGTGATTTTCCACTCACACAGAAAACCCTGATCTCTCTGCTATTAATTCTATTTAATGTAAGCTAAATGCTAAAGCTGTTTTTCATCAATTCTGATGAAAATGTGCTGTGCAAACATTTCATGCAGACATTTCAAAACTATTATTTATAACTACAAGAATCTTAATATAAACTTCCCATATTTTTCTGCACATGACAGACCTGCCTAAGTTTGGGTGTACCAGCATGTAACGTGAGCAGTGCCATTATCCTAACATCATTCTGGCACTGACATTTTCTAAGACGGTGAAACCACAGGGAGGCTTTACCAGTCGGGTTACATTCAGCTCCAATGAGCAGGAAGGAGGCATGAGGCGCAGGAAGCTGCAGGCTCTCAATAGATGCTTTGCTTAATGTGTGTAGCTGCAAAGGGGTTCCAGTTCTTATTAGAGATTACATGATCACCAGCTTTTTCTATTTCTAGATTGCTGTGAAATTATTTTTAGTAGGATAGGATAAATAGTCTGGACATATGCTGGTATTTGCAAACGGTTAAAATGGGAGTTCTAGGAGCCGTAAGTTAGAGTAAGCCAGAATAAATACAAGATGGCCATCCTTGTTAGGTATACTGGAGAATTAGATGGGTATCCGTTTCTACGGAGGACAGGCTGGGAGGCTAAAGCACCATACATCTACTAGAGCCCAGGTGCCCAACCTGTGGCCTGGGGGGCCACATGCGGCCCTTTGGGAGTTCTTCAGTGGCCCCCTCAGTCCTCCACTTGTGGCCCCCAAAACCAAACTGTTAATGCATAGGACATAGGAACTCACCTGACTGCTGATCCCAAACTGACATGTCCTCACCCAGGATATTCTTAAAGCGGAAAGAGGGGCAAGGGACTCGCTTAGGCTCCGACTGAGCCCGCTGATTGGCAGCAATCCAGAGGGCACCTGAGCAAGTTGATGGGGGATCAGTGGACAGGTGAGTACCTATGCTCCTAATATCCCACCAATGAAGGGGGATGATTGTAGAATATATAACCTCAGAATAGGATCACAAAAGGCTTTGATGATAACTATAAGGCACGTATATTTTGATTATATATATGGAGGAATATGTATTAAAATACGTTTGGCTATTTAAAAATGCCTTCTAGTTATGCCTGCTGTAATTTGTACATTAAAAAATGCTAATACAAGTCAGTATAGATTGAAAATGTTATGTGCGACCCTTTAGTGATGCCGATGCCTAGTGATTTCAGACCAGAGGAACCCTTCATCAGCAAAACAGATATGAGAGTGGTGCTTCAGGTGTAGTAAGGAACAGCTAAAACCCCTTAGGCTATGTTTCCACAGCATTTTGGGATCTGTCGGGACCCCTGGGTTAAGCGTGGTTCTGACAGATCACATAATCCTTTACCTGCCCAGCAGATGCCTCTGCAGGGGTTAACTAGTGCAGTACATTTTCCCCCTGCATCGGCGGATGAGTGAACAGAGCATCCGCCAGGCAGGATATGTGTATGTGATCCGTTTGGACTTAGGGATCCCGACGGACCACAAAACGCAGTGGAAACATACCCTTAATCAGCTTAGTCTGTGTTGCAGACTATTCCTTTACTTCCTCTCTCAAAGAATGGAGTAGAGAAGAAACTACATTTGCTCTGAAGAACTCAATCTAGTTATTGGCTTCATATTTACTTATACCACAGTGACCATGTAATCCTAATGTATGCTTGTGACAGACCAGGCCTGTAAATTATTTACTTAATATAAAAGCCCATTCACAATTGTGATAATGCACACAGCTAAATGAAAAAAGAAATCTAGCAGTAGCTTGCATCTTGCACAGTTGCACAAACTGATTTCCTTATTGAGCATGCTTAGTCCGATATCACTGCATGCTGTGAGATTCTCAGCTAACATTCAAAGCTGTGGCATATCATACAGAGCGCCTCATTTCTTGGCTGAATTACGTCCACCATTAACTAGCCTTGTACTCCCCAGTCTAAGGCTATGTTCCCACTTAGGCCATTAATCGCCTGCACTGGCAATTTTCAATTTAAATGGTTAAATTTAAGTTGCCCTTTTGATGAGCTTTTTGGGGTTTCTCATTTCCCCTTCGTCAACTTGCTAGTTTAATACTAAATACAACCTATTTTTCTTATATACCTTTTTTTTATCAAACTACTTTCGATAGTTTGTGCTTCTATATACATTGCATGTTTATACAGAAGACATAGCAATGCCTCCATATAATGCTGAGCCTCCTTGAAAAGTGGACCTACCTCTAGAATCAAATTTATGCATAAATGGCCCAAAAAAATGAAGACAAAAATTTTACCTATAGCAAGTAATTTTAGAAGGTCCCTCACAGCCCCTCCTCTGTCCGTGGCTCTGATGACACATGCTGTGGCACCCCTGGAAGTGCCTAATCTCGGTTCTGCATAAAAATGTATGAAGTGAAATCAGATCACAAATTAAAAATTTTATAAAAAAGAATAGCCTACATTCATGAGAATGATTTTTGATCGCCTCCACGTGTGATCGCAAATCGCCTCCATTTACTATGGGCGTGATCAGAGAAAAATAATCTTGGCTGCCGACATCTTATCAATGGGAACAAGTCCATTGAAACTAGTGTAGGCGATTGGCGGTTAATTCCACCAATGATTGGAAATTGTGAGAGCAGGCGATTCATTTACCTAAGTGGGAACATAGCCATAGGGCTTGTTTTCACTTGAGTTTAAGCGCGGGTGATCATACATTTGAATGGGGTCACCCCACAGCTGCGGACGGGTGTGGTCCATGGTCTAAAATGGGGCTTACCGCATTTTTGATGCGTGGTTAAAAAATGCATACCAATCCATATATTTTTTTACTGTGCCCATATAGAATGAATTGCTGCCTTCAGGTCCATGCCCTGTGAGAACACTGGGTGCTAGCGATGCACCGTGCCGCTATTCAAACCACGGGACAACGCACAAGTGGAAACATGCTCTTACTGTCCCCAGTGTGTCCCTCTTATTTACTTACAGCCGATGTATATTTAAAATCTTAAATATATATATATATGTAAAATATAATTTAAACTATTTGTGATCTGATTTGACTGCATATATTTTAATGCAGAACTGAGATTAGGCATGTGTCATCAGAGCCACGGACAGATGAGGAGCTGCAAGGGACCTTTAAAAATTTCTTTGCTATAGGTAAAATTTCTGTCTTAATTTTTTTTGCCCCTTTATGCAAAAATGTGATTCTGGTGGTAGGTCCACTCTTAGTTCAAGTCTGTTAATCATTGAGGCTCAGCATTATATGGAGGCATGGCTATGTCTTCTGTATAAACTTGCAATGTAAATAGAAGCACAAACTTTCGAAAGTAGTTCGATAAAAAAAAGTATATAACAAAAATAGGTTGTATTTAGTATAAAATTAGCAGGTTGACGAAGGGGAAATGAGAAACCCCAAAAAGGGCAACTTAAATTTCAAACCATTTAAATATGCTGGTCACACACAAAAGGGAGCTTTGTTGTAACAGTACAATCCACCACACTAGTAACTTTACAGGGAATGTGCTGTTCATGCAACACAGGCTACAGACAAAGTGCTTCACTTAATCACTTGCTAATGGACTCTAAGTACGTAGCTGCAACTGCACTGTAGTTTAAATTTTTTTTTAATTCAGCCATTCAAGGCCTATCTGTATAGACCAGAAGGTAGAGACTTGTGGTGGTGACCCTGGGATTATAATTGAGCTTTGGAGTAAATTATATCAAATCATTATGTTCAAGAAAGAGTTCAATATTTTAATTGTAATTATCCATCATAAAAGGTTTTGAACTACTACTGGCAGATAGTCCTGATAAAGCCCAGAATATGGTAATGGGCGAAACGCGTCGCAAAGAATCTGCAATGTAAATGTAAAACTATGTGTACAGCACTTTGTTTTGTTTCTTGTCTTGTAACAATGTGTAATTTTTTTGTATAGAAGTTGTTCTTTATTAATCATGTTTTTTTAATAATTACAATTTAAATATTGATCTAATCAATGATTTGATGTGATATCATTTATTTCAAAGCTCCATTAAAATCCCAGGGTAGGAGGGTACCCCCACAAAATTCTACCTTCTGGTCTATAGACAGGCCTTGAATGGATGAATTTAAATACTTTTTGAATCAATAGGTTTATGGGATGAGGAGGTGTTTAGAAATAAAATAAAACATAGTTTGTGTGAATTTGCACCAAAGAAACAAACGGAACATATCAAATTTGCACTGTAGTTTATTTCACAAAGAGCGGAGTACAGTAGCCAGGTGAGAATGTATGTCTGAACTCCTCCAAAGTCACCACCATCACTCTAAATGAAACAGACATGCTAATTATCTTTGATACTGACTGGAAAATGTAGCTGTTGCAGGATGTCAAAATCGGTGGCATAAACACACAGCAGCCCTGCCCTTGTCAAAATCAATTTGTGTATGTGCAGACGAGCATCATGGGAGGTTTTCATTTTAACAATAAATTAAACAAAGTGCTCTAAGCTCCACACAATTATCAAACTAGGTTTTAAGCACTGTGGTTAGCTTCAAATGCTGTCCAATACCCCAGCAAAGCAATGTAACCATTTCAAATTAATTTTCCTTGATTTCCCACCACAAAACCATTCTCCAAGCTGTCTGCTGGAACATGCTGTGCACTGATACTTATTTGAGAGGAGGGGAAGCACTTAGAGCCAGTGTTAAGAGGAGGTACAGCACTGGAGAGAGCCTCTGTCTCTGCAGCCCCCCTACTAAGAAAATAGATATAGCATGTTTGAACAGAAGGATGCCTTCTTGCTGCTGGAACATGCTGTATACAAGTCCATTTGCTTTATAGAGCACACATTTTCCCTTGGATTTTCTTTGGGGGGTGGTGGAGTGTGTTTTATAGAGAAGGAATGATGGTACATTGATATTATACTCACGTGCACTAAAGAAACAAATTACATATAAACTTTTTTGACTCATGTATGTGCAACTGTTAATAATTCATATAACATTTTTAAGGTTATGAATAAAATAAAAGGCCAAAGACCTGTTTATACTAGGTTGCCAGTGGGTATCTGTATTTTTTGTTCTATCACAAGGTGTTAATTTACACTGGATTTGTGCATTAAGCCAATGTCCATGTATACCACAGATCTTTTAATGGACCCTTTAAGAGCATTACTGATTATACATTTCCCTGGTTGCAAATATCTAGAGATTTAGGGGCAATTGAAGCTCATTCATTGCTCAAAAAAACCCAATGCTTAGATCTTATGTATACATAAAAAGCATATAGGTTCCATAGACTGAATCCTACAAAACCACCCTAATGTGATCATACTGCCAGCGACAGTTTAAGAAGAAAAAAAAAGCCCAAGTATTACCGCTATTCTACAGAACGTCACATTGTGTCATTGTATTCATCTCTGCAGCCTACCATAAACCAGCCTCTATGATGGTTATCTTTGCGGAATATATATCCTGTCCGATAGGATGGTGTGACAGCGTTTTGCAATTATGGGGATATTAGCAGGCACCAGTAATGGGTTCTGTTGGAGGACAGGTCTGTTTCATTATCAAATCAGTTGCTATGCACCATTCACTCTGTTCAATTTCACATGAAATCTGATTACAGTAAATATCTATTAAAAGGACAGAATGCTAGCTTTGTAAGCTCCGGAAGGAACACAACGCTGTGCGACAGCCCAACCACACTTAACTAAAGAATGGTTATTCCTGTTCAATGGACATGTTGATAAAATATCAACCCAGAGCGTTCTCTTTTTAAAGCCCCCCCCAATACACGTCTAGATTTCCTGTTCAATCAACTTAAAAAGATAAATGTTGGGGGAAATTGGTGATTGATTGTATGTTTGCCAACTGTAGTAACAGATATTTGATCAACTTTTTTGCGATCAACTGAAAGTATAATCAATTTCAATACAACCAATTAAAACATTCCAGCATGTCCAATCATTTTTCAATAAATTTTTTCCCCAATTTTTATTGTTTCAGGTTGATCTAACCATGTGGGCTGCCAAAGATTTTCAATCAATCAACAAAAAAATTTATTGAATTAAGTCGATTGGATAAAAAATTCAGACGTGTATGGGGGCCTTAACTCATTTTATGTGCCAAGAGTACTGCAGAAAGTACCATATATACTCAAGTATAAGCTGACCCAAATATAAGCCGAGGAATGCAGCAGCTAAGGCTCAGAAACACACAAAAAATTAGCTTTTGGTTGGAGTTGTAATTATTTAATTCAAAAGACTTGTAATGTATTTGCAAAGTCCCTGAACACAATATAAACACCAAAATTGCTGGAGATGTAGAGAATGGATGTGGAAACGTTAGAAAGAAAATGCTGGAGATGTAGAGAATGGATGTGGAAACGTTAGAAAGAAAATGCATTGCTTTAGCATATGAAGTTTGTGCACAAAAAAAGTACAAATTAAGTCAACTTTGACTTTACTTTGAACCTAATTTATGCAAAAAAATTCTAAAAACTCAGCCTTTATTCAGGTATACACGGTACTAACAACCAGGAGGCAGCAAGCAGTATTACTAAAAAGAGGAATCCTTTAGAAACTGTAACCAATCATATATCCATTGATTGCTGTAAAAAGTACAAATGTATTAGGTTCAAAGGACAATATAACATTGTTTAATATTTCTCTTTACAGAGCTAGATAATAGTCAGCTGGGACGATATCCGGTAAAAGAATTGTTCAAGCATGATTGTTCCAAATGACAAACCTCTTACATCTGTACACAGCATAATACAGTAACCAGACTTACCCTAAGGCCAGATTCACACCATTGTATTAAAAAAAATGGATTTCCATTGAAATCAGTGAAAAAACACCAATAAATCAAATTTACAGTTTTAGAGAAGAGTTTTATTGGACATAATACAGTTAGTGGGACAAACAAGAGCCAGATTTTCTTCCATACAATGCCCATGTATGCAATACAAAAGCGGTCTACATCAAATGTGAGCCCCAAATACTGCCCCTGATTAACAAAATCTGCACTGGGTGGAAATAATTGGGACTTGCTGCATGGTGAAGGTTGGAGTTTACATATGTAGTCTAAAATCCTCTGCAGTATGTATGCTTGCAAACAAATGTGCTTCATAGGGAAGCTTTACTATCACTGGAAACAATTACTTTCCTACAAGGACCTCATTAAAACTAATAATCAGGACTGGGACCTTTTCAAAACAAGAGATCAGAATGCTTGTGAGTAAAAATTTGGATTTCACTTTGTATCCAAAAATCATAGAACTGGGCATATGTACCATCACCTGCATGGCTTAGAGGAAATAAAAGGAAACCTATCGAAAGAAAGATGTAGGTAACTTCAAAAGGAGTCTTGGCCGGCTTGTAAAGATGCTTCAGTGGTTTAAGTACTGAGTCACTTACCAAGCACTAGCAAGTAGATTTGTTGGATTGTTCTAGGTAATGGCACCGTACAGAAACCAAAGGCAACCAGGCAAGAAGCATTTTCAGAGAGTTTGTCAGTGACAGACCATGTTTCCATAGTAATTTTCCCCTTTAGTATTTTCCTGCAATGCATTTACTCAGACAGTCCCTTGTATTTTTCATGTAAATCTAACACATCATCCTGTGACACGCGCTGCCAACCATCTTCGCGAACATGGTACAGGTTCACCACTCCACCAGAATAAGCATCACGGTAGGTGGCCTGGTATATGGAGCGCCGCGCCAATTCCTGAGCTTCCTCTGTTTCCATTTCATAGCTATACCCTCTATCCAGGACACCATAGGCATACATCGAACCTGAGCCCACCGAAAACACAGAGCCAGACACGCGATTTCCTTGACTGTCCACGTAGTACAGACCTGGGCACAGAAAAGCAATTAGACACATTTGTAGAAGCAACGTTCCATAAAACATTATTCATCCTATTAAAACTGCCACAGTGTACAGTAAAAACCTTAACTATACCAGAGTATAAGTCAAAGTACTATACAACAAGGAAGAGTGTGTAGGAATGGTGATTTGCTGGGTCCCTTCTTTAGCTCAGTCTCCCTCCCAGGAGGGAATAGGCAGACTTCTAGCTTTCTCATCTCTATTGTAAACACAGAAAAAAGTGCTTATGGCTGCTGACAACTACAAGATTGAGGGATTATTACAACTATTTCCTTCTCAGTAAACGCATCGAAACTCAAGAATGGAAACTGTATGTACTACAGCTTACTGGTCCGTATATGGGGTGCCTTTATTTTAATGCATGGGAAGAGAATATGGTCTTTATAACTGAAAGACTTCTGACCTATAACAAGAAACTTTCAGAAGGAGAATTATAGATATAAGGCAGCATAGCAGAAGGATAGAGGCACAGTTTAAAGATAGGGATGTAGACATCTAAAGCTGAGCATAGACGGTTAGTTAGATTTTCAGGCCGCAGTTCGTCCGCCGCATGCGATATCAATGATCTATCTGCCACAAAATCGGCCACTAATCTAACGCAGCCATCTTAATTCAGACCATAAATTGATTGGCCAAATCACGCACATGTCTGAATTTCTTAGGATGGGGACCAACGTGTGAGTCGGATTCTCTGCACGACTGGCTGTGTGTGTCAGCAGCAAAATCAGCAGCAAAACTGTCAATGCCCAGCTTAACACATTTTGGAGTGTTGTATGCTGAAGATCCCACCATGAATAAAGACACAGGACATGGGACAGGTATTGTTATTTTATAGGCTGCTTCTACTTTTCTTATTTTAAGTTGCTATTGATTGTAAGGCATTATGAAAAGCAGAAGGATTTGAAGGTAACACACAAGAATGATGGTCCAAAGCTCTATATGCAATGGACCGTACAAAGACAAGAAGGAATTCCATTATAGTTGCACATGAAATATATGATGTTAATGTCAGATTTGAATCTTACCTGGCCCCCTCTTGTCCCAACCACAGATCATGGTCCCCATAGACAGCCCCATGCCCTTGTACTGGTATACCATATTAGCTAGCAGTTTGGATGCTGCTGCAACAGATATCCGTTCCTTGTTTCTCAACTCGTAGATGCGGCACTGACGAGCCAGAAGCCTTTCCCAGAAGCTACAGTCGGCAGCGCCTCCAGCCATTGTGCCCAACAGATATGGATTGATTTCGATAACTTTCTTCACTGTCTGTGAAGCAATGTATGAGCCGGCTGTGGCACGGGAGTCAACAGCCACGATAACTCCATGTTGAAACTGACAAAGAAGAGAACAAGTCAATGTCAGTGCATGGATATAAATCAATAAGTAGCAATGGGGATAAAGGTGTATTAGTAGTAAGCACAATATATTTAATGATTATCAGCATCCTGAAGACTGATGCTGTAAATAGATCCCAGCTCCCTCCATTAGCAGCCACTGGTGAATTTGGTACTTTCATTGTCTTGGTTACTAACTATTCTATAAGTGTTCTTAACTCAGTGTACTTACAAAATAAAGGATTCTAGTAGTAAATTCAGTTTCTGAAAATTTGGCATTAAATAGGTTAAACATCACAAATGTATAAAGATTATGTATAATGAATCTATGTAGTAGTAAGTATGGAATCATTGTTGTTCAATCCAATGGAAACCTGTCAGCAATTTCCATTAGTGCAGCTACTGCAACTTTACGGCCATGGCACACTAGCCATGTGGTCTTTTGCCGGTAACCGACACATTTGTGGTAACGCTCCTGTGTCTTTTACCGGTAGTGAAAACCTGCATTACGCTGGGTTTATATCTCCTCAAGTATATGGGAGAGACTTGCATTGTAGCACCAAATGTGGTATTTGCACGCTGTGCTATGCTTTGGTTATTGTCTGTGAAGCTAAACATAGCTGTGTATAGTGTACTAGATTTTCATTAGATCGTGTAACCATTGTATCACAGCATTAAGGGGAAAGGGGGGGTGGTCGTCTTGTCAATGTAAAACTCTGCTGCCGCCCACTATGACCGTGTATTATGCTAGATTGTGCTCCTCTTATGCCATCATACCCAAGCCAGTGGCCACTGCCATCTTCTCTGGGACATCTTCCGGGCATTGTAACTTCTTACAGTGGCTTATTGGGTGCCCACAGGTGCCCTGCCTCTATCTGGGGCATTACTTTGCACTACCCTGCCAGGCCTTTACTCCACATCATACTGACACCCAGTATGCACTGTGTACACTGTGCTAGGGGCACTATAACAATGCCAGGAGAAAAGAGACTCTCCGCATCCCTTCTACCACTACCTGCTGGAATTATGTTTAGATTTTAGCCCTAAGAGCACCTGTCATGAGAAACATAAAGGTTTCCATTGCTTGGCACGCCACAAGCTGTCCTCTGTGTCCCAATACATTCCTATCCTGGAAGATGGATGTCATGTCTCCTTTAGCACACAGCCAGGTATATCCTTACATTCCTGTCTGTCCCTGTATTCCTCTCAGAACATTACTACTCGTATATGGACATAGGGATGTATAAATAATATAAGGAATACAGCAGCTGCCATGCCTCGCCTATGTAGCCGGTTGAACACCGGGTTTCTATATGGGACTATTTGCAAGGTAAAGCCTCGTCCTCTATCTCACAATACAAAGCTCCCTGGTGAAGACATCTGCCCATTACTCATCACACAACTGTCTATTCTTATTATTAATCCAACAATACAGAATACCAGCTCCATCCTCCTCCCCGGTCAGCACCTTGAAGGCCAGCGTGGTTGTCCCATGTAAGAACTCGATGCCGGGCTCCGCCGTGCCCTGCCCTGCTCCAGGAACCACCTGGAAGCTCAGACCATCAGCGCTCAGGCCGCAGTGAGACACATTATCCCGCTTCTGGTTCCACAATAGACTTTCCGACCCCACAACACTAGCCAGCGCCATGTTCTCTGTGAGCAAAGCACTGGGTGACTTCGAATATTACAAAGCGCGTCTCATGTCTCTTACATCACTATGACAAAGCACTATTGCAGCCATGTTGGAAAAGGGCATGACTAGGCTGGGTAAAGCCTGGCGACGCCATATTTAGTAAGGGATAAACAGTGTGGCGATATATAAGCGATTTTCTTTTGGGAGAAATATCCCGACAGAGATTTCTATGCTATACATTCATTTGTTCTGCTGTTATTGTGATTGTTTATGGCATTGGTTTAGTGTGAGGGGAAATGAACTACTTCTATTCATGGTTACTTACTTGTGTTTACCAGTATTTGTAAACCTGTACTTTTCCACCCACCTCCAATATAATTGGTAATATAAAGTGAACTCTGTCCTGACCATCAAGGTGTTCCTTCTCTACTTATAAGTGCAAATGCACATTTACATTAAATGCCAATGTCAGAGTATAATACCCATACAAATATGTCCAGTCCAGTCCAAGGGGCAAATTTACATTGAATGCCTATATAAGAGTACACTACATTTACCAAAACTTTTACGGGCACTAACATACCACCAGCATAAGGAAGGCATTTACATTGAATGCCAATGTAGGAGTACAATGCCCATACTAATACTGTAGGGGACACTCACATACCATCAGTCCAAGGTGCACCTTTACATTGAATGCCAATAGTACACATTTACCAACAACATTAGGGGTACTCACCAGTCCAAGGGGCAAATTTACATTGCCAATGTAAGAGTTCACTACTCTTGCTAACAATTTAGTGGGGCCAATTCAAGGGGCACCACCAATACAAGGTGGTACCACCAATACAAGGGGCATTTTTACATATTAATGCTAATATAAGATTATACTACATTCGCCAACCATTATAGTCATAGCTGTCAATATGGCTGGCCAGGAATACGGGGTGTGACGTCACTTCCGGTTTTGGCCAGCATCTACTGCATTCCAGATGCCTGAAGTGACGTCAATTCCAGCCTAACTTAGGAAGGAGAGGGTATTACTCTCCCTAGTAATGTCCCACTCCACACATCATCTGCACAAGTGGGGTGAGAACTTAGGAGGGAGAATGACACCCCCTGCTTCCTAAGTAACCATGGGAAAAATCTGTGATTTTGTGAAATCGGGATTTGGCCAGGAAAGTCACATAAACATTTTTTTCCGGGCCAAAGCAGGAGGGTTGACAGTTATGATTATAGGGGCACTCACAAGGAGAGCATTTACATTGAATGCCAATGTAAGAGTACACTGCCCGTACCAATATCATAACGAGCACTAATATACCCCCTGTCCAAGGTGTACACTTACAATGAACGCCAATGAAGAGTACACATTTACCAATAATTTTAAGGGCGCTTACATACCACTAATGTAAGAGAGGCACATTTACATTGTCAATTTTAGAGTACACTATCCATATCAGTAATGTAAGAAGTACCGTATTTTTCGGACTATAAGACGCACCGGACCATAAGACGTTCACAGTTTTTAGGGCAGGAAATCCAGAAAAAATAAGATTTATTACGTTTTCACATCAATTGGGTTAATGCAATGAATTTAATTAAGGCAATATTCAATTCAGCCAGCAGGGGTCACTAGCAGCAGTACACTCTCAGCACGTCATACTTTACACTGATCACACTGAACACTCGGGAGGAGGTGGAGGAGGGAGGGGGCAGAAATCTGCAGCCTTCTCTCTCTGCTCTAAACAGCTGGGAAGATCAGCTGTGATTGTGTCCGTGGGAACTGCCGAGTTCCCACTGACACTGAGAGAGGGAAAGATGGCAGTCTATCTCTCCCTCTCTCTGCATTGCCTAGCAAAGCTTTGCTGACAGGCAATTTTACAGTACAGCTGAGAGAGCCGACACCAGCCGACATCTCTCATCTCTGCTAATCTCCGTGCCGGGGGAGTTGGCGGGCACCCAAGATGCGACCAACAGTGGCCGTGGGGGTCGCACATTCGGACCATAAGATGCAGGCACTTTTTGCCCCCAATTTTGGGGGTGAAAAAGTGCGTCTTATGGTCCGAAAAACACGGTACTTACATACCACTGTAGTGACAATGCAGTGTAATGTCCCCTTTAATTTTCCAGACCATGATCCTCCTGGGTTCCCGGGGTACTTAAGGGGAGGGCCTACCGCGCCCACCTGCAGCAGCTCAGCAAAAGTAGTAGAGGTAACTGGAAACCCAGTCTACTCACCCGGAGACTCTATACCTACCCCAGTCTGGTCCGGCATGCGGGAAGCCAGAGAGCAAAATAGCACGCACTTTTCCTGAAAGTCCCAGTTACGTGTTTGCCTTGCTGAGTCCCGTCTCTACCCATGCCAAGGTTCCGGTGGGGTGGCTGGAAGCCCCCACCACGTGGAGGATGGCCACGCGAGTTCGGAATCAGCAAGCTCCTGCCAGGCTGTGGAGATCTCCCTGTGATATGCTGGCCTTACTTCCCCTGGCCCAACGTGGGTGCAGCGGACTAAATGTGTTTGGGTACCCTTGGACTATTGAGGTCATCCCTTGCTGTTGAACATTTTATCTGTTCCCTGCTAAAAGTTTTACTGGCGTGCCCCTGTTGGGTTGCTGGAAATAAAGTTGGTTTGTTAACAGTTGGCTCCAGGGGCATATTAACATTGCTAATGTAAGAGTACTTTAGTCTTGCCAACAATGTATGGGGGCTCTAACATACCACCAATGTGGGACATTGAGTGCCAATGTACACTACCCTTACCAATAATTAAAGGGGACATTATCTCGATTACCATTAATTATGGGAACGCTACAGTGATCAACAAAGACAATTCTCCACTGAATACAATATAAGGAGATATTTTTATTTTAGGTAGTGAAGATTATAGGCTGTGGTATGCCCATTGGCGTATCTCTTACCAAGGGCTTGTTTTGCTGGGTTACACAGCAATGTGAAATCAGGCACAATAAAAATATTTGCCTAACATAAGGCCCCCATACACGTCTAGATTTTTCATCCCATCAACTTAATTCAATATTTTATTTTTTTAAATTGGGAAAGAATTGATTGAAAAAGGATTGGACATGCTGGAAAATTTTAATTGGTTGTATTGAAATTGATTACACTTTCAGTCGATCCCAAAAAAGTTGATCAAATATCTGTTACTACAGTTGGCAATCAATCACCAATTTCCCTGACCCCCCAAAAATTATCTTTTTAAGTTGATTGAACAGAAAATCTAGATGTGTATGGGGGGCTTTAGTAAACATATAAATTAACATATGATGTATCTGTATTCAAATATATTGTTACTTCAATGGGTTTATATCCAGAATGCAGAAAACATTTTTAAACAAAAGCCCAATTTTCATTATAAATGTATTGTGTCATTAATTTATGTAATCCATTAGCCGTGTATGAATAGTGCAGGCAATGTGTGCTGAGTGTTTGGATTGGGCATAATAAATTGGCTTTATTTTGTTTAAGCGTCATGACACTGCTTCTAATTTATCATTTTATGCTTCCATCTGAACAAGCTTGATCCCATACCTTACAGTGTGGGACCAAGCAGAACGGAGGGGTGTCAAAGATGTATTCAACTGTTTCGAATGAAGCATCCTAAATGTATCTTATGTCTTTAAACAGCATGTGATACATGAAATGTTATACTCTTGTTCTGTTTACATTTACACCAGGTTTTATAAGTACACATGATGCTCTCTGAGATTCTTCATGGACCATTTAAGCAGGGAGGAAATCATTTAAACAATTACTGATACAGGGAGTTTTATGCAGAAAATGGCTTTGCAGAATGTCTGTGGCTGGGATAAAGACTCTTCATTTCAGCCATCAAGAAAAAGCCTCCATTCTTTTCCAGATGTGATTCTATCGCATGCACCTTGTCTGCTTCAGAGAACATGTGACTCTTCTTCTGATCGTAGATCTGGTCCTCCACCACCAGAACATGGCACCACCACCCTCGCCTTTTTGTATGCAGATGGCGTTGCTGTTGCAACAGACTCACGTTCCTCTGCTGGAAATCTTGTCGCCAGCCCTGACAGCCGCAAAGCATTTCTTATCCATAGTCATTTGCTGGCTACCACTTCTGGCAGTGCTGCTGATTGCCAGTTCTTTAAAAGACTTCTAGCCAGAGAGTGCAGGCTCTACCAGCTGCGGAATGGGTGCATGCCAAGTGTCCGAGGAGCAGCCAGAATGTTGAGTGTTCTGATGATGCCGTTTCGGGGAACAAAAGTTTGTGCTGCTGTAACTTTATGTGGTTGGGACAGAGATGGACCTTGTATCTGCTATGTATATAATGATGGAACCCGTCTCAGCTCTGATATCCTCTCTGTTGGATCAGGCTCTCCATATGCATACAGCATTATAGATGAGGGCTACAGACCTGGAATGAAGGAAGAGGAAGCCCGCCAACTTGCTAGACGAGCAGTGTGCCATGCAGGCCGAAGAGATGCCTATTCTGGTGGATTAGTGGATGTGTACTGGGTGAAAGAACGAGGTTGTGTAACGGATTCTAGAGAAGACTTGGCACAACTGTATGAGCGTATGGAAGAAGAAAAGAATGCTGAGAAATAAACCTCACCAGCTGCCTCCTCCCTAAACGTTATAAACAGTAAAAGTGATACATAAAAAGGGTCTTTTATTACCAACGTACCGTCTATTTGATATTTGCTACTCTGCAATGTTTTCCCTACAAATGTATTTTATTCAGCATCTAACTGAAGGTGATTTTAAAGCATCAGAGCTTTCACTTTGGTAGCTTTACTTTTCCAGATTGAACATAGGTATGTTCAGATTTGAGATAAAAGCAATTCACATGGACAATCATATAAGTCATCCTTTCGCAGTGCTGGTCCACGTTGACAATGCAGGCCGCATTCTTCACTATCACTCCCTATGGAAGGATGTGGCTATTTTCAGTTTATGCCAGCAGTATATACACAGATGTACACTGTATTCCCTGTGCCAGCATTTTCTTCGCTAATACAATTTTTTAGAGGCAGTCTGGTGAATAAACATTTTATATGAAAAATTTATATTTGGAATTATTACAATTTACCAACAAACATTTGGATTCATATCGGTGTAATCGTATGCATTCTTACTAGTTTTCATGACTTCCTATATAAATACAGTGTACTGCCATTGAAAGGAGGACACAACACAATCATAAACACATGAAAACACAAAAAATATATATATAAATATTGTAAAGAATTTCTTTCTTGTTGTAAGAAAATACAAATGGTACAGATGTAATATTTTGAACCTATATGTTAAGCTGGCCATACACCTTTAGATCTCTCTGTCAGATATCCTTTAGATCTACCAATAACTATGTAAGGGTCCTCTGCGATTGAACACAGGTAGACTTGATGGTTTAGAAAGTCTCTCATATTACATGGTTTTGGTAAAACAAAAGGAGATCTAAAGGAAATCTGACAGAGAAATCTAAAGGTGTATGGGGGCTCTAAGAAATATTTCTTATTCAATATTAATCTCATTTTTGTTTTTTAAACATTCACTCTTTATTTAAAGGGTTACTGAATAAAAAATCTAGGTATATAAATCAGTATGTCAATATGACAGATACTATCACAGGCTTCTAAAACTATTTAACATATACGCTGTCTCCAGTGAAGCTTATTTTACCCAGTAGCTGGTCTTCCTTCAATAACAGTAACCCCTGTCTATTTCATTATCTGGTATTTCACAACAGATACAAGAATGCAGGCCTTTATCAACATATAGCATTCACAGATATTATGTTCTCTTCTTTTTTATACCATCCATTTATCTGTCATAAAAGTGTTCGTGTTTTTGCCATACTGGAGAAGAGACGCCTCACATGAAACAATCCATCTCCAAATCACTATATTCTATTCTTTACTGTTCAATTCTTTTCTTTGAGATTTTATTTTTGGCAATGTGACTCATGTCGCTCTCCTGTAATTCTAAGAATCTGAGTTAAAGGGACTTGTTATTTTACCGCTGTTTTCAAGATTGAAGCATTTGCAGCATTAGGAATAAAAAAAAGATGTTGGAAATCTATGTACGCTCAGATTAGTGGTGTCAACACCTGCACACCAAATGTCACGTTGATTAGTGTGGAATGAAGCAGGTGAGGTTCACTACGTATTTTCTCTTAAAGAAATGGCATTAAATTAAAACTAAATCTATAGGGGGGCAGACAGCTGATGGCAGGCTGAGACGTGCAGTCTCGGAGCACTACGGTTCCGTCCTCGATCGTGCCCGTGCGGGCACGCCAAGCCTGGCGCGGAAACCAGCCACAGATCAGCTGTTTGGAGGCGAGGTAGCTCGGAGGGGACAAACGTGGAGGCGCATATACAGCGCATATCAGCGCGAAACACGCATATATTAGCGCAAAATTAATGGCATCCCCCCCGGTTTTAACATCATATTACAGCCGACCCCGCAGCTGAGATGGGGACCCAAAAAGACAATATGGGAGGAGGGGGGTGCGGCGGCCAAGGCAGCTAAGAAAGCATCACAGGATATTTCCCAGATAGAACTCACCCTGCAACAGGTGGAACCGTAAGCCCCCGCAGCAACATCAGCGGGGGGGACAAGCATACACCGGCTTCAACCGCACAGCCTATCTGAAGCTTCCAGTCCACACAGGAAATTAACCGTGGTGAGTCATTTATGTTATCTGAGAGGGGGTTAGCAACACCAGAAGATCAATAGTAGAGAACTGAGTGGGGACTGGAAGGCATATTTACGTTCTATACCGAATAGAGGGGAGCTGGAGCAAAATGTCCAAAGGTTAGAGCACAAGATATAAAGCTGAGATCAAACGATTGCGTGCTGATCTAAAGAAAGTTAGCGAGACTACCACAGGACTATTGAACAACTCGTAAGGAACAACGTCTCGCAACCGAGGCCCATAATACCACTTGTCTCATCACAAGGATCAAATTAATACACTATTTGCCCTCTAGATAAAATGGACAACCGCAACCGGCGGAACAATATACGATATCAGAGGGTATTAGGAAACCACCACAGAACCACTAGACTTTTACCTACAGTAGTAAAGAGATTTTCTATGATCTTGGGGCGCCAGAAGCAGCAGAACCCTAATATTGAAATTGAACGGGTGCACAGAGCTTTGGGCCTAGGAGTACAGATCCATCTAAAGCAAGAGACGTGATTGCAGGGTCCACTTTTCGGATCAAAGATGATATAATGCGTAAAGCACGTAGCATAAGCAATTAACTACAAGGGCCAGGCACTGCAGATATAGATTATGTCGGATTTGTCTCTGCCTATACGTTAACAAAGGACGGGCACTGAGCCATCTGGCGGTACTGCGGGAGCATAACTATATTATACTTCTGGGGGTACCCTTTCAACTGAACGTAAGGACGGACGGTAAGCTCTATTCCTAGGGGGCCGGAGGACCTACAGAAGTTTTCATGGACCTACATCTACCAAAATATCACACCCCTTGGCAAGCGAATACGCTTTGGCCACGCCGGCCCGACACGGCACATAATTAGTAAAAACCGGTTGGATAGAGAGCAGGACTAACAACCATGCCCACTGATGGTGAAGCACTGACCTCCTTTACACAACTCCCAGAACTGATAGAATCTCCACGGCAATAGGCAAAAAGGTTGGTTATAGTAAAAGACATGCCGTAATCAAGAGTGGGAGACGAGAAACTAAGAGCCCAGAAATGGGTGGTGGATGGATAACCCGTGTAAATTCTCTCTCTGATAATAGTTGAGGGGGTCTGGGAACTGGGCGAAGGGGGTTATTTTCCAGAGGCAACGCGGGGGGAGACTATTAGAAAAATGCTCATGTTTATGAATTGTTCTGCCCCTTTTTGCTTTTGAATTTTTCTTTATGTGGAAAGGCAATCTAATGTTTGTTTGAATATATCCCATATAAAAGATGGAACATATTTGGGACGGGAGGGGGGGGGGGGGGGGGGGACGGAGTAACTGTCCGTCGGCTGTCCAGGCCCCCCATAGGTCCGCTGCATATTGATAGGGCATTAAGTGGGTATACGTTGGTATATGAATTTCGGATAACACTGTGTAGAGTGTTAGTTTCCCTATTGTCTGTTAGTGGTCCCCCCCCCCCCCCCTTCCCTGCATCTTTATATTTTCTTCCTTTCTCTGACTTTTTCTTTTTTTCTTCCTTTTTCTTTCTGTTACCTTCATTAAGGGGGAGGCCCCATAAATATGTCGCTGCCAATACATCAGTCGTCGTATTGGAATTACCACACTAAACTGTAAGGCCTGAATAACCAGTTTAAACGTCATAAATCTTCTATGCGCTCCTATAAACAGAAGGTACAAGTGGCCAATGCTACAAGAGGACCCACTTAAAACAGGTCCAGGACCCCATTGTAATAATAGATACTTATACACGTGGACACCTAATACCTTCCCAGAGTCAAAAGCTAGCCAGGAGTGGCAATCGCCTTTATCGCTCCCTACAACATCAGATCATGGACGTAAAAATGATCAAAGAGGGTAGTATGTAGTCGTGAAGGCAACCGTTATGAACAAATGTTTCATTTGGCCCTCTATTACCAACAACAACCCAGTGAAGAAGCTTGCAGTCCCTTCAGGATCTTTCGGGGTTCGCGGAAGCTTGATTCTAATGGGGGATTCAATCTTCGATGGCCCCTAAGGTTGCTCATTCAACCGGCCAAAAATGGGTTGCTATAAAAAGATCCCATATGCTTAGAAAATTAGTGGAACATGTTGGTTGAGATCTGGAGACTATATTAACTCCAACCAAAGAGGGATATACGTTTTTTTTTCCCGGTGCACCATCTTATTCACGGGATTTAGATTATGTGTTAGTTAGTCATGCAGTACTAGGGACTAAATCCACATTCATCTTATCCCTTTTTCACTATATGACAATTCCTTCAGTTTCTCGTAATTTTGACATACCGACACGCCAGAAAAACCTTTTGAGGAATTGGAGACTTAATGACACTCTATCAGGACGATGACTGTCTAAAGACGTAAAGACCTCTATGACAATTCATATCAGATCATACTCGAGACAGACAGCACCTCGAGAGAAAGGGAGGCTTTAAAGCGTTATACGTGGTCAAGTATTAATTAAACAGGGGATCCGACCTCAAAAGGGAAAGAAAAACGAAACAAAACCACACTAGTACAATGAACGGTTAGAGGCCCTCATAAAATCAATACCACCTCAGTGGACAGAAGAACTAGCTAAAAACTAGAGCCCATTACTTTCCCTATATGACCTTTATTACGCAACATATAGAGAATCAGTGTAGAAAATCGGCTTTATAAAATGGGGGATTAATGCGGGGAGACAACTGGCCCGTAGGTTAAACCCACGAACGGGAACGCGACTTCATACCGATTATTAGAACCCCCCAGGGAGTTTCATATTCTGCGCCATAGATATTAATGCAAGCCCGTTACATATTACTCCGATCATATGCCCTCCCCCCATAGGGCGGAAGAGCATAAGGCCCTGGCACTTTATATACAAGAAAAAGCGCTGCCATGTTCGACCCAGAAAGATACAGGCGCTGGAGGAACCATTACTGAGGAGGAGGTTTGCACAGCTATTAAGACATAACAGGGGGAAAGAGTCCAGGCAAGAAGGATATACGCCCTTCTGCTATAAAATTTTTCCCCCCCCCAAAATGAGCTCAATACTCACCACGCCTTTAATTCACATATCTGACATTTTACCTTTCCGACTCCGAGACTGGAAGCACAACATCTCGTTGTACCTTAAACCAAACAAAAGATAAACAACTTGGCCTGCGGGAAAAACAACTATAGGCCAATCTCATTAGATAAACATAGATGTAAAGATATTTTCTAAAATGATCGGCAAATAGGATGAGGAAGGAGTTTTCCCTCCTTATTCATTAGAACCAGGAGGGATTGTATCAGGGAGGGAGACACGAGACAACACTATTAAAAACAATACTTTTGTATGAGGCTGCCGAAACATTCAAATCCCCATGTGTTCCCTATCGTAGTGCGGAGAAAGCCTTCGATAGGGTCAGTTGGCCCTTTTTGGAGGCTCCCGCGAACAGATAGGGAGGCTTGGTCCTACTGCTATACAAAGAATAATGGCCCTATCCAACGGCCCCACAGCTAGGGTAAGATAAACGGCATTTTTTCGGAGAGGTTTATAACCGATCTTCAACGGTACCGAAAGGGATGTCCCTTGTCACCGTTGCTGTTTAACGCTAGTAGTAGAACATCTAGCTATTGCAGTACGAATAACCCGGACATTAGGGAATAAAAGTGAATGAACACGAATATAAGATATAACTGTTCGCCGACGACCTCCTGTTTATGTTGTAGCACCCCCAGTTCCCTCCCATCATACTAAAGGAACTATCCCGTTTTGGAGCCCTAGTTAATTTCAAAATCATTATACTAAATCAGAAATTTTTAACATATCTCTGTCGAATTCCGACATGTCTAACAGTAACTTCAAATTTTCTTTTCGAATATGCACTAGATAATGAACAATTTGGGATAGAATCACAAGTGATCCACAAGAGTATTTGGCCACAACTTACTTGCCACTTATCAAAGGTTAAAAACTCTATTAGCATCGTATAGGTAAAATTCTTTTCATGGTTTGCACGGATAAAATATTCCTGAAAATGGATAATCTTGCCAAAAAATAGGGGTATTATTTCCAAACACTCCCCATCTAATCTCCCACTAAATATCTGAACGGAAATCCACTTTTATGCAATGTTTAGACAGTTTTGTGTGGAAGGGGGAAGAAACCCCGAGTATCACTGCGAAAACACTTAGCCTCCCAAAATTTAAGGGAGGAGAGGAGCGGGGACTCCCGAACACTGTGACCTATATCACGCACCCTGTTAAACACGCATAGTGGAATGGTATCACAATTAAGGGGATAAGATATGGGTCACCCTACACAAGATAGTCCAATAGAGATTTACGTTCTCATTCCCGGATGGTGAGAGAGGCCCAAACTGAAGGCTGGCCTACCATAACTGACCGCCAGCGTGTGTTGACAAAGTGGGGAGACTATCTTGAGCCACTTCACAAATTGTCTCGACTAGCCCGGGGGGCCGGGCCCCCACTCACCCCCCTGTTTGTAATCCTTCATTCCCCCCTACAATGAATAGTCACAATTTTTTAGGCTGGAATACCTCCGAACCTTCCAACTTTTCCCCAATCATAAGACACGGTACGGTTTGCCAGAGGAAGGGAGGAGATGCAACAGGGACGGCAGGTGGTGATTGTCACCCCCGATTTGGCTACACTATCCAACTATAACTTCTTATACTCTTCACAGAATAAGAACAGCAAACAAGCTCCTTACGCATTTGAAAAAACTACTTACTAACACAAAGAGACAACTTTTTGTTTTTTATCAACATAAGGTATCTTAATTATTCCATACTTAGTCAAGCGGATCAAACATTCATTCCCAACGATGTACGCAGGTGGGGAGGGGAACTAGGGAAGTCCTTGGAGGCAAATCTGAGTGGCAGAGCCAGAGAGCGTTTTCATTCATATTGCACCTCAATAAACAAGTAAAGCACAAGAGCAAATTTTAAAATCATTACGAGATGGTATCAATGTCCTGATGGTGGTGCTGACATAAAATACCGCAGGAACGATATGAGGATGCTGGCGATGCTTAACTCACAAAGGGGACATGACGCATATATGGTGGGGAGGTCAGGTTATACAGCGTTTGGGATAAAGTGTTCCTGGTGTATAACACCATGCACTTTCATCTCACCGGGGGAGCTCACCCGGATTGCCCTTTTGTCTATGCTACCAGGCTCATACAGGCTATAAAAAAAATACGCTGAGATAAGTGAATCGCAGCAGGGCGTGATCCCAGACATTGGTTATCAACAAATTCACCCACAATCCAAGAGTGGTTAGTGGAAATGGATAAGTTAGAACGTTTGGAAAGACTGGGTGCAGAAGACAAAGGGACTCTGGAGGCTTTAGAGAGACGGGGGGCCCGTGGCAACACTTTGTCTCATCGCAATGAGGCCTGCTTGCGGCGGGAATAGAAGACGAAAAAGCGGGACTAGGTGTTAGATTTGCACCAGGGTTGCTCCTATTTGTTAACTCTTTTTCTTTATCTTCTGACTCTTTTCACTCCCTTCTTCCCTTCCTATCTTACCCCTTTAATGTTGTCTCAGATGGCCTTACGAAGTTTTTGTTTTTGTTATTTTTCTCTCTCTATTGGTCCCTACGCGTAAGGACTCCACGCCAGTAGGTACCATATAAGTGTTGAGAGTGTCTCTAGATGGGAAGAAGATGTGTACCGATTTTCATAGCACCCGTAGAAATGTATCATCCAAAAAATCTGAAAGCTGTGGCGTGGTTTATGTCTTTTTTAAAATTAATAAAACTTTATTGAAAAAAAAAACTAAATCTATAAATATAAATAAATATATATATATATATATACACAATATATATAAAGCAGGCCACAATTAGCAGATTGACCACAATCAGCCCACTCCAAAGTAATAAAAAGGATCGATTTCGTGGCAGATTGACTGCCCAGGTAATGCAGCCGGACCAAGAGCCTGCAAGGGCCGCCCCCTGGAATAGCTAGGAAAGGATATTTAAAAAAAGAAAATATGTAAAAAGTTTTATAAATATACGTTTTTGATAGAGAAGCTTAAACATTCTATTGTAGCAAACTATGGCCTCTCAGAAACAATCCAAACAATGATCAGCTAGGTGGGAACTATGTTTAGTGTGATTTGAGATGTGTGTATGCACTACTATTTGTTTACAGTACATTGATTATATACACAAATGTATTACTCAATAGATATATCCGTGACAGCTGAAGATGTACCTTTTTACCCTGCATACTTTAAAGCCCAGGTGCCCAACCTGCGGCCCCCGTGGTCTTCCACTTGTGGCCTCCGAAACCTAACTGTTAATGCATAGAAAAAGAATAGGCTTCTTGGAGGCGCCCAAATGATGATAAAAATGTCCTTTATTTGCTAAAAAGATGTATATAGAAAATATCTCTTTTTAGCAAATAAAGGACATTTTTATCATCATTTGGGTGCCTCCAAGAAGCCTATTCTTTTTCTAGTGGTTTATCACTAATTTACCCATAAGGATCTGATCTCCGAAGTTTTTTGGGACTTGGCATCCAACTAATCGGATCATTATAGGCAAAGAGTGCGACCTCCAGAACACTGCGCGGGGACAGTGAATGAATATCTCCACCTGCTCTTCAAAACATCAAGGTTGCTATTTGGATGGTAGATCCATCACATGTTATACATATTGGGTCCAACCATAAGCTAGCGACTGTAATAGTAAGTAACCCTTCTAACACACTGAGTTCACACATGCTGACTCAGCCCTAAAAGTTTAATACCTCATACTGCTCCTCATTGGTCTTTGTGTGTAACCCAATATATATTTTGCTCCTTTCCCTTTATTTCCCTTCCCCATTCCGTGTTGGGTTCTATACACACTTTTTGGGACGAACTCTCTCATTGAGATAAAAAAAAAACAATCCAGCCAATCATCCATTATTATAACTATGACATTTTGCAGTTAGGGGTGTGAAATTTGAAGGGTAAGTATTCTCACTGGTAAATTATTAATCCCCCCAAAATCTTGGACTTGTATGAGTGTCAGAGATCTGGGGGTTAAAAGTCACAGAAGGCATATATGTGCAAGGTTAACAAAATCCCTTCCCACTGTCCATTTATGCATAAGAATTTGTTCATGGTTTTTTCCCCAAATTTTTGGTTCGCCCCCCTGGCATCCTGAGTGAAAACATTTAAAGACCGCTGCTTTGGAGGTTAAAAAGTTTATCAAGTTAACAAACATAATTTATCTGACATCATACCTTCAAATATTATTAATAATTAATATTATAATAAATAATAAATTAATATTAAATACATGTCAATACCCAATATGTGCCATATATTGCCATTGAGTAAAGTAAAATGTTGTTTCTTATATTTTAATAAATGTGATAAGCAGCATTTGTATGTATTTGTTGTATATTCTTTTCTTTACCCGAATTTCTAATAGAAAAAAACATGAACTATTCATTGTAACCATAAATTGGTATGGGTATAATACTATACCAAGTTCTGTTCATTCTGTTCTAAGTATGAAGTAGGCATGGAATATATTTTTTGAATATTGATTTCCTGAACTGAATTCTAGGGAATGTTTTATTTGCACATGCAATGTGTCCCCCTATACTAATGGTTAAATGTTTAAGGATTAAAAAAAAAATACTTTCCTGCTCGAAAACAGGGATGGCCACATTAGATATGGGCCAGATAGATGGCCGTGAGTGCGCACGGTGCTCAAAGCTGCCATCGATCTTGCCCATATCTAAACGTGTGTTCCCAGCTTAAGAAGTAAAAGGGAACAGCCATTGTTGGCCTCAAAATAGAATATGTTTAATATAAAATAAGAGATAATGTAGAACTGATGTAGAAACATAAAGGTTGGTGTATAAATAGGGGGTGTTTAGATTACGCTCCAATGAAAGGCAGGCAGTTGTCCTAATCACTTGCTTACCAGGCACACCAGTATCTGCGGTAACACAGGGTTGCTGTGAAACATTTAAATGTACTTTAGTTAATCTATGTTTACTATACATACCTAGTTATTACCTAGTTAGGAATCCTATAAAGGGAAATTCTTTTTACCTAACTACACCATAGGAATGGGTAAGAGGTCCTGGTAATCTATGTACTCATTCCATATTGTGGGCTTTCTTGTTAATTCCCCTTAACACAAGCCTCTACACTATTTGTCAGGTTAGAGGAGAAGAGCCCTCTTACCTTAGGGGTCTCCCTCATGTTGAGGTATGGCATTAGGCCTGGTCTGGCTTGAGGGGCCACTCCTCATTGTGGATCTCCTTGAAACCTCAATTGTCCTCTTCAAGTCCTCTTCAACTCTCCTTGAAGTCCTGTTTAATCAGGTCACATAACCAACTTATTAGGTGCTGAAGCACCTAACAACACTTTACAAGGGAATGTCATCTAGCAGCTACATGAACAAGGAGATTTCTGCAATCTGTTTGCCAGGCTCTAAAATACTGTGATTGCTGTTACTGTAACTGACTCTTGGACTGTACAGCTGTGTGCTGTCCATCCTGACCTATTGCCTGTCCCTTGAATTTGTCTCTGTCTCCTGAATTGGTACTGCATCTTGAATGCTTCAGTAGTTGCCGGGAATTGTAGCTGAGGGCCACAACCTGGGAGTCTGTCGCAGCAAAGTTCATCACTCCTTGCTTGGTGCTCTTTTGAATACTGGGGAACTCCTTAGACTCTTCGCCTTTACCTCCTATTCGACTGTCTGCACACTGCTTTAACACTTGCCATATTTTTACAAACTTATAGTTTATAGTTGTCTATATTTTTTATATTTTATGGATAACTGAAATGAGATAAGATTAAGGCAATGCCATTTTGTGGTCTTAAAGTGTTCTGTGCTTTTTGTTTTGACATTTTAATTAACATTTGGGGCATTGCAATAGCCTTTATTATGAGAAAACATTACTATAATTTTTAAATCTGATTTGGATGCTACTTTCACCAGTCAAGTTAGGCTTATTACAGTTGGATTAAAATATCTGAAAAAAAAATCTGTGAATCATCATTGAATGGCAGAATATCAGATATGACTCTTAATGCTGTCCATGAGAATTGTTCCTACTGACAGTACTTGGCACCTTTTTTTACAATAGATTTCCTATTAGCCTAACGACTCTGCTTGAAAATCCTCTCATTGCCCATGTCCCTGGATGTACAGGCAAAGAACCTATCCTCATCAATTCCTGCAGAGTAAGCCAGCCGCACACTGATGATCTAAGCTAAGTTTGAGATAAAACTTTATTATTCTGTACATGTTTTACCTGCCTGAAGGCTTAACCGTAGAGGTAAAACATGTCAGCACAAGGAAGGCTTTGATGGGCATGATGTTTGGTCTGGAATAATAATGTTTAATCTAAAACCTTGCAGATATCATCAGTGTGCCGCTGGCTTGCTCTATTTGAACTGTTACTTGTGGTTATTGTAAAGCATGAGACATGACAGAGTTTGGGCTTAGTTGATGACCAAGGAGCACAATGACATCATGTAAGGAAAAGGAAATGGTCCCCTGTCCCATGTGGCAGCAACTTTATTTGATAGAAAACATTACTTTTTATAGTGTGATGGATGTGAATGTAGTAACAAACAAATCACATTCACTAACTATACCATAACATGTATTAATGTCCATCCTTAACAACACAACACCAGATGGGTATGAATAGGCCCTAAAGCCCCCCATACACCACATACAATTACCATGCAATTTCTGTACAACCAACTTTTCTTCTACCAAAACCATGTAATATGAGGACCTTTCTACACCTTCCAATCACTGTGTATTCTATCAGGGAGGACACTATACTACATAGTTGTTGGTAGGTCTCATGGAAATTGTATGGAGGAATCTCAAGCTGTATGGGGGGCTTTAGTGACATGACTAGGGTATACAAGTTAAGCCCCCCATACACCACATACAATTACCATGCAACTTCTGTACAACCAACTTTTCTTCTACCAAAACCATGTAATAGGAGGACCTTTCTACACATTCCAATCACTATGTATTCTATCAGGGAGGTCACTATACTACATAGTTGTTGGTAGGTCTCATGAAAGTTGTATGGAGGAATCTGAAGGTGTATGGGGGGCTTTAGCTGTCCCTTTTGTCTGAATTGAAAAAACTGGAATTATTGAGACAGATTGGCTTTAAAATGGCCTAGCAGCATTTATTACCAACATAACTAACAAAATATAATATAAAACAATCATTAAACAGACCATTATAGATTAAAATGAAGGTCCCTTGAAGGCAGTTATCCAGCACCCTGTATCTGCATCACCCAATACATCGGCCTCCAGCCGCTCTACACCGACTCGGAGACAATTACAATAAAATGCACATACCACCTTACAGAACTAGTTCACTGGCAATCCTTAACAAAGGGTGGGCCTCTGTACCTACAATGGTCCCTTCCAATGACCTTTTTCATAACCAGACCACCTTCAATGGCCTTACAACCCTGCCGCTGGTGTAACAAGTTTTGAAACCTGAAAGCAAAGAAACTCATCAAAGTTTTATTAACCAAAGAAAAGTTGAGCAAGGGTGGACGGGAAATTCATCTGACGAATACTATTCTCGGACTGAAGTGTGAAGAATTCTCCTCTCACACTAAACTACAGGAGGACTTCACCTTGCAACTGACCCAACCAATCCGGTAGAGCTGGAACAAGATAACATAATAACATAACAAGATACTATAATAACATAACAACGCATGTTTATTAGAATTGCTAAACCTTAGTATGCCAGCTTCTTCTAACCCGGTCATGTAGTCCCTAGGTCTCTGTCTATTGACTTCGGACCTGTCCTGCACATGAGCAGGACCTTGTGCCATGTTTAGGATTAAAGTTTAAAGTGCTGTGCATTTGGTGTGGAAAATCAAGTTTGATCAAAGCGAAAGGTAAATCTCCTTCTGCACTAACATTTCGGTAATGTTTTTTAATGGGTATGGTAATCAGACAGAGAAGGTTGGATGGTGCTGATCTATACACTAGCTTCAGATGTGCTCCCTGCAAGGATAATAAAATCCGTTAGATAACATGTTTAGTGATTCAAATGAAGAAAGAAAAAGACAGTAAGTTATGTTAGATTGCTGAGCAAAGTGCATTATCTGTATGCATTATGTATACACTTGCCTTTCTCTGTGATATGCCTGCTTTAAACTCATTAACCTCTTAGGGAACAGGGCCCAGATGGCATTCCACATAGGGCTTATTGAACCCTATTTCAAAGTGTTGGCAATATATGTGTATTTTCACAGTTAATGCTGAATGAAGCTATTAGGAACATGTCTGATTGTCTTCTGTTCAGTATTCTCTGTGAATATTAATGTCACATCCTGTCTTGCCAGCATGTTCTTTCCCTCAGAGATTTTCTACTTTGCAGTATACGCTTAACCTGCATAACAATAATAGGAATATGACGAAATGAACGTATTTTTACCGCTATTTCCTCTGACATGGTGGTAAATTGGTGATTGACATTTTCTGTACCACTTTTATATCCTTTAGAAATCAGTGTCATGTGGCAGATAGCTTCTGCCTTCCAGTAATGAAAATGAACGAACTACAATAGTGTAACCAAAAAAATTCAAACTCAGTAATGAGAACTAGAAATTAATAAATGGATTGTAATTTATCAGCTGTACTTCCCACATAATGCACAAGCGAGACAAATGCTGCGGGGAGAAAGTATAGTAGAAAAGGAAAGGGCCCTAGCTGAGAGTGTATAGGAAAGTGTAGCAAATGATGTAGGTTAGGCCGCAGTGGAAAAGAAAAATTTATTAATAACGAGTTACAGGACCAGAAGGAGAACATACCAGCAGAAGCCACTCCAAGGTTAGGCACCACCTAACCACATCTATGTGACCAGAGAGGTAACATGGAAGAGGTGAGCCGCACAAGGCAGCAGGTTTTCTAATCTATTCGAAGATTATCTATCATCCCAGTTCTAGGAAAGGGTTAAACCGGGATGTTTTTGAGAATAGTTTTTTTTATAATGCATTGAGGTCACCAGGAAATGTTAAATTGCCAATGCTCTTTAAGTGTCTGGGGTGATGTGGGTGATGGAACTTCCTTTAAGTGTTTGTGAATTCTGTTTACACAAAAGTTAATTGGACTTAAAATACAAAAAAATATATATTTTATGTGAATGTATAACATGTATAATAACAATATACAACCTTGCTGTGCTGTCTATGCACTATAAAATTATGTTTAAATTAATATGCATGTCTATAACTTTTCACTTAATACTGTTTTTTCTTAATATGATCGATGCATGGGACCAATGAAGGGAGGTTGTATATATATTTTTTGCAGGTTCAGGTTGAAGGTGAATAATATTTATGCACATTGCCCTTTTAGCTAGTTAAGGTGCATTTGGCAATTACTGGCAGGTTGGTATTAGGTGAAAACATTAGCACATACAAGTTTACATGCAGAACATTTTGTTTTGCAATATCAGTAATATTTACTGTGAGAGACACTCACATCTCTCTACTCAATACCTTTTACATTAGCCGTACTGTGCTTGTGTCCTCCATAAAAGTGTATGGGAATAGGCACAAATGAGGTTTGTACAACATTTAGGAAATTACAAATTCATGCCAAATAAATTCAGCTCGTCCATATCAAGAGGCAAATTTTAAAAAACAATCAAAAGTTGGTATGGACAAACAGTTCCTGCCATTTTTGGCACATAAGGTGAAACATGGAGCACGGATATGCTTGTTCACAGAGCTCAGCAGACTTTTGTGCTGGCTACATAAACTTTGACATCATTTCCCTTCCCTGGCTACTGATTTTTGGCCTTGCATATGTGGTACTGTGCGAGACATGTTGTTGGTAGAAAACTATTAAGATGAATGATAATCAGACAAACCCATCCTAGGGGAAGAATTACTTGTATCACCCAAAAATCATTGTAGATAGTCTTTTGTGTTGGCAGTTGAACATTTATCTAGTGATCTAATGGGCCTTTATTTGACACTTAAAAGTCTATTTACACAAACTCATTCAAAGTTAGTCGTTTAGAAAATCTATAGCAAGTATAAGTTGACACAAAATAAATGATCTTCTGCAACTGAGGGCTGTTTGTAATTAGCTTGTAAGGAGATGAGGATTTAGTTTACAAGTCTGTAGAAAGGATGTAACATTTGTTAAGGCCTTAAGCTGGGCATAGACGTTCCGATTCCTGCACGATCCGAACTCCGATCTGATGCCCTTAAAGATCGGGTCGTGCAGGAATTGGAGGCTGCAACTAACGTGGATTGGGCTAAAATCAGCCGCCCTGTCGGACCGCTCAGTTATCCGACAGGATGGTAAATTTTAGCCCAATCCCATTAGTTCAGCTGGGCATGGCTGTCCCCAGCCAAAGTATTAAGCTGCACATTAAGAGTGCCGTCCGATTGTCGGCACTAGCGGGCAGGCGTGATGACGCCATCACGACGCTCCTAAGGCAGAGAATCGGATAAGTAATAGACAGTAAATCGTACTGTCTATTCCCAGCTTTATCCAGTTGTCGAGCTAAGAGACCCTACACTCTTTAGCTTTGTGTCAGACTGCAGAATAGTCTAATCTTGTCACCCCCCTTCTACCACTGTTTTCTAAGGTTTAGCAGCTCTCTTTATGCCTGCTGTTTTTGCCCTCCATGTTGCAGGCAATGCACCTCTTAAAACTCAGCACTCCAAGGAGCACTAGCTGTTCATGTAAGCAGCTGTTCATGTAAGCACTAGTTAAGCCCAACTGTCAGTAATTTCATTATGCATTATCCAATCAGTGTCTTGCTGTAGTAGGTTGTTTGCCAATAAAACTTATGCCTTCTCCAAAGCTTGACATAGCACTGCTTTGTTTTCTAGCATAGCTTGACAAAAACGCACTGCTGAGAGAATATGCGCTAATGACACAGTCGTCAAACTCCATTAAGCTGGGCATAGACGTCTCGATTTTCCTGCGTTCGATTTTTTAAACCGATCGACCATCCGATTCCAGAATCGATTTCATTTGCAAAATCGATCGCAGACGGCAACATATGATGTCTTTTCTGGACGATTCTATCCTGAAAATCTCAATATGTCTTGCACGCACACATTTATGGGTTTGGAGTGGTGTTAGCTGAAGAACTGGCCAGTGACCAACAGCACACAAACAAAGGTAATTTCCACAAGATTCATAGATTGATCGCTTAAAACGATCGCATGAGACAACTAACAGCATTTGATTTATGTGCTTTTGACAAAATTTTTCAAACAGAATGGATCCGTGCACGATTGATTTTACATGCGATTTAGGGCAAAATCGATCGATCGGACACTTTGGACATGCATCAATTTGTATACCATCGATTGCACGATCTGTTTTGTTTAAAGATTGCACTTAAATTGAACAGAAAATCGAGATGTCTATGTCCAGCTATAGGATTGTACTATGTCAGTGTAGATTGCACATAGGTGTGGGCTGTGTCAGTGCAGACCTTTTATTAGTGCCAGCACCTGCTTGTAATATCAATGCCTATCTAAAGCTGGGTATAGACGGTAAGATTTACCATCGACTCCCAACCTGATGACGTCATCACGCCCGCCCGCTAGTGCAGAGAATCGGCCAGCACCCTTTGTGTGCCGCCCATTAATTCGGCTGAAGGCAGCCGTCCCCAGCCGAACTAATAGGATCGGAGCAAAATTATTTGTCATGATGGATCAATGTGCGATCCGACAGGATGGCTGATTTAAGCCCAATCCTGCTAGTTGCGGCACCCCATTGCTCACGACCCGATCCCGATCGGGAGGGCGCACAGCATCCGATCGGTGGTCGGGTCGTGCAGGAAATAAAATGTCTATGCCTTGCTTAATAAAGGTCTATTGGTGAATGATACTTTAAGATACTATAGCTTGATTCCTACCATACTATAAGGTAACATTCAATGAAAGTAACAAGAACTTTTATAAATATATAAGTATATTTTTTAACAATAATTTATTTATTTATTTATTTATTTGTGGTAACAACCAATTAAAATAACAACCAAGTTTCTTGTAACAAACACATCTTTTTAGAAAGATTTTATTTCTTTTATTCACATAGGATTACTACAAAGTGATCATCTCCTTTCAAAACTCTCCAGCCGTGTTCATCAAAGGGTTCCCATACAACTTTAGATTTCTCTGTCATGTTTCCTTTAGTTTTACCAAAACCATATGTTATGAGGGACTTTCTAAACCATCAAGTCTACCTGTGTTCAATCGCAGAGGACCCGGCACTACATAGTTGTTGGTAGAGCTAAAGGATATCTGACAGAGAGATCGAAAGGTGTATGGCCAGCTTAAGTGTCCCTGAAGTAGATGCTGTGGAACTCTGCACATTTAAAAAAAAACAAATCTCAATCATAAGGTAGGAATACATGGGTAGATTTTTTCTTTTGTATAGATTAAAAAAGATAGATTTTTTTAATTGTTCAAACAAAAAAAAACATCAAAATATCGAACATCCCTATTGAATCTTTCGTCGTCTGCAAAAATCTATATATGTATTCCTACCTATATTGTCTTCTTGATTTGCTCAGTATGGGCACCTGTATTTGGATCGAAGTAATGTTGGTGGTGAATGATGGTTTGTGATTGTACCCAGCCTGATTAAAGCTGGCCATTCACAAATATATCCTCGGGTGATTTTGCGGGCGATGGATCAGTGTGCGTGGCAATCAATCGGCCACAATATCATCCGCGTATTGCGGCTGCCCACACGGAGCGACAGATTCATGTGGCCCAAAATTGTGATTGGCCAGAGAACAAACTTGTCCTTTCCTCTCTGGCCGATCGCATTAAGCCCCCCATACACCTTCAGATTCCTCCATACAACTTTCATGAGACCTACCAACAACTTTGTAGTATAGTGACCTCCCTGATAGAATACATAGTGATTGGAAGGTGTAGAAAGGTCCTCCTATTACATGGTTTTGGTAGAAAAAAAGTTGGTTGTACAGAAGTTGCATGGTAATTGTATGTGGTGTATGGGGGGTTTTAGTTTCGGCCGGCACACAAAGGGAGCGCTTCAATTCTCTGAACAACCGGCCACATCAGGATTGAGCAGGGATCGCTGCATGTATGGGTAGCTTAAGTCTCATACTAGCTAGCTATTCATCTGAATGTATTGTAGACCCTACGTCACCTTCATTGATCAATGTCTGATCATCAATGCATGATACTTGGTTTTGATGATTTTGTACTGAATCTCCATAGTTTTCTTCAGTAGGTGCATCTCCACCTAAAAGACAGCCACTATTGTCTGTACTATTCATCTTTGCACTCCTAGTGACAAATTGAATTGCCAAGCAGACTTCCCAACAGTAACAGTACAGTAACCAGTCAAACACAGTATTTGTGTATCTATCAGTAAGCTTTGGCACTTCTTCCACTTGGATTCTCCAGAGATAAACTAGCTGCAAATGATGGTGGAGTCTTCCATTCTAATCAGTGTCATGGAAGAATTTGTTCCTTTTTCTAACTGATTCAATGGATGGACAACCTTTTTTTTTTTTGCATTCCCATACTGCCACATTATTATGTCTATAGACCTTCTTGTTCGTCAATATCACTGGGCCATCACACAGGAGGCACGATTTTTCCAAAACCAGGACACCATGTTGAAGAAGATATTGTAGCAACGTTTCTTTCATAACTTTGCACCCTATCCAATAGAAAACTCTTTTTTAAGAGTATACAGTACTTGTTTCTACTAATAAAAGGCTAAACAAATCAGTTTCTGGAATAGTAGGGAGAACTAGGAATCATGGGTGAGGTAGGAACAAAAGATTATGGTAGAAACCACACCATAGTAGCACCCACTTTAATGTATGTCTTGCACAGTTATTGGTCTGCAATCTCTCCAGTCTTCTACACTACCCCCC
>CM070032.1:87239254-87253331 GCA_036250615.1 Ptychadena robeensis | reverse complement strand
CCCCCCCCCCCCCCCTGCATTGCCTCCATTGTATTTCTAATTAAGGGAAAAACTTAGAAAATAAATTATTATAGCAGCTAAATGAACCCACTTGACCACTAAGTCACTATGCATTTGGAAACCGCATTTCAAGTAAAACATATCATCCAAGATGTATCAAAAAACACAGAGAAATAATGAAAACGAAAGCTCTGTATATCGTAAAGGTTAATATCTTAGCATCATCAAGCAGCTTCTCTTCATTTATCAAACTTGTTTAAACACCTAATCCTGGGTATCTTATATCAACGACAACAGAGGAGTATCTTGCTGAACTGATCTAAATTAGCTTTCTTGAAGTACCTTATGTCATTCAAATAGTCAGTGATATGAGATATGTTGCAGCAACCCCTTTGTAATCAGTTATATATGACATTACCTTCTCTATCTTGAGTCTTTTACATGGACATTTGAACCAGTGAGAAGTGGAAGCACGCACAGAACTGTCATACCTTCATAAAAAATGGCATTGCTGAGTGTGTGTGGCTGGGATTCAGAATCTACGGTTCATCCAGGAAAAAGTAATCTTCATATATTTCCAAATTTCATTTTAGATCAAGATCATCATCTCCTTCAGCCTGCCTACAAGCTTTCTTCTCACCATCGTAGCTCTGGTCCTCCACCACCAGCACATGGCACCACCACCCTCGCTTTTCTGTATGCAGATGGCGTTGCTGTTGCAACAGACTCACGTTCCTCAGCTGGAAATCTAGTGTGCAGTCCTGACAGCCGCAAAGCCTTCTTTATCCACAGCCATTTACTTGCCACCACTTCTGGCAGTGCTGCTGATTGCCAGTTCTTTGGACGAGTTTTGGCCAGAGAGTGCAGGCTCTACCAGGTGCGGAATGGTTACATGCCAAGTGTCAGAGGAGCTGCAAAATTGTTGAGTTTCTTGATGATGCCATTTCGTGGAACAGATGTGTGTGCTGCCCTTACTTTATGTGGATGGGACAGAGATGGACCTTGTATCTGCTATGTATATAATGATGGAACCCGTCTCAGCTCTGATATCCTCTCTGTTGGATCAGGCTCTCCATATGCATACAGCATTATAGATGAGGGCTACATACCCGGAATGAAGGAAGAGGAAGCCCGCCAACTTGCTAGGCGAGCAGTGTGCCATGCAGGCCGAAGAGATGCCTATTCTGGTGGATTAGTGGATGTGTACTGGGTGAGAGAGGGAGGTTGTACAATGGACCCCAGAGAAGACCTGGTACAACTTCATGAACATATGGCAGAACAAGAGAAAAGTTGAGAGACAGAGCCCATCAACTGCCTTTTTCTAAATCCTGACTAAAATGCCACAAAATCTATTAGCATTAGCATGTAAAAACAAATATGTCAGTAATTATGATGAGCATGTTGTTTTAAAGTATTTTAATATTTCTTTAAACAGATTTTCTCCAAGAAGGAATTAACCTGCAAATAATATGCTGCATTTTTATGTATTTAAAAGTCCTAGCAATTCTGGATTGTCAGTTTCATATTTCCAATGTAAATACAAGTGAGCATGACAAACAAAGAAGGATATTTTGAAGCACTTTTTAAAGAGCCTGCTTTAATGAATGTTAAAGATTAAAAATCATACCCCTTATAACCATTATAGAAGGGTTCAAATAAATTTCCTCCTCTAAATACCTCCAATGCCAGGGAGATAGAGGCTTGTGCCATTGATAAGCTTTTACAATTCATTTACACATCCCAGCAGGACTATAGTTACAGTAATCATCTTTAAGTGGAGCTGATATGCATGCAAATTTTATTTTTATTATTTTTATTATTCTGCAAATAATTATTTTTATTTGGCCTAATGTTACTAACAATTATCCAAGAAATTACAAGCAAATAATAGTTTTTGTACACTTGACAAATATCAAATAAATATTTCGATTAATATACCCTTTATATCTCCGCTATCAAATTAGTTGATCATTTCTGACCCAGTCTTACCATTTAAATGTGCAGAGTTATCTGTTTGGACTGTGTGTGCAGCATACATTGTCTGGGTATTGATCAAATCATCAGTGCCAATAATATTAGCTTCCAGTGAAAAGAAAAATCAATGAAATGTCACAGTTGGTATACCACAGCCTTGAAGATTCTAGACACTTGCTTCATTTAAATTATGTTTAAAAGTTTTTGGCATTAGTTGTTATATTCATTTCTAGGCACCAGCTCTGTGTGACATGACTCTAGTATTGCAAACAGATGGCATAATTGTGGTTCAAACAGTCACATCTGCGCTGCCACCTCTCACAAAAATATAAGGCAACAGCGGTCGGTGATGCTTAAAAAAAGGACCACCTCCTCCATTACATGGAGGTCAATTGCAACGCCTACCTCCCACCCCTCTACCCTCATATCTGACGTCATCAGCGCGAGCACAAAAGCATTGCAATGCGCATAATTGTCTGGGGAATTCGGCGGACAGGTGAGTTTTATTGCAGTTATATATGTATGAGAAAATCACATAGATAACTCAAGCAGAGCACCCAGGAGGTTAAACAGTCCAAACATCTTGGGAGCAATAGCTTTGCATCTCAGTAGGCTGAAATTTGTTCCACTCCCTCCAACCAAGCCAAAAAGCCACTGCCAAGAGGGCAATCTTAACCCCAACTTAGGGAGCAGGGCTGAAACTTTAATAAGAGAATATACACTTGCAGTACCCATTCTCTGAATCTTCTGAACAACTCATGGAGATACACATTTTACAGTCTGGCACTAACACATACCTGTTAACCTCCCGTTTTGGCCGGGAAAGTCAAGTTTTTATGTGGCTTTCCAGGCCAAATCCCGATTTCATAAAATACCGGATTTTGAAATTGGGGATTTAGGAGGGAGGGGGCATCACCCTCCCTCTTAAGTTCCCAACCCGCTTGTGCAGATGATGTGCAGAGTGGGACATTACTAGGGAAAGTAACGACCTCTCCCTCCTATGTTAGTCGGAAACTAAATAGGAGGGAGGGGACATTAATCACCTGATACCGGAAGTTATGTCAGTCTGGAACGCAGAAGAATCTGTCCGAAAACCGGAAGTGACGTCACACCCATATTCCCGGATTGTGAATTTGATAGCTATGCACTAACAATTTACCTATGAGCAACTATTTACATGGGAAGAGAGCTTTGTCTGTGTCACATATTATTACTGCAATGCAGAAGGTTAATGGAAATACTCAACTTATGATATCATAATAGAATCAACTCACTCAGCAGTTACTGTTGTGAGCTCAGTCTGCTGTTGTTGAATATATAATATAACTCCGTCTACCTTAAATATATGCATTATGTGTATAGTAAATGGAGGCCTTATAAAAGAGGGGGTCCAAATGAATGCAGCAATTCTTGTCAGCTTTACACTGGGTCCCATATATCCATTGAAATGCACTGGGAAATCAATCTCCATATGTACAATGAGTAGGTCAATGCTTGTCCAGAATATCAGATGACACAATGGTACTGTGACAGAAATGAAGGCCTTTCAGGAATTTTCTTCTATCTCTTTGTTTCTCCAGTCAAAACTGGTGCGCATGTTCTCCTTTGAAGAATGTTAGAATCTAAAGTGTTATGGCTTATTCATTCAAGACAGTCTGGACTGACTCTGTGAAGATTATATCAGACACATTTATTTGATTTCTTTGACTGTAACTAAAATGACATTGCACTGGGGAACGCAGACAACTGGTTTAGGAAAGGAAAGGTGTAGAATTGAAATCAATTATGCCTCTGCGAATGCTGTATTGTTAAGAGACACGGAGCTTCTCAAATAATATCAGGAAGGAAGCAATAGCTCATACTGGGTCAGTTAAAATATATAATGTTATGTTTCATATGAGATATCTTGAAAATTATGAAGTAATTTTACAGAGCTACATATCTCAAATACTAGTAAAAAATGTATATGTATCAAATATGAAATCTGTCTATAGACCCTAAGAATGTATGGATCACATAAAGATAGATTCTATTAAACTTAACCAGTCATTTAGTATAATTCCACTTAATGTTGCATTGACACAAAATAATATCAATATAAAACCAAATGATGACATTGCAACATACAGTGCACGCAGAAAGTATTCACAACGCACCACTTTTTCCCACATTATATTATCTTACAGCCTAATTCCAAAATGCATTACCTTCATTTATTTTCAGAATTCTACACACAACACCCCATTATGACATGAAAAAAAGTTTGAGATTTGGGCAAATGTATTAAAAATAAATTTTTGGGGGAAAACACACGTACATGTGTATTCACAGCCTTTGCCATGAAGATCAAATTTGAGCTCAGGTGCATGCTGTTTCCTTTGATAATACTTGGCCTTGATTTGGAAAGGCGCATTACTGTCTATATGAGGTCCCACCGTTGACAGTTTATGTCTGGTCATGTCAAGCATGAATCAAAGGAATTGTCTTTTGATATCCGAGACAGGATTGTCTCGAGGCACTGTTACAGTAAAAATTCTGCTTATTTGACAGTTACAATGAGCACAGTGGCCTCCATCATCTGTTCAAGTTCAAAAGCACCAGTACTCCTCCTAGAGCTGGTCAGCCGTTTAGGGGAAAGGGGCCTTAGTCTGAGAGGTGACCTAGAACCTGCTGTACATGGCAGCCTGTCTGGAGTTTGCCAAAAGGCACCTGAAGGACTCTCAGACCATGAGAACCAAAATTCTCTGGTCTGATGAGACACAGATTGAACACTTTGGTGTGAATGGCAGGTGTCAGGTTTGGAGAAAACAAGGCACAGCTAATCACCAGGCCAATACCATCCCAACACTGAAGCATGGTGGTGGCAGCATTATGCTGTGGTGATGTTTATCAGTGGCAGGAACTAAGAAACTAGTCATGATGAAGGGAAAGATGACTGCAGCAATGTACAGTGACATCCTGGATGAAAACCTGCTCCAGAGCACTCCTGAACTCAGGGTGGGATGACAGTTCATCTTTCAGCAGGACAACAACCCTAAGCACACAGCCATGATATCAATCAGGAGTGGCTTCAGGACAATTCTGTATGTGTCCTTGAGTGGCCCAGCCAGAACCCAGACATGAATCCAATTGAAAATCTCTGGAGATATCATAAATGTGCAATGATGCTTCCTATCCAACCTGATGGAGCTTGAGAGGTGCTGCAAAGAGGAATGGGTGAAACGGGCCAAAGATAGGTGTGCCAAGCTTGTGGCATCATATTAAAAAAAAACTTGAGGCTGTAATTGCTGCCAAAGGTGCATCAACAAAGTATTAATCAAAGACTGTGACTACTTATGTACATGTCATTTCTCAGTTTTTTTATTTTTAATATATTCGCCAAAACCTCAAGTTTTTCCATGTTGTCATTATGGGGTGATGTGTGTAGAATTCAGAAGAAAACAAAAAATTCCATCTATTTTGGAAAAAGGCCATAAAATAACAAAATGTGGAAAAAGTGGTGCGCTATGAATACTTTCTGGATGCACTATATGTGATGTTAACAAATTAAATATATTCAGGCAGACATTTTTACATACTTGAGTATAAGTCAAATTTGTCAAAAATTTTAGAAATTTAATTCAGCTTATACACAGTTCAAGAGATGAAAATTGCGGGCAGACTCTGTGAGTTAATTGCAAAGTCCCTGAACATGGTATTATCACCAAATGTGAAGGATTTCAAGCCATTCAAAGCCAAGCTGAAATTTTGTAAGTCAACTACCTTAACTTTAAACTTAATTTATGCAAAAACTTCATTGGTTAGAGCAATAAATTTTTCTTGTGTTCCTACAACCCTTACCTACATTTCCAGCAATTTAAGTGATGATACCATGTTCAGGGGCTTTGCAATTAACAAATTGGCTCATTCAAATAATGACAATCCGAAATGGTAGCACACTTGCTTGTGCCTTGGCTGCTGTATTTCCCACCCTAGGCTTATACTCCAGTCATTCATTTTTCCAGTTTAAAAAAAAAAATTAAAGTTAGGTAGCTGGAATTCTATTGGAGTTGGCTTATGTTAATGTAGATACGCTACTCCATTTTGTGGGGGGGACAGGGGGGGGGTGTAGATCCAAATGAGATTGCCTATCTGGCACAACTATACTATATTCTATGTTCTGTGGTTTGGGGAATGAATTTTAAACTGTATATTCATTTAAAGCTACAATTTTACTTGTCTCCTCTGATTCCCTTTTTCCATCTCATTAACATTTTAAGTAAAACTTTTTCATTTGAATTTTTTTTACATACCTTATTGTACACCCAGTGACACTGATGTGTAGCTTTGCTTCTTGAAGAACATAACTGGCAGGGTGGTGGCCATGTGTGCTGCTGAGCCTCCAAGAGTAAAAAAGGCTAAAATCCAATGATTTAAAAAAAAAGTAGGCCAGGGATGCTGCAAATTGCAATTCACTTTGTTAGAAATCAACTGAGTGTAGTGAAATCAGAATATGCAATCTCTGTTCAGTAAGGTTACATATACATGTTTGTTTCCCAAGCTGCTGTCAGTGGGCAGCAGCACCGGAAAATGTCCGAGCGCTCCTGTCTGGCAGCAAACTTGTGCAGGCGCTCAGGGGCATTTAGGTTATGCCCCCGTGACAGGTCTATGGGACAAAAGCCTAAAAATTGAGCGGCGACTCCTGTCGCATTTGTCGGGCAGTTGCCGTAATCGATTGTAAACAAGTTTTAAAGCAGGCAAAACTAAGACTGATAAAGAGCTTGGCTTCAATGTGATGATGGGAAATCACAAACCTACTGTAGTAAATCTGTATGTTTCTACCACTGTTATCTGTGACTAATATAGACTTCACCAGGTCTATGCAGATCATGGCTGGCGGCAGGGGTTGGCAGTGTGTCATACATACAATGGATATAAAAACTCTACACATGGTAACATGACAGCTGTGCTGTATAAAAATAAGACAAAGATACCTTTTGCTGCAGTAAAAGCGGTTTTACACTAAAACAAAAAAAAACCACACATACATGAAATAAGCACATTACTTACCTGTCAGCAGTTCAGATCCTGGAAAACTGCTACACAAAAACAAATAAAATTACTTACCTTTTTCATGTTTTATCTGATGGTGACAACATGTTAAATAAGGGCAGAGAAGCCACTTCCTGATCTATCTTCTCCGAGCAGCAGCTAACAGCAACCCCCCCTTCTCCTTCACAGACAGAGACTCCTCTGCTGCTCCGGTGTTGGGGAGAAGTTGGGGGCACTCAGCTAGATCGTGTGAAGAGAGTCTTCTCCTCTTCTCCTCTCTTCACAAAGTCTCACAGACGTGACACCGATGTCACATCTGTGAGACTGCGACACAGGGGCTTGTGGGAGAGAATTCCCAGTAACCCCTGCAGCTTGTTACATCCTGCCTAGGCAAGACGTAACACAGTAGGAGGGGCTGTCTCTAAAAAGACACCCCTCCAGCGGTCAGAATCAGTTTTTTTTTTTTTGTCAGCAATCTCTGCATTATCAGCTGAGCTGAAGCTAATGCTGCAGAGAGACCTAACAAGTGGTAGGTCCGCTTAATTGTGTTCTGTTGACACACATATATTAATACAACAGAAAGGGTGCATAGTTCTAGGGTAAAACAAAGAACTGTATCACTCTTTCTTTTGAATAATGGGTAATTATTAAACCTTGTGCCATTTCCTACAAAAGACGTGCCTGTCAATAACAAGCTTTTTATATGGTCGCTAAAAAGACCTAATTTTGCTTGATGTGAGATCCAAACAAAGGTAAGGAACCATTGACATAAAGATGTACACATATACATAATGCACGCAATTGCTTCTTTTACAATTTTATTTTGAAAATAAAACGTTTGTTTTCCACAAATGGCACACGTCGGACTGTATCTGACTCCCGAAACAAGCGGTGGGAAGACTGGAAGAACTGAATGCAATCTTGTAAACGTCACAACACCCCTAGCAACTTGCTTTAGGTGCCCTCTGATAGGAAGGGGTTTAACAAAGGTTCCACCTGTCTTTGTTTGCAAGTCTGCTAATGGAGAAGAAGGGGCCTTGTCACTGAAATTGTATGTCACTCGGTTTTATGGAAAAGAGAAAATGATCATTCTGCATGTCATTCACAAGAAATCGGTTAACAATCACGGTTTTAATCTTCTGAAATCGAGTTTCTTTGTTTTGCTCCATAGATTTCTGCAAGTGTCCTGAAATGTGGTCCCCATTCCCATATGTCATCCCCAATCGTTTCATCTTCTCCAGCTCCTCCAGTGCTGCTGGTCAGTGAGCTGAGTGATCCAGCAGAGGAACCTCCTCCCTCAAACCCATAAACCTGGATGGAGTCATAAGGGGGAGCCACAGGGTCCCGTTCCGCTTCTCTTAGACGGAGGGCTAGAAACCGCTGTACATCAACTGGGGCAGGCTGAGGTGACCTAGGGGCTGGCTGGCGAGGAACTCTTGGAAGAACATCCATTCGAGGAGGGTGAAAGAAGCCTCCACTGAGGCCTGTTTGAGGAGGCTGCAAGGCTGACATGTCAAAAGCTTGAGTGTCTTGTTCTCCTCCACCTTCATCATCATAGGTAATTATGTTTTCTCTGATATCCTCATCCTCACACAGAGACAAAGGGGATGGTTTGTGTCTGCGCTGTAAGTAGAAGAGGGACACTAGGGCTGAGGGGGTGAAGTGGGTGGGATAAGAAAAATTAAGGTGCAGAGAACAAAATGATGATGGGGATGTGTTTAAGAATGCATATGTAATGGATGAAGAGGAAACAGAGGATTTCACATTAGTATTACACAATGGCAATAGGAACGGTGTAAATGTTGCAATGTGTAACTACCATGGAAAAGACAGCTTGACAAAACATACAAGACATAACTAGGTTCGGTAAAGAAAGCGACACCTATATTTTTCAAATGTACTGTATGAGCAATTGTTTGTTGAGGTGTAAATAATCTAAAATTGCTATTGCTGTAAAACGTCATTCCACTCATTTCGGCAGGCTGAATCAGATTTTGCATAGCTTCTATTTTAAGGTATAACGGTAACCTTCAGATGAACGCAACTTGTGATGTGTCTTTCACATTTTCACTTGCTTGCTGTTACTTGTTGGTTACACTATTTCATATACATAGATGTAAATGATTATATAGAGGTCATCTGTATATCAGGAAATGTCACGCAGCATATACACTCAAAGATAATTCCTATAGAAATAAATATTCCTATAAATATTATTTTTGCTCCAATGGCATCACATTGAAGAGTCAGATTGCTGATCTCTTATACAATGCAGCAAACCAGGTATTTAGCAGTCAAACACACCTCCTTTGGTGTTTAAATCAACAGTGCTACTCAAGGAATAAAGGAATAATGACTGCAGATGAGGTGCTCGTATACTGACTACTTTTATACAACTTCTACCCTTTGTGTTGTGTTCTTATGTTAGTCAAATATAATGTGAGCTTCCTGTATCAACCACCAAAACGCAGAAAAATATTTCATGAATTATAAGCAACTCCACTGTTGGACAGATAAAGGAAAATATGAAAAATGATGTACCGTATGTTTCGGACTATAAGACACAGTTTCTTACTTTCAAATCAAAGAAAAATGCCTGTGCATCTTATGGTCCAAATATTTAATTGCAGTCTTTTTTGTCCTAAAAAAAACACACCCTATACTTCAGAGTGTCTTTCTTCTACTCTGCTGGCCAGAGCTCTGTGCTCTGGCAGAGCAGGGGTTAAGGAGGTGAGGAAGCTGTCTCTGACAGCTGCCCAGCATCTAGCTCTGACCAGCAGAGCTGTATGTGCTTGAGACAACTTACATACAGTGCAGCAGGAGGGTTATGCACTGTGTAATAAGCTGGACTGCAGCGTTTTTTAAAGCTGCAGCGTGAATCCAGCTTCCATCTGACAGCTCCTGCTCTTCGCTGTGTTAGCAGTACTCCTTCTCTAAACACACTGACCAATTTATAGAGAGACACATTTTACATTCTGGCACTAACAACTTACCCATGAATAGCTATTTATATATGGGAGGAGAGATTAGTCTGTGTCACATCATTTGTTTTACTGTAATGCAGAATGTTAATGTTAATACACAACTCATGCTATAAAAATAACTTCAACTCACTCAGCTATTCCTGTTGTGAGATCAGTCTATTGCTGTGAATATTTATTGTGACTTCTCCCATATGTAAAAAGCTGTGTAATAGCTGAGAGAATTGAGGCTATTTACATAACATAAATTGTGTATTTACATTTAACTCTAAATAAATACAATTACGTGACACAGACTCATCTCACGTAGAGAACAGTAGCTGTAAATTCATTTTAATAAATAGATAAGAGATGGTGGCATAGTTACCCAAAAGACTAAATGCACAAGCCAGGATAGCCAGCAGAGCAGGTGTGCTTAGTCCAGCGGCTGACCCCGTACTTATATGACAGGTTAGGACTGTTCCACCTGTCTCACAGTGACATAAGGAGACTGTCAGGGTGTCAGTACTGCTGAGAGGGGGATCTCCACTGTCTGTGATTTCTATGGGCACTAAAAAGTAGTCCCTCTGAGACCTCCAGATGCTGCTGTGCTTCACCAATAGAGATGCACTTCCATCTAGTGAAGAGAGAGATCACAGATTAAATGGGAAGATGGAAAACAGATGGGATGGGAAAAAAATACTATTTCATAAGCACACCTTTGTTATCAAGTAGCGTGAAGTTTCCATCAGGCCCAGCAGCTGGACTTTGAATAGAGAACACACCATTCTCAACATCTGCATCTTTTACTTTGATGGTCTGGATGATCTGTATTATTGCAGATACATAATAACAGTTTAATTAGTGACATCACATTATTGATGGCACAATAACTTTGTTATACAAAAGGACAATCGCTACACTCCTGTGTAGAGAATTGATTCTAAAATGTATTAAATTATATAATTTGGGAATAAGGTAGAGATTGCCATGTGAACTGTTATGCACTACTGTTGTACACTTTACTGCTAAAAAATTATGCATGCACCTTGTTTTTTGGGTCTTATCTTAATGGTACACTTCAGAATAAATGTAAAAATAGTAATACGACTGAAGACCAGGGGTGGGCAAATCTTCTAACTCTTGGGCCACATTGGCTTCTTGAATTTGATAAAGAACTTGAAATGGCTGACCCCCTATTTGTGTGCTAATTCCATGCATTGCTAATGATGGTGGTGATGTATAATAGGTACGTGTCACAGTGACATTGTTATCTTTTTAAATTTCCTGCACTTAAAATTGTAACAAGCAGAGATAATTCCTAAAGACTGTCGGTTGTCATCATACAAATGCGCCCACAGTGTCATGATCACACCACTGCATACTTTTCAACAAGGTGACAAAGGCCCGGAAAAGAAAATGAAAAGAGCCGGATCTAGTCCCCGGGCCTAAATTTGCCCACCCCTACGGTAGACTTTTAATTCAAGTACACCAGAACTGTAAAAGTCTTGACGCCTTGATACTATACCTTCTTTGCACACTATCAGTAATTTGGCCTGACTCATGTTGGTGCATCACATCAGCAATCAGGGATCAATTATTTTATTCCCTCACTGAAGCCTGGTTTCTACCTACCTTGTTTGCCTACATGGCATACCTGTCATACTTTGTAACAATTTTTTTTAGTGGTGTTTTCACATTTTATACAATGTTTTCTATGAGTAAAGAATAAAAAAAATAATTGGATTGGATGTGAAACTAACATTACCTTGTTATATGATTTTTATAAAAAAAATAAAATAAAATAAAACATTTTATTACAATAGAAATGAAAACTGGTATACTTTACAAAATGTGAAAGGTTAAGCAAAAAATTCAACAGAAATGCCAGATACAAGCAATGCAGCTTTCATATAACGTGTACATAAAATAGAGACATTCTAGTAGAAAAGGTACCCCAAATGCAAATATTTTGCACATATACCTGCCCAGGTTGTGCATTATCACACACATGTGGTTTGTATAATTCAGCAAGCGTTGGAGGATTGTCATTGACGTCTAACACCTGGATCACAACACCAACTTGTGACACCTGGGAGGGGCTGTCTGAAACAAAAACACAACACAGAGACACAACAAAGAGACACAACAAAAAAGAAAAGAAAACACCAAGACAAAAAAAAACACACACAACAGAAATATATAACAACGCATGATACATAAATGCACAGTAAAAGACATACAAAACAAAAAGAGAAATGTGTCAGTTTTTGAGTTTTAAGTGATGCACAACAACAAATTTCTATGAAAAGTTAGATTTTTTAATAATATGTATAATTCTATCTCATACAGAGGACAGATCAATTAGAAGTGATTGGCAGAAAGAGCTATCTCAACATCCCACCATAGCTTAAGGCAGTGGTTCCCGAACTTTCCCTGCAGGGCTCTCCTTTTCTATTTAGGAACAATATCGAGCCCCCCTTACTATTTAAGCACAGGTTAAGAATGAGGGGCAGCTACAACCTGGAATACTTTTGCGCCTCTCCAGGGGAGCCCGTCCCCCAGTTTGCCTGTAGCACATCCATAAGAAAAGATTCTATAGGGAAAATACATGACCCTTAATTGGTTAAATATCTGAAGGCAGTGATATGCCCACCAGTAATTTTCCATTTGGTTGCATTCTTTGCAAATGTGACCAGGTAGAGGAGGCCAATCTGCATAGAAGCGCTGGCTAACACTAACAAATGTTTGCAATGTGTTTTAAATGGACAGTTTGTCAAGTTCAAAAACTCAGTCTCCGGGGTATCAAAAAAGAATAGCTTGCTGTTCTCATAAAACCCTCCTTGAATATGCCCCTGTCCATTTAACAAATTTTTTGATAAATGATCTCACCGTTCTCAGTAGCCATTATAGTGATACTGTGCTCTTTCTTGATCTCTCGGTCCAAGGAAATACTTGTTCTAATGGTGCCATCTTCAGGGTCAATAGAGAAGAGAGCCTCAGGGTCAGAGAGAGGATCAATGGAGTAACTAAGAGGAAAATAAAGTATTGGGAATTGGTCTATTAAAGAAAGATTTAGCATGTTTGTTTTCTCAAATATTGAGTTGTGTTGTCTGGCATTGAACAAAATTAAAATATTCTGTTTTAGTTACAACACTGGTGCAAGTGTATATACCACAAAATCCAATTTGTTATTGGCAGTCTTTTGTATTTGTTGGTGGAAAAAAAAATTGTGGCCATAAATTAGTTTACAGAATGTTATGTACATATTCTATGGTATGATCTATTAGATTGGAATACTTACCTTAATCTATGGTTCTACTGTCCTCTTCCTCAGTTCTAAGATTGGCTCCCAAAAACTGCTCTGGTTGAGAGAATGTGATTGATTTACTAGCAGTAGAGTGGGTTCACTTTGCAATAGGAATTTTACCTTTACTTAGTTTTCACTTAGCTTAATAAATTAGATAATGCTGCAGAATACACAATCAAAAAGAAGGAAATAAATAGATTTGAGATTCTATCTGTCTCAATCTGTGGTAATATGCAAATGCATTTTCCTATTATCTTTAGGGAAGGAAAGCCTATAGTATGGTTAAGGGGCCTTTCACACTATATGTGTTTTTAAAGGCATGCGTTTTTGCATATATACAAAATCGCAGAGGTTTTTCACATGAAATCTGCGTTTTGCATTTGCGTTTCTGGACAAATCAATAAAAAATGCTGGAAAAATGAATTGAAATTTTTTTAAAAACGCAACGCATGCAGTGTAAATGGTAACATTGGTTGTCTGTGTAAAAACTTGTGCAGTACAAAAACAAATGTGATAAAAAAACACAAATAGTGTGAAAGGACCCTAAGATTGTATCTGTTGCAATCTTAAATCTTAAATAACATTTGGGGAAGGGTAATACCATAGCATAGGAGAAGATTCAGTCGACTGTAATATGCAAAAACAATGTATTTCCCATAATATCTAGAGAAGGGTATTACCATGGCATAGGAGAAGATTCAGTCAGCTAGAATATGCAAAAACTATGTGTTTCCCATAATATGTAAGCACAATCAAGCCTTCTTAAAACAGAAGGTATTTACACGGCCCAATCCAGCACAAA
>CM070032.1:87206247-87231866 GCA_036250615.1 Ptychadena robeensis | reverse complement strand
CATTGTCCAGGTATTAGTCCCCTTGAAATAACTTTCCCAACACTATTGTGGCCAGAAAGGTGTCCCTTTGTTTTTTAATGTTCGCCTCCCCATTGAAGTCTATGGGGTTTGCCGGGTTTGCGAACTTTTGCGGAGGTTTGCGTTCGCCGTTCGCGAACATCAAATTCCGGGTTCGCGCCATCACTAACCAGGATCTTTTATTGCAATGCTTTCCAAGAAGGCGTGTTGGTTAGGAGGGTTGCCACCGCCCCAGGGAACTGGTTTTGGGGGTCATACAACCCCCATGCCAATCTATTGGTGTACCTAAGTGAGGAAGTAAAAATTGGAAATGTACACTTGCCACTTCCTTTCTATTATTGTATCAGCCTAAATGCCTGGCATGTCAGGCTTGTTGTTAAGGTAGTAGAGGATGTCACATTAACCTCCCCCCCTCCCCCCAAGTCTCCGCTTGAATTTGGCTTTGAGTGTGTCTCCACTCTACTTATCTCAGGAGAGGAGTGCATCCTTACTGGTAATCCAAAACCAGACCTTTAATCTTACCTTATCAAACCTTAATTTTTTTTGCTATTTTTGTTTTGCAAATTTCAATAGGGAATAATAGATAAATATACCCCATAATTTTATTATAATCAGCATGCTTTTACCAAAATATAAAACAGTTGTGGGTGGACTGTGATATTAAAATATACATATGTAACAAAATTGTACCAGTTTCTCATTACACTACATAAGCAAGATAAATCTAAATGCATTTATTATTAAAGAGTACTAAATAAAGACAATAAATGTCCAGAGAAAGCCATTACATTTAAAAAAATACACCATAAAAGTTAAGAGTAATATGCCTGGCAAGAACAATAAATTCAGCATTTGGTAATTATATTACAGCTGTGTATTCACCTCCTTCCCCTTACTTTCTAAAATGTATTTGAACATATTCTGTTTTTTTAAATGTCTTCTCATTAGGCGGTATGTTAATTATTAGACTTTGCCACAGCTAGCTTAAAAACCAAATCAAATTCATATGATGTAAAGCTATGAACCTCTTCTCTATAATTGTGTCTCTAACCAGTGTACCATCGTGTGATGTTGCCAAGTTTATGAAGACACAAGCAAATGTAAGCTTAAGAGATTTAGAAGTGGCAGTTTGAATAACATTCACAAATTCCAAAGTTAGAAAAGTATATAGTAGCTGCTAATGATCCTAACATTTCTGAGAATAATAGTAATGTTTGCCATCAGACAAATTATTGTTATTTCTGATGGACATACAGTGAGTGATTGATGAATCATTGCTTCCAAAAAGGAATGATATATTAGTCACATTAGTACATTCACTGAACGTTACCTGTTTGTGGATCCACAGAGAAGTATGGCTGCCCTTCCAGCACAGTGTACACAAGTCTGGCGCTGTTACCATATGTTGGGTCATCTGCATCGCTGGCTGTCACGTGGATGACAGAGGTACCTGTGAGATTAATTTTAATTATTATATCAGCATGTATTCATCACTTATGGAGCTCACATATACAATGCAGCTAGTGGTGTCCAATTCCCAGTACACTATCCCTATTATTATATATATCATGCTACCACTTATATTACATAGTATTTGTGTTTGATTCTAAAAGCTGGAGGAAAAAACTTGCCTGCCTTACTCATAACAATCATTCAATTTGTAAAGCCCCCCCCCCCCCCATACACTTATAGATTGTGACCAGATGTTTTAGCTGATCGACCATGCGTGATGATGCATGTGTCAGCGCTGTCTGTCGGGTCCCTCTGGCTGCTCGTGCCATCAGCTAGGGAGACCCGGCAGACAGATGCAGTCAGCCTAGCATGAAAGGAGTAGGAAGGGAGCTGCTAGCACCCCCCCCCCTCAGAAGCAGGCAGGCTGATTACTCAGCCCAAATGGGTATCTCAAATCCCTCCGAGCTGAGGAGACATACCCATACCTTAGAAGGGGACACTGTGTCCCCGTCTAAAGTATGAGACCGATCAAAGAATTATGGACATGTCCATAATGGCTAAGATCGATTTGGTTGCCGATTTATGCTCTTTAAGCTTAAGATCAGCACCCGATTTATCGACTGACCGCAGACTGACCACAGTGAGCGTGCCCGGTCAGCCAAAAAATCTAAGCGTATGTGGGGGGCTTAAGTGTTATTAAACGATTATATACATCTGCTGGTTGGGCATAGTGTTGATTGTGAATATTCAAATCGCTAAATTTTACTTTGAATATCCGCACTTTGAGAATTCATGAAAATCGCAAACATAGTGCTATATCTTCATAATTGCGAATATTCAAGATTTTTACACCATTTGTGTTGATTAAGAATATGCAAATTTTATTGCGAAAATCTTTTTTGCAATGAAGGTAATAAAGACTGGAGATCATGAATTCATGAATTTACAAATTGGTTGTGAATATCTGGCAAAAATTTGTCATATTTTGAGAATACGAATATTGCATATGCTGCTCTTTACTAGTTGGGCACATGTAAAATAAAAAACATACTTTTAATAGAAAGAATTCTGCTTATATTGGACATTGCAGGAGTCCAAAATGGATACAGACATTAACAAAACTGCTAAAATGTATTTTCTAATTAAAACGTAATATGTTAACACCTCTGAGGACCTGAAAATCTGCAACACTAAAAACGTTTGCTGCATTTGCTATTGTAATGTACAATAACACCTATTGTGAGTGATTGGGGCACCACTCACATCTTGTATAGTATTTGGACCAAACCTGCTCCCTTTTTGTTACTATACCAAGGCACAGAAGAAGAGATGCACTTTTCCTTTAATCTGGAAAGGATGCAAACACAAATGTCTTGTGTCCTGTTTGGTTTAATCATCTCATCATGGCTTGGTTGGATGGCAGTTGTCAACACAGTTTGCAGATCTCTTCTGTCTGTTATCTAAAATCAACAGTTCTGCACTAAATGTTGTGTGAATTCATTGCTCCTGCTCTCTTGCAAGCTGTCACTTCCATAGAATGACTAATTATCACTGGCACTTCTGATATGAGGAGGCATAAATCTCTGGCCTCTAATATTTCCATCGCTTAATACATGTCTAAACACAAAGACCTCAGGCCCCCCCTCACCTACGTTGGACATCTCCGGAACAGAGGCCCGGTAGGGAGGGTGCAGGAAAACAGGGGGGTTGTCATTAATGTCTTGCACCTTGATGATGAACTGAGAGGGGGGCTCAAGTGGCCGAAGGGTATTCTTGTCCACAGCCTGTGCCAATAGCACATATTCCTCCTTTTCTTCCCGATCCAAGGATTTGGTAACATGAATATTTCCAGTTTTATCATCAATAACAAACACAGAACCAGCTCCTTCTCCAGTCAGTAAATATTTCGCTCGTCCTTCTCCTCGATCTGCATCTGTGTGCAGCTTTAAAGCCAAAACATAGATTACATTAAGCTAAGATCAAAGTCAAGCAATTTTCACATGCAAACAAATAATACATAGCAGTGCAGTAATCCATATCAGAATTTAGTTAGTTTTTGATGGGGAACGACACTGTCGCCGTTCGAATGTTCGCGCGAAACATAGGGTGTTCGAGTTCGCGCGTGTTCGCGAACATATGGCAAGTTCGACACGCCCCCCAAAAATTTTGATTGGATTATAAACTTGACCCTGGAGCAGTCAGCAGGCACAATACAGCAATCAGACCCACCACTCACGGACCACCCCCTACAGCACAGAAGAGGAGAAGACTCCATTTCACATCTTGATGCTGGAAGAAAAGAGGTTAATGTTAGATAGGTGTGCTGCTTGCTGTTCTGTATAGGGACAATTAGCTAGTCAGTGTCATCTGCAGTCTACTCCTCTACTCAGATCTCAATCTGCAGTTCAGGACAGGTCCTGAAAAGACCCCAAAAGACATTATTAGGGCTATTTTTTCGATACCCCTCTTGCCTGCTGTGGGCTGATGGCAGTGATTGTTTCAAAGCCTCACATCACACAGTGCCTACTGCAGTGATCCTATTTGGTGGCACCTGTTACCCAGGGATATTTTCACCCTATTTAAGGGTATTGCAGTGCTTCTCACACTTACAAGCCTGGTGCCAACTGTGTGTGGCCCCCACTGCCCAGTGCCCACCCATAATTGTCTGGTGGACTTGTAAACCCAGGGAATTTTACACACTATTTAAGGGCTATTGCAAGTACTTTAAGTTTTCACCACTTACAGCCTTGTGCCAACGGTGGTGCGCCACACTGCCAGTGCCCACCCATAATTGTCTGGTAGCACTTGTAACCCAGGGAATTTTCACACTATTAGGGGTTATGCAGTGCTTTAAGATTTCACCACTTACAGCCTTGTGCCAACTGTGTGTGCGCCCACACTGCCAGTGACCAACCCATAATGTCGGTTGGCACTTGTAACCCCAGGGGATTTTCACACTATTTTAAGGGCTATTGCAGTGCTTTAAGTTTTCACCACTTACAGCTGTGTGCCAACTGTGGTGTGCGCCCACACTGCCCAGTGCCCACCCATAATTGTCTGGTGGCACTTTGAACCAGAGGGATTTGTTCACCCTATTGTAGGGTATTAAAAATATTGCAGGCGTTCCATTCAGCTTGTGCCAACTGTGTGTGCCCAGCCACAGTATCTGTGTAGAGGGTATACCCAGCAATTTTTTTTTCACCCTATCCATAAAGGGTATTAATAGAAAGTGCCGGAGTCTTTGCTGCATTACAGCCTTGTGCAACTGTGGTGCCAGCCAACAGTTATCTGGTGGAAGGGTAATACCAGCAATTTTTTTCACCCTATCCATAAAGGGTATAATAAAAAAGTTGCAGGGTTTCCGTGCATTACAGCCTTGTGCAACTGTGTGTGCCAGCCACAGTTATTGGTGGAAGGGTTAATACCCAGCAATTTTTTTTACCATTTGTAGGGTATATAAAAAAGTGCAGGCTTTCCGCATTACAGCCTTGTGCCAACTGTGTGTGCCAGCCACAGGTATCTGGGGGAAGGGTAATACCCAGCAATTTTTAACCCTATTGTAGGGTATTAATAAAAAAGTGCAGGCTTCCGTGCATTACAGACTTGTGCCAACTGTCCAGTGCCCACCCAGAGTTATCTGCTGCCACAGGCCTTGTACACCACAAAAACATAAATGACAGGCGAGGCAGAGGAAGACCATCCCGCCAGGGATCGTGGTGGTCGTGGTCGTGGTGTGAAATTTCCTTTGCCCTGAATAATGGCCAGTGTTCAGAGGCCACTTCCATCAACGTAAGAAATGCTGGGGACCTTGATTGACTGGTTTACACAGGAGGACACCCAATCTTCCACATCCACCACTTGACCTGGACACACCATACTCTCAAGTTGCCACTACACCTGCCCGCCACCCAATACTAGCACCACAGCCGCTACATTTGACCCATCAGAGGAGTTGTTCACACCCTTTTGAAGAGGAGATGAGTGATGCTCAACCATTATTGCCAGAGCATGTAGATGACATGGACATGCCTCTGACATGTAGCATTACACACATGGAGGTGCGGTTGTGTGATGTGAGACGGTGATGTTGTACCGCGGCGGACTTCCTTTGCTGACGGGTGATCAGATACAGGTGAAGCGGTTGATTTGATGATGATGATGTGTCAGTGGATGTACATGGGTGGCCCACACGAAGAGAGAGAAGAAACAGGGGAAAGTTCAGATGGAGAGACAGAGAGGAGGAGGAGGAGACGAGTTGTAAGCAGGGGCAAGGTCCTCACAAGGAGCTAGTGGCACAGTCAGGCAGCATGTATCGGCCACGGGGTCAGCCAGACAGCACGGCCAATAACCCTGCGTGACACCAACCATCTGCATCAGTGCAAAGCTACCAGTGTTGGCATTTTTTTGGTGTCGCCGCTGATAGCAGCGATGCATTTGCAACGTTGCAAAAGATACGAGTTGGGAATCAAAAGCCACCTCGGACAACTGCTTTGAGAAGGCAAAATGATCTCACATCACAAACGCATTTGGGATCAAATGCTACAAAGCAGAAACACACTCAAAGCACCCTCCTCTACTGTACAAGCATCGTCAGCACACTGCAACCACATGCGTCCTCCTTGCCCCCTCTCAACCACCAGCCACTTCGCCTATCGCTTTGAGCAGTCCCAGATCATCTGGCACAGGTCAGGTGTAGTGAAGGAGAATGTCTCGAGCGGTATAAAATATTTAAAACAAACAATGTCACAGAGTCACCACTTGCCCGGCGTATGACAGCTGGCTTGACGGAGCCTAGCCCGTCAGCTTTTACCATACAAGCTGGTGGAGTCGTCTGAGGCCTTCCAAAAAATTTGTGGCTATTGGACACCGCAGTGGAAGGTACCCCGGCCGCAAATTTTTTTTTTCACACACGGCAAGCAATCCCCAACTTTTTCCCTTGTGGAAAAAGAAGTCATGGCAGCTCTGGACGACAAGTGTTGTGCGCAAGGGCCATATGACCATGATACCTGGGTCGCAAGCACGGTCAGGGCAGGTACATCAGTACACTGCGCATTGGGTAAACCTGCTGAGAGTGCCCAAGCAGGCATGCGTGGCTTTGCAGCCGAGTTGGTGACACCGCCAAGACTTGCAGGCAGGCCTGATGCCAACCCTTATTCTACTCCTCCTGACTCCATCTCCTCGGCTGAGTCCTCTTCGTTGATGCGTCTCGCTCCAAATAATCTGATCCCTGCAGCATACCCAGGGGCTATTCCAATCACGGATACGACAGTGTCACGCCGGTTTTTGGGGCAGGAGGACTTGCCGAAAGCAGAGAGCCACACGGACCAGAATTCATGTCCGCCCTATGCCACAGGTGGCTCAGTGGCTGACACCGCACCACTGGGGGATTGGCAAAGTGGTGTGGACAATGGAAGAAATCTGTTGGCGGCATTGAATTTGGGGCAAGTTGTCACATGTTGCCGTGCATGGCACATGTATTAAATCTGATTGTGCAACGATTTGTGGCCAGTACCAGCTACCAGGACGTCTCAAGCAGGCTGGAAGGCTGACGTTGTGTGCCCATTCAGGGCAGTTCCTACACGGTATGGCTAAGTTTTCAGACATCAGCGGCGAAACAACATTGCAGTGAGGCGCTTGATTTGTGACAAGTCCGACGCGGTGGTGGAATTACAAACAATCCACATGTTCTGACCGCCTGTCCAACAAGAGAAAGCTTTGAATGGAGTATCTGTATCACCAGGGTGCTAGGGACGCCTCCGGAGCTGGGATTATTTTGCCATTCCTACTGGACGCTCATTACGGCAAGTGGCCTGAGGCTCATGGTCTTTCGAAGAGTTGACAACTTGTCAGTCGCAGCGAAGGCCAATCAGCGAACACATCCCAGTTGCCTCGTCCTGGCAGCGTTGCCTGCGGAAGAGTGCTGCTCAGGCGTGGATGAGCGCGAAGGAAGAGGAAGAGTTTTGGTCACCATCAACACCAGAACCAGCCTAGCAGACCTCGCTTCTTGCAGGACCTGCGGCAACGCTTGGAGGAAGAGGAGTCTTCTGAGGAGGTCAGAGGAGACGGAAGGTGGCTTCAGGAGGAGGAAGACCAACCAGCAGGCATCCCACGGGCTCCTTGTGGTCACCTAGCTGGGACCCATGGTGTTTACGGTGGCTGGGGGGAGGAACCCAGACCCTCAATGAGATCAGTGAGGAGGAGGAACTCGATTATGAGATAGATCGGCAATCCATCCTTGTGGCATGGGGTCTTTCATGCTGCGTGCCTGTTGAGGGACCCCGATTTTTTAAAAGGATGAAGGACAAAGATCTTGTACTGGGTGCCACACTACTAGACCCCCGCTACAAGCAGAAAGTAGTGAAATGACCGGGTTCCCGAGTCTGAGAGGATGCAGCAGTGTAGAGCTAGGACAAAACAGCTCTACACGCTTTAAGGGTGATGTCACAGCACAACGTGGACTCTAATAGGGAAGAGGTGACAATCCTCCTGATACCAGACCGTTGACGGCAAGGACAGGGCGTTTCACAGACGTGCGGTTGAGGAGGAAATGCGGAGCTTTTCAGTCCTAGACCGCACACACCTTCGGGATTCCACCTGAGAGAACGGAGGAACGAAAGATCGCAGATACCGGCTTAACTGGGATATTGACACGTAGAAAGTAGCGATGAACCCTTGACTTATGGTGTGAACAGATTGACCTGTGCAGAGCTATACCCATTCGCTATTGAACTCTGTCCATGTACTGCTTATAGTGTCCTGTCAGAAAGGACCTTCAGTGCTGCAGGCGCATACATAGTGACAGAGAAGCGAAGTCGCATGGGTCAAAAAAAGGTGGATCACCTCACGTTCCTGAAGATGAAGAGGATATGGATTCAGAAGAGGGAATGACAAGTGGAGGGATAAGTTTGAACTAGACAAAAGGGACCAGATTACATGCTTGGCCTAAAAATGGTCCCACGCTGCATACCGGATGTCTTCATGAATCTCTCCGCCACAAATAGGGTTCAAGCCGCAATGTTTTCCTTTCCATTCGCTGAAGAAAACATCAATTTTATGCAGCTGATTAAAACAGCGCTGCTACCATACATAATTTTTATGTCAAATGTAGATGACAAATTTCTGCCTATGGCTGTGACGCATTAAAAAAAGGCACATACATGTGCCACTCCCTTTCGTGATCCTACCTTGCCGTGGTGAAGGGGCTTGCGATCACAATGAAGCGTACCTCAAGAGTGTTGTGGCCATGTTGGCAACCCCAGATGAGAAGGTGATTGACTTTCATAGTGATCAGAACCAAAAGCGATCGGTTTGAATAATTGTGTATGAAAAACTTTAATTATTTTTGGATACCGACTACGGTTGACCCACAGGACTAACGAACAAGGTACCTCACCTGAGAAATGAGACGTGTGAAATCTCCAAGACCCACCTATAGGGAGTGATGTGTGCTAAGAAAAACAGTGACAGAGGCAAAAAGTCCAGGTTTGTGGCAGGTGTCATAAAAAGGAGATAAGTCAATTCAAACACGGTCTAAGGGTAATCAATCATGCACTTTATTTCCCATTTGACACATTGCAGAATCTTTGGTGCGGAATTATAGTGTGAAAAAAAAATTTTTCATTGGGAGTTTTGCCAGGATTCCCTCGTCATGTCATTGTCAGGTGTTGACCCTTGAAACAACTTTCCCAAACACATTGTGGCAGAAAGGGGTCCCTTTGTTTTTAAAATTCGCATCCCATTGAAGTCAATGAGACGAGTCGCCGGGTTGCCCGGTGCGCGAACTCGGAGTTCGAGTTCGCCGTTCGCGAACATCAAATTCCGGGTTCGAGCCATCACTAATCAAGAAGTCCCAATTTATCTATTTACAATTTAAAACAGTCTTAAGAACAATGATTCCATTGACTTCCAAAGATTCAATATGTCCATACCTTGGTCTTGAGTTGCATGTCTGTTACACTAGGGAATCCTGGAGCAGCACCCAACCTTACCGATTGCCTAATTTTTCAATTTGTTTCATGATCAGAGTGGTAGAATTTTAATTTTAACAGTTTACAATGGTTTCACGCTAGGTCACACCCCTTGGTGCACTGCTGCCACACATTACATTTCTTGTTGATGAGACAGATACCAGGTTGATATAATCAGAGAAGGCGTTTTAGGTTACTGCATTTTGTCATATTATCACCAAGCAACCTTAGAGATTACCACCACTGAGGTGAATGTACACAAGGCAAATATTGAGTGTCTTTTCTTATTTCTTATTTATTTCATATTTCTAAGATTAGAGGATCTCCGGACAGCAGGAGTCTTATTTTAGACTATAGGGGTGCTGTAAAGGAATTCAACGTTGCTAAGAGTTTATTAGTATAGATGGTCGAAATGAATAAAATTCGATTCTACTTAAATTTCGAGTTTCCCAATCGAATTTTGATTTGACTGCGAAATTTCGACTTTTTTCGAGTCGAAATTTCTAAAGTCAAAAATTCGCATAACGCCAAAAATTTGCATAGAACACTCAAAAATTTGCATAAAGCCTAAAATTTTCATAAGGTCAAAAATTTACATAAGGTGGAAATTTTGGATTTGCTGTATGAGCCTGAGCTATAATAGAAGAATCAGTGTACATAGTAGCAGAGCTTTACAATCAGAGCTGAGATTTAAACCCAATTTATACACAAACTTGACATGTTAGAGCAAAACTTATTGTTTTCAAATGTTTCCCCAACCCTTTTCTACAACTCCAGCAATTTTTGTGAGGATACCATTTTCAGTGGCTCTGCAATAAGCTGACAAAGTTAGCTAGTACCATGCGAATGTTCGCCAACGCAAATTTTCCAATCACTCCCGCATGCGAAAATTTTAAATAAAATGGCGATATTCGCACGCGAAATAGCGGCAAATCAAAAGCAAAATTCTTTTTTGAGTTGAAATTTCGATTTCAGTCAAACTATCAGGCTGATTTTCGTATTTTTCGGCGAAAAGTCGTAATGACCCCATCAAAATTCGAGTATGCGAATTTTCGGCAAACAAGTCAAAATTCCTACTTAAAAATTCGCACTGCGAATTTTTCGACCATCCCTATTTATTAGGTTGCGGTTGATGTTTGCGATGTTTAAATCAATGAGCTGTGTAAATATATTAAGAAATTCATCCCACTTATTAAGCTACTGTATAAACTCACATATTGACAGACTTACATCTAAGCAAACTTCCCAATAGCCTGGTATACAGTTGAGGGGTACTATTGGAATAGAGAACATATTTATTGCTGCTTGGATCTGCCATTAAGTCTTCTCTGTAGCTGCAGTATTCTATATATATATATATATATATAAATCTTCATTCTTCTGCCTGGTTTATAAAGGTTTCCCTTTGAATGACTGAATGCTACCACTAAGAGTTGTGAACATCTTTAATGAGGAGGAAAGAGTTGTAACAACACTAGGTGGCAGTATGACCAACAGACCAATGCAGGCAGAAAGGGGGGGGGGGTTAAAATTGATTAAATACCTTTTTTAAAAACTCCTTTTCTAGGATGGTTTTTTGTAAGACCATAACGAAGATATATAGAGATATCCTATCCTAAGAGTCTTTGGGGCGCAAGAAATAAAGCAAATGGTTCAAAGTTCTCTATGAAGTTTTGCCGAATCTTTTGATGCTATATAAATGAACAAAGTAAATAAGATTTCTTTTGATTAGCTGCTATGGGTTATTACACTTTGCACATTGCATTATTAAAGGCCTATGTTTTATTCAGATCTGTTCCCTAATGATTATATCTTGTTTACATTTTACTGTTCTTTGCAATCATATCTTTTTCTGTATTCCACTAAACTATTATTGAACCATTTACAAGAAGCAAATTTCATTTAGACATACGCCTTCCCAACTGGAGCTTGTAATCTAATTTCCTTCCTCAGAAGTACAAAGACACGGCCTGGTGCCCATTTACTTAGAAGCCAATTAACCTAACAAAAGTTTTTGGGCCTGTTCAAAAAAGCTAAAGTACATGGAAAATGCTAGAACCAACATGAAACATATAAATGAACTGTTTAACAAAAAGTGTTGAGCTCATGCTCTCAATCTTATGAAGGAATTATTCATTTATCATTATGAAGCAAACATCCCCTGCAGCAATTCATAGCAGATCAGGTACTTTAGTTGCTTGTGTTTTGGTCTGTGCTGGCATTAATCTTAGCACAGAATGCCCTCTTATTTGAGCAAACATAATATAAGAACAGATTTCAGTGAGGTTAATTACTGTTAAAGTGTAAGGTTAAGGGTTAGGATAGAATTAAGGGTTATACTCTAGGAAGAAATAAAAGACACAAATGAATGCAGCTTAGTGATCATTAATACATCATTAGAGCCTCTTGCAGTCTGCTGTACAGGAGGGCTTAGATGAGAGACAGAGAAGCAGCAAAGGAATCTACTTAGGATACATAACTACATGAAATTATAAGTGAAATAGCAGCAGAGAAAACAAGACCCCTTACCCTGCACCTGGAACCTGGTTTGGAGGGTCCAGTGTTGAGGAACAAGAGTTTGGTTAAGTCTGGAAGACCACTAAATTTTTTCCCTGCCATTGGATTGTACCTGGGAAATAAACGGAAGGGGGCACTTGGCCTCCTTGTGATGCTGGTTCTTTGGCGCATAATCCCCACATTGCGGCGATTATGCACCCATTGACAACCAATGGCCTGGCAATACGTGGTCGTCTACACAGCAACAGTGCCACATTGAGCAAATAAAAGCATGGTATACCGCATTTGTTGGTAGCCTAAAGTTAAATTCCAGCCATACTTTTAGGGCCCATTTATACTCAGGACAATGCACCTGCAGTTGCAGTGTTTGCTGATAATGGCCACAATAGTGCTAATGCACTATTAGTGCTAAACAGCGGCTGGGCTCTATGGGCATGCACACGCCGATGTTGCTGGGGCAGCATAATGTAGACTCAGATTTGTCTCCTCTCTTGCCTGCTCTGATTTCACTGTATACAGCAGGCTTCTTACAATGTGAATTAGAAACCATAATCATTATAAAATCATAATTGTTTTCTTTTCTGTCTTGCTGTCCTTGGCCTGCACCTTTTATTTATTAAATTGTAGTTCTTTCACTAGTGAAGGCTCAGCATCATATGTGGGCATAACCATTGTCTCCTCTTTACATAAAGCTATCAAGCTGTGTACAACACTTTGCTGGCTCCTCAAACCAGATGTAACTTTCTGAAGCATAGATAATGATGGTGAGAGTGATGGTGACACAGGGTCTAAAATAAGGAAAATGTTCAGGCCTAATTGAAAAAAGTTGCCCTTAGCTTTCTCACATAATGTTACATTTTTAATCCTCAAGGCTAGGTTAGGGGCTAGGAATTAGGGTTAATGGTAATTGATCACAAAACAGAAAGAAAAGATGGCTTCAATAATTTAACCTACACTCAACACGGAATGCTGTAAACTCCTCTTCATGTGGCTTCTTCTAAAAATTGTTTGCAAAAATATATTTATATTAGGATATAAATATAATATACAGTAGGATATAGGATATAATATATAAATATTAGGATGAGAAATGTACCAGTTAATACTTACAAATTTTTAAATAAGTATTATCACCTGGTCATAACTGACCTATGATTTTCACGTTTTACTTTAAGATGGTTATCATTGATCAATTTCCCCCAAATAGTTTAGTCCCAGCTGGACATGTAATAGTGTGTCTAAATGTCCATAAGAATCTATAGTGTCCAGACTGTTAGTTGGCATAAATCTAAACTAAACCTTTAACAGCTCAGTGGAGACCTAAATCCTGCCAATGTCAGTCTTGGCCTAAATGAGCCATAGCCAAGATGTAGTGACCCACATGTAAGACTGTAAATACAGTGTTTTAGCTCAGCTGAGCCATAAATTGTGTATATGGTAGCCAGTGCTTTTTGAAAATAGCAATAGGGTCATTCTGCTCTTTTATTTAAAGTTCATGCAAGTAATAATAAAATATCTATATAAGTTATTACCCATTTTGTTCAGCAGTTCTGTAGTCTTTTGGCATGAAAACACTGATTGTTCACTATCTTGTCTACTCATTAATGATACAGTGCTGTCCAGTTTCACTCTACAGTCCAGGTGCCCAACCTGCAGCCCCTTGGGTATTCTTCAGCGGCCACCCTTGGTCCTCCACTTGCGGTCCCCTAAACCTAACTGTTAATGCATAGGAACTTACCTGTCTGCCGACCCCCCGCTGACGATTCTTTGCTAGAAATCTTCTAAGAGCAGGAAGAGGAGGAGAGGTGAGGGACTTGCTTAGGCATGGTCTGGGTCACTGACTGGCTTTTACATATGCCAATCAGCCTGCTCAGCTTGAGGAGTCGGCAGACAGGTACTAGTATTTCCTAAAGCTTGAAGCATAATTAAAAACAAGTTTTGTTATTTAAACATTTTAAATAATGTCTTCTAGCTTTGCCTGCTGTAACTTTTTTTTAGATAGATTAAAAATGTTACAAGTGGCCCTTTAGTGATGCCGAGGGCCACACATATGGCCCTCCATATCTACTCAGTTGCCCACCACTGATCTACAGCAACAGAATGGATGGGGGGTCTGTATCAGGTCAACAGTCAAGACGCAAATATGTGAAAAAAAGAAAATGAAAAAAGTAAATAAATAAACATATAAACAATACTTTGAATGCATATAGATATACTGAAACCCCCGTTATCTGCCACAGAAATTGTTAGTGAGTCAATATAATTTAATATGATACTGAGCTTGTGGGATTTCAAGTCCCAGTAGAAGTACCAGTAAACCATATCACATTAATGTATATATACTCTGCTATTTAACTCCATATCACTAAAAACCCAACAGCAATGACCTTTTTTTAAGTTTAAAGGTTTGTTTTTTGCAGGGTTATTATAGTTAGAATTGCTTGAGATTTCTGGTTTCTTGAGGAAATCTACTGTATTTATCAATACATATTCCCTGACAAAAATTTCAGTTTATAGAACATAAAACGAGCCCTCGCACAGCTAAACCCACATTTTTGGAAAATTAGTATAAAGCTGTTTGTTTTGGTATTTGGCTGTATTCCATAGAAGTGTCACTAATGGGATATCATTTTCCATCATTTGCTTATTATATTTTGGTGTAAATATATGAGGGTGTGCAAATGACCTAAACACAGCCATGGCACAAATTACAATAAATGCATGGTTTTCTCATTTCTATTTATTTCCAATAAAGCCAAGGAAATAAGCAAAGGTGTTTAGGTAGAAAATGGCTTGGGGCTTGAAGTGACTCAACACAGGGATTAATATGCTACTGCCCCAACTTTTTGTGAAACCTGTTACTGGCAAAATGAGTTTTAGCATGCAATATTTTGTTATTATATAAATGATTTTATGAATACATAGTTTAAATGAATGTCGGATTATCTTGTGCTATTTTTATTTTCATCTTAGGCAGCTTTCCAACTATTCATGGAACTTTTTTGTTATTAAGGTATTTATAAACATTGTGTCACAGACCTGTTAACATCAGCTGCATAGCTGTCATTCTGATATTGGAAATTGCCAGCAAATACATGAAATGGGGAAGAATTAGTAAGAGCAGTTTTTCCATTATGTTTTTGGGGATATGCAGCACACCCACAACTGCTTATTTAAGAACCATTAACAAGAGCCCAGAGGGTGGGAGGTATGGGGGTGGGCCTGCTGTTGGCTGAGGCGTCGCCCAATTCTCCCATGCCTCCCCCCTTCCCTCTCTTTCTGTTCCCCTTTCTGTGCTGGGCTACCCCTTCTCTCTTCTTGCCTGTCAATTCTCTATGTTTCTTCTTTCTCCTTGTTTTTTCTCTCTCGTGCTGTTGTTGTTTTGTTTTATCGTTTTATCTGTTCTATTGATATAATTGCATACATTTGTATGTACTAAAAACGTTAATAAATCCAGAATTCGTCTTACTATCAGCAAGTAACATCTGGCTTACACATTAATAAACAATGAATTTACAACACCTTCTACTAGTTTTTGTCAAAAAAAAGCCATTAATGACCATAGAGAAACAGGTTGCATGTCCAAGGACAAAATCTATGGCACCAGGCATGTTGAGGCAGAAAGAGATAATTTTGTCATTATTTTAAAGGATATATTTAAAGTGTTATTAAATATAAATATATTCCACTGCATATATAAAAAAACTATTTCAAAACTCCAAGCAGTACATAATAAAATACATTTATTTCAAAAAACAAAAAAAACGTATATTCTATGTTCGTTCCTCTGTCTTCCTGTGCCAGTGCTGACCCAAACTTCCTGTTTGTGGAGCGCACCCTCCTGTCCATACAAGGACCTCTTCCCTGGACTACATGTACCAGGAGCACTTGTGTGAGTTACTTGCTGCTCATGCACACCCGAAACAGTGCTGTGGAAATGCAAGATGGTCACATTTTTTCGACAAGCTGACTTTGTGAGTTGATAAAAGCCCCTGAACATCCACATTTTTTTTTACCATTTCTAATAATAATGGTAGATTTAATGTAGCATTTTTATGCATTGTAATGGGTCGAAAAAGTATTTGACCCTTCACAAAAGATGACTTAGTAATTGGTGGCAAAAACTTGGTGTTGCCAATCACAAAGTAAGATGTTTCTTGTTGTTTGCCACCAGGTTTCCACACATCGCAAGGGATTTTGTTCCACTGGTCTTCAAATCAGTAATGTTATGAGACCGATGTTTTGTAATTTGTACCTGTAGTTCTCTCCGAAGATTTTCTATGGGCTCATGGTATGGAGACAGGCTTGGCTAGTCCAGACCTATAATGCCTTATCCATGGCATTTGATGGCACAGAGTCCATCATCCCTTTGATGTAATGAATGTGTCCCATCCCCACAAAGCATCTCCATGATTGATGGTAGTGGTAATATTCTTGGGGACCAGGGCAGAATTCACCGCCTTCAAACATGGCAATTAGACAACATAAAGCATGATTTTGGTCTCATCCAACGATAACACTTTCACCCATTTATTGGTTCATTGGCAAACTGCAAATTCCACACTTTTGTTTGTCACTGGGGTATTGTGTAACCAGTTGTTTTCTTTGTAAATATGGTCCCAGATTCCTTAATATCATTCAAAAGTCATTCCCCACATGTAGTTCTCAGCTGTTTCATCACTTTTCACATGATCAATTCCACAAGGTGAGATGAGCGAGATTGCCACCTTTTGCGTTTCTTCCATTTATCAATTATCATGCCAAATCACCTTCTCACCAAGCTGCTTGGCTTTAGTCCTGTAGCCAAATTAAGACTTGTGAAGGTCTAGAATCTTGTTCCTGGCATCCTTGGTCAGCTCTTTGGTTGCGACCATGGTGGCTAGCTTGAAATCTTATTGAATGTTTCTGTCTACGGGTGTCTACAGTCCCTTTTTTTGAACTGTTTGTGGGGGTTTTTTTGTCTCTCGGGTACAATAAACATACCATTACAATTATAGACTGTCCATTTGTTTGTCAGGAGGTAAACATACAAAATCATCAGGGGATTAACTCTTTGTTAAACCCCAAAGAAAAATTATTTGAACCTAAAACATGAGGTTCAATTAGGCTGTACTTGGTATATCTAGTACTGTTATTGCACTGAAGTAATTTTCTTATGATCTCCACATTTAAATTTACATACCTTAAGGTATCTTTGGGAACCCTGTAGAAAATAGTGAAAGAGACATAGATTTAGTTCTGTATAGACAGCTGGAATTGTAAGAAGAAGAAAAAACCCTGATGATCATAAGAAAGGAGGTCAGGCACATAATTAGAAATTACTGTTCCAGATAGCCTTGTGCCTTCCAGCCACTGCACTTTCTTTGTTTATTTTCTAAAATCCTACCCATTCACTGACATCTACTAAATCCCTAAACAAAAAGCCGTGACTGCAAATTATATTTCTGATAACCGTTTAAGGATTCCTCAACTATAAACATATATTTCTCTTCCTTAGTTTCAGGGAAATCCATTTGTTGGCTGAACCAATCGATGCCCAGCCAGACTGAGCCATTGTTCTCTTCTGTCTTTATAATCTTTGAAGTAGCAGGGCAACTGAGGACCTTATTGCTGTAATGGATATAGTAGAATTTACGTAGAACCATTTCCACACAGGAAATGCAAAAGACAAATGTGAAAGAAAAAAAGAGTCACCATCTGGACAAGAACAATAAAAAAGGTAAGAGTCTTCCATTGGAGTGATTTACCATTTTTAGCTTGCTCCTAAATTAATGGAAATGTTTCTCCCATGTAGTTCTGGCCTGCTTCATTACCATTCTCATGATCACTTTAACTTCACTAGGTATGGGTTACCAGGATTGTAAGCAAAAAAGTATGATCTGCTGAGACCTTGTAGGAGAATGTAATATGACCCCTTTGTTGCGCAGAGCTGGTGTCTGTGCTTTGCTACTGTAAAGGTTAAGAACATGCCGGAAGATTCCATCTGAGGTAACCATGACATGCCACATAGGAGTGCCCAGCCTGGGGAGACACAGTTAAGGGTGGAGCTCGGTCTTTGATGCAGTGTTTGAGCAAGAAACCAGTTATGGTCTGGAGTTTCGTCTGGGCCCTGGTGGGAATGGACATAGCTAGTCTGAGGGGTGGAAGCCCATCAGTGTGTCATCAGGTTAGAGGTGGGCTAGGCCAGAGACTGAAGTGAATGGCAGTGGTCGCTCCCCAATGGCTGGCATGGAGATGGCATAGATTGTATTGCTGTACTGTGATGACATCAAATATACGGGTACTGAATCTTACACCAAAGACCTCATGTGTAGAAACTTTATTGATATGTGCGCGGACACTTCCCGTTTAACTGGTGATAGAGGCTGTGTTGACAGAGCTGCTCCAAGTCTGGCTGCAAAGTGGTAGTTTGGCTGTTCCTAGATGCTCCCTTAGATGGAAGGGGAGTGTATGCTTTATTGGAAGACAAGGAGGTCTGGCCGCAAAGCAACAGTAAGTGGACAATCCCTTGTGACCTCCCTGACCAGTGGGTAGGCGTGGCTGTGATGGAAGGCCTATTGGAGTAGTCTGAAGCCATGTGCAACAGTCTGCAGAGACCCAGTCAAGGCGAGATTGTGGGGAAGATTCCCCACAATCTCGCCTTGACAGGTGACGCCAGATTCACCCGGTACGTGCGGTTCACCTGGTACATGGGTACACCTCACCAACTATTGTCATCTTCTCACCAAGCTTAGTGATAGTCTTGTAGCCCAGTCTACTAATTTAGAATATGATAGATTAAATGCTTCTGAGTACAAGTGTTTGTAACCAGCTATAACCTGAGGTCATGGAAAAGTTGCTATGTTGTTTCAGAAGAGTGAAATGTATTGTCTGCATTAAGCCTGCAGCAATTAAGGACATACCATGGGCAGATCTAATTTTGTTTCATCAGTTCACAGAACACTATCCCAAAACTGGACAAACCACAAAAGTTTTGGGATAGTGTTCTGTGGACTGATGAAACAAAATTAGAACTGTTTGGGCCCATGGATCAACGCTATGTTTGGAGGAGGAAGAACAAGGCCTGTGAAGAAAAGAACACCTTGCGTACTGTGAAGCATGGCGGGGGTCAATCATGCTTTGGGGCTGTTTTGCTTCTGCAGGTACAGGGAAGCTTCAGCGTGTGCAAGGTACCATGAATTCTCTTCAGTATCAGTATTGTCTTTCAACAAGACAATGATCCCAAGCATACCTCCAAGTCCACTAGAGAGAATGAATGTCACTTGGGGGTTCAATAAAACTGATAATGATGTGAGCACAGAAAATACATTTGTGGTTATTTCATTATTAATGTTATGTTATATTTGTCTGACTTACAAGTGCCTATTTCATTTCATTGTAAACAAAATGACTGAAATGATCAAAATTTATGTCAAAATAGCCAAAACACTCAATTTCAGTGGGGGTTGAATAATTTTGAACACAACTGTACAGGAGATTGTGGAAATCACTATTGTTGTATTAGGAACTCTAAATGCTTAATAAAGTCAGTAAAGCTCATAGTTATGTTTATTAGTTAAAGTAAGAGCAAAGAGAAGAGAAAACAGGGAATAATTACCTATGTAGCCTTAAGAAAACTACTTATCAGAAAATGGTGTAGAGAACCTAAAGATTAAACTCGGAAGAAGGTTACATGGTCTGATGAGTCTTTATTCAACCTATTCATGTCTATTAGCTACCATAAAGGACTCTTGGGGCAGTGTTACATCTGGGGATTTTTTCAAGTGTCCAATCTACATTATGAGCCCAAAAATAAGGTCAGAAGACTACTTTAATGTACTAAGTGAACAGGGGTTTCTCCATGATGGCACTGGCATAGTTAAACAATAACATTGTCAGTATTACGAGTGTTCAACCTATAAAAGAGTGCTTCAAGGAGCAGAAAACATAATTTTCACGAGCAGTCTATAGCTTAACCCCACACAGAATTCTTGGGATATGCTGGAGAACAAAATATGGATGAAATTAAATATTGTGACTTTATATAACAAAATATATATCAAAATCATTTCTTTTATATATAAAATAAAATCAATATCATATCGCTGCGAATGTACAAAAACATAACGTTCAACTATACAATCTAGATATATATATAAAAAACAAACACTATCTTACTTGTTATATCTTATGGCCGTTTATTGACCTAGATGTGATTAATTCACATAATATTCTATATTCTGCACAAAATATATAGATACTAATACTAACTATCAAATGCTTTTTTTGCAACTCTAAAGCTAGCCATGCACGTTCGTGGGCAGCAACAATCCGCGGCCAATTGCTTTAATAATGGCCAATCTGACGCAGATCTCAACTCGTATGGCGGGCTTAATGTCTAGTACATATGAGTAGATTTTTCATTTGAGTGACCAATTATTTTTCTGATTGGAAATGGCCCTTACTCTTTCTTTCTGATAATTTGTCTAAGATAAAATAATTCTTATTCTAATTTTTACTTACAAATACATCAATTAGAAAAATAAAATATTGAAACCTATCTGTTAATTGGTTGACTGCCAATTTCCCTTCATATTAACTACAGCATAGTCTGTAATATCAGATTTGAAGTGAATATTGGACTATACCCAGCCTTTGGGACAGGAATTGTTCTAATAAAAAACAAAAACAATGGAACCATTTAGCCACTGAACAAATTATCTTTGAATAGAGTACTTTTTCTTTTTTTATTATTATTAACTTCCAAGAAATTAGGGCTGGGGCTATACTTGAACTAAAGTCCCTGGGAAAACTTAGGGATTTCAGCACAGTGTACAAGCTGCCCCCATTGAAGGCAATGGGCTATGACAGGGCTGTCTACAGCCCATCATAGCCCCGATCCATCGGTCCAAACCTCCATAACGTTTATGTTGACATAGGGCATCGCATTGACATAAACAGAGAGTTGACGTATGAAACGACCATGACAGTGAGAGGATATGTTAGACTGCCCAGGCACGTTAGTAATATGTCACCCCATTAATTGAACCCCTTGCAGTCTGCCCGATCAAAGTACATTGTACTCTGCTTGTTTTCTCAACCCTCCTTCCTCAACTGTAAACATCGCCGGCGATGTGGGCTGGGAAATCAACACCCCTCTATCAACATGGGTTTATGAGGCCTATGGCATGCCATCCATGGGCTCACCAAACCAAGTATAAAACAAACTCTAGACAAGCTGGGTTCTTCTCAACCACAAGGGCCGCGCCTTGTAGTATGGCTGATGAGGTGGCCCTAAACAGAGCCAACAGGCAGCTCACGCTGTTTATCTCTGCACAGGGAGGGAGGGTGCCATGTCGGGGAGGAATCCAGATATGCGTGTGAGGGAGGGTGGCAGGGGCCTCGTGGGACCACCTGGGGCCCAATGTGCATGCATATTCTGCATAGCTGAAGAAATGGCCCTGAGTGTAGTAGCCCATTCATCTGCTTCTAATAGCCCATTGCTGCATCCTCTGCTAAGAATTAACAATAGACTGGAGATATTGTATGTTAGAACTGCTGGGTGTCAGCAATCTGTGCAATGTATGCGATACCATGTCCGTGGCAGACAACTCTAGGGTATAACCTCCAGGATCATTTTGCCTGTTCCCAGCTGTTCTGGAATTTGTCTGGATTTGTGCACACAGCCTTTGGATCATAACAAAAGAGATGTGCTTAGTAAAAAGGCATTTATATTTACGAGCGTGAGAAATAAAAATCTGATTTTACAGTGGATAGATGATTTTTTAATCAGCCGCTGCAATCTAATATCTAATTTACAACTTAATGCCTAAATATATATGCTTGGATGTAATACATTCTCTCCTATTTATTTGTTTAGTAAATAATAGAAGAGTATAGTTGGCTATGGTTGACTCTGGACTACAAGGAAAAGAAAAGACGAAAAACAAGATTTACTTCTGCTATTAATGGCACAAGATTTAACTGCACTTACACGGTGACACATAGATATAAATTTGAAAAATAGACAGATCCATAAAGAATCATCAGCACTAAGTTAATCGGTGAAAGAAAATGCAAAATGTAGCAACATGTGGCCAGATTGTAATACACTGGATCTCCCCCCTAGTGTAAGAGGGAGGAAAGAAAAGAGCTGCAAATAAATAAATCATTCCTCTGCTGCCATTGCTTACTGCAGACTCCTGAAAACTGTATACGCACGCTGTCTGTGATCTCCATGCCAAGCTCAGAGACATGACTTGAAACAGAAAGAGCTGAAAAAAAATCTGGGCATGACAGAAAGTGTTATTACTGGCAGATTGCATCCCTCTCACCTGCATCCCTCCGAGTAAATCTGCCATCTACAGCTATACATACCCATGTTTAGTGCACAGTGATTGGCGCCGATCTGAAAGGAAGAGTGGCAGAGACCTGCCGAAAGGGAAATGATCCCTTAAGGTAGAGAAAAAGAGTCATCATGCAAATACGGATGACAAGCTTCAATGGAAGCATCATAATTCAGGACAAAACAAGCCCCAGCCAAGATCTAAAAATATCATTCACAATGTCAATGTCCCAGAGGTTACTGACTAAAGCTGTTCATGAATGACCTCAAAGTACACCAGCGCACACAATAAACATCTACATTCCATGAAGTAATTCAGTAGCCATGCTGAATCTAGTGGTCATGCCACAAGAATCCAAATCATTACAAAACTAGACTAGTCCAAGAGGGCCCAACACGCTTGGATTAGACAACAGTATGGTAGCTTGGACTATTGATTTGTAATAACCGTATTTTTCGTAATATAAGAAGCACTTTTTACCATTAAGTCAATGGGAAAATGTTCCTGATTCTTATGGTCCAAATATGTAAAAACTATTTATATATATTTTTTGTCCCAATCATCCTGGAAACAATAGCTCTGCATTCCATGAGACTGGAATGTGTTCCATTCCCTCCAGCCAAACCAAACTGCCAAGAAGGAGATCTTAGCTGTATTAACAGTAACCATTCTCTGAACACACTGACCAACTTATGGAGAGACACATTTTACAATTAGATGGCATGAGCTGTGTATTTACATTACCATTCTGCATTGCAATAAATATACTGTATTTATGTGACACAGAATCGTATCTCCTTCCATATGTAAATAGCTGCTTATGTGTCAGTTGTTAGTGCCAGATCGAAAAATGTGTCTATTCGTAAGTTGATCAGCATGTTCAGAGAATGTATAGACACAAAAAAATTCAACCCTGCACACTCTGCTAGAACTGGTACTGAGCTGTTGGCTTGGCTGGAGCAATATACAGTGTATACTGCATGGTCCAGCCCTGTCTTCTTTTCTGGAATATTCTTTATATTCACTTGACATGTTTGGCTGTGTCTCTGATAGTTCTCTTTTTTTATGTTTGTTTTTTTATTTAATTTTACTTTCAAAACTGTGGGGTGCATCTTTTGGTCCCATGGGTCTTATAGTGCGAAAAATATTATATATATGAATATAAATAAATTAAATAACTAAAACAATAAATTTAATATAATAGAATTAATATGGAATTAATATAATTGTAAGAACTACTGTGTCCTCTGTAAGGGTTGGTTCACAGACATTTACTGAATTGCACACCACAATGCACAGATGATCTACATGTCCTGTTCATTAAAATATTACAAATCTTGTTTAAGTTTGTTGCAGAGCCTTGAAAGCCAATTCAGAATGAATGGTTTGCCTAATACTATCTACGATATTAAAAGTACAATACTGCATGGAAAAATATACCTGCGTTGCTGCAATTCTCTGGTGTAAACTGACCCTTAAGCCTCAGCCCTAAATGAGTTATGGAACCATTATTTTATTACAATATGTGTAAATCCTATTTTGCTTCCTTACAATCCCCAGAGCCCCACTTCCCCAGTAGACATACTCCAATGTCATTGTAGCGTACAAAGCGAAACACAAGTTTGATAAAAAAAAAAATGCCATGTCCCAGGATTAGCACTAGCATTCACACTCGTGGCCTTTTCCTCACCCCGGACTTGAATACATGTCAATTTACACTCTAGAGCTGCAAGGTTTTGAGAAGGTCAGCATCTTTCAGCTGTGATCGGAATAATCCATCGCTAGAGTTCACAGTTTGTACGTGGAAGCACTGTGGGGCCTATTTATATAGTGCTTTATTTATTTTTTCCTAGGTAAAGAAGTTGAAATTGATTCTTCAAAATAGCTCTACCTATTTTTTATAAAAGCTATTCTGGCACATGAATTTTTGCATTTAAGCCATAAGATATATGTAAAGAATGAGTTAAGGAAAAATGTTTTCCTTATATTTACATAACCTTACTGTGTGGTCCACTAACACAGGGATTCCCAGCAAATTAAGTCTCCAAGTTAACTGTCTACAACAGGATTGGCCACAAAAAATACTGGCAGGAAGGATTGCCATGCGATCCAACCTATGGGTTATGTGAGTCGAATCTTCAGGGTGGCTGCCCCTGTAGGTGCAGGTGACCGACCACCATGCGTTTGGCCTTTATTAGAGTTATAAGACAATAATTCAAAATACCAGGAGCTACAGCTCTACCTATGTTTTTAAAAGCTATTCTGGCATGTTTCTTTTTTGCATTTAAGCCATAAGATATATGTAAAGAAAGAGTATAAGATATAAGAAAGAGTTAAGGTAAAAGTAAAAGATTTATTCCTTATACTTACCTAACCTTACTGTGACATATCAATGCACCTTGAATTACTCCAATAGTAATAGTGAACGTCATGCCCAAGAGAGTTAAGGCAGTGTTGGAAAATAATGGCAGCCACACAAAATATTGGGTACAATTTGGACATTTTTCACTTACCAGAGGGGTAAACCTTAATGGCTGTGTGTTGAGTTACTTTTAGGGGGACTACTTTTCATATTATAAACTATTTTTAAAAATGTGAGGGCTATACTAATTTTTTTTAAGTGCTAAATAAATAAGAAGTCAATAGAATCTCAAAAAAGGTATGGGCAGTTCTTCGGTTGGGTTTGCAATTTGCTGATATGGTAAACTTTGTATAGGAGTTCACTGGCAGAAACTTTGCTATGCAAAGTAGGTGTGATATTGTCTTTATGCAGGACTCTCATCACTACCCCGACAGGTGCAGACAGACCAGCTCAGATGAGCTCCAGAATGCAAACATTATGACGTCATCACGTTTGCATCCTGATGCATTATGGGGCTGCACTAGTCGGTCTTCATTGAAGTTAAAGGCATCGGCTTCCATCGGCCAGAGATTATCGGACATGTCCGTTTTCTGGCCGGCCGAGCTGTGGGGTGACAGAGATCTGTCACCCCATGTGGGCACGGCGTGAGCGCGCACGCCTGTCGGTCAGGTGAAAAATCGGCCGCTTATCTGCATGTGTATGCCAGGCATTAAGATCAATCCACACAATCTCCATTAGATCTACCAACAACTATGTAGTATAGTGGCCTCCCTGATAGAATACATAGTGATTGGGATGGTTAGAAAGGTCCTCATATCACATGGTTTTGGTAAAACAAAATTTGATTGTACAGAAATTGTATGGAAAGATTGTAAGGTGTATGGGGGCCTTTAGTTTGCTTGCAAGTGTTTCTAAATATAGGTATACAGGGAGTGCAGAATTATTAGGCAAGTGGTATTTTTGAGGAATAATTTTATT
>CM070032.1:87171780-87206147 GCA_036250615.1 Ptychadena robeensis | reverse complement strand
ACAACATGCATAAAGAGGATGATGTGGTCAAAATACTCATTTGCCTTATAATTCTGCACTAGTATGCGTTCTTATTTTTATTATTTTTTACACTTTATCGATATTTTGAAAGTTACCATAGGTAATCCTCACATTGCCCATGCAGTTCACCTTCACCACACAAACAAACAAACAAACAAACAAACAAACAAACAAACACACACACACACACACAGATTCAGCACCAATTCTTAAGCTGGCCATAGACGTTTAGAATCTTGTTAGATTCGCCTGCAGATCGTCTGTGGCCGGTGTATCGTCCCCATCCAAAGTAATGCAATCCTTCAAAAATGTCCCTAAATTCTTAAGGTGGCCATACATGGGTCGATTTTCACCCCGCACGTGTTCTCTGTGATCAATCAAGTGCTGCCCACCCTGAACGATTGACCAAACAAAATCAAACAAAAATTGGTTCAAACTTTGATCCGACATGTCGGTTTTTTTTGGGGTCAATCTGTTGTCAATTGAAGTACCTTGGTGGAGAAAATCAACCACTTCGATCAATCACAGATTCCTCAATCGCTGGGAGTGATTGAATCAGGAATTAATCGCAGTGATTCCCGGGCGATTCATGGCCGAATTTATTCCTGGATGATTCACGGCAGAAGGTTGGCGGCAAAATTGGCCACAAATCTAACCGTCTATGGCCAGCTTTAGAAAAACTTAAATTAGAGATATCTAGAGATGTTAAACTAAAGATATACTATACTTTTAATTTTAGAACACCTGGGGTTATAATTTATTACGAACAGGTCTGCTGTATGGTTTCTTCTATTTGAGGATCTAGTATTATGACCTTTGATTACAATTCAATGTTAAAAATGACAAGGCATCTTAGATTTAACAAATATAGTATTACATTTAATTATATGGCTGGTTTAGGTATAAAGAGCTTACCAAATTCTCCCCCTTACCCCACAGTTCAGTAAAGGAGGTTCAGTGATGCCCCTGGCAACAATGCAGCCCTATGCATTTGTTTAAAACTGGAAACATAGAGCAGGATATAGAAATGTCACTTGTTTCTGTAAGAGGCTAGATGTGCTGTTAGGATCCTAAAATAGCTTTGGCATTTTTTTTTTGATTTTTAGTATACCATGACAAAATGTTGGTAAAACTTGTTTTGTTTTCTATGTTATTGCTTTATTTTCCTTCTCTTTTTTCTCTTTTTTAATTTCTTTGTCTCCTCTTTCCTTCTGTAATACTCGTGTAGACATTAGTAAAATGAAATATTAAATTATAGTGTTAAAAAAAGAATAAATAATAAACTCAAATAATAAACTCAATAACATCATATAACACTTTGGACCAGGGACATGCAGTAGATAATTACCCATTTTCCCTGATTGCAAGAGTATACAAACTAACTGTGGCATCCTCATTATACTGAATGGCCTTATTTTACATCATACGCTTTAAACACTTTTCAACTGCTTTGTGCATATATGTAAATTATGCAAAGGACACATAGGAAACATCCTGTTTGTATCAGCTTTTACTGGTATAGCTCTCTTGGTTTTTTGCATTTGGCCTGGTGTGCACACATAAACAGATGTGTTAAAGCTTAGGTAATGGAGTAGTTTTCCAGAATGGCACCATCAACAGGGTTAATCAAACCCTATAGGTACAGCACCTGTTAGTGTAAATGGTTGCCTGAATAAAGTTAGGTAATTAACATATTAAAAGTCACTCACTCTTTTTCCAATGTTGGATAATGTTGTTCTAATTGTACAACACTCAAGATAATTACCTCCAAGTGCTTTTTGGGCCCCCAACATTCTGTGTAGCAACTAGATGTGTCAACTGTGATAGTATGTATAACTGATCCTCTTCCTGAGTCAAGGAAAAGCAAACTGTGTCAAATTCAGTACACTATAAGGACCAGTAAAAGTTGAACCAATATTAATGACAATATTTTATTCTATGATAAAATTATGATCATAATTATTAAGTGATATACAAACTTATTTACCTATTGCTGTGTCTGGCAGTTGAGGCCCCCCCCCCCCAAACCTGCCTGCAACGCATGACCCAGGTTTATAATAAATGTTTCACCGCTCGTTTTGGTGGGATTTTCTTCCAGCATTTACCCCTTAGAGCAGTGGCTCCCAAACTGGGGGGCGCGAATATATTACAGGGGGGCGGGGGCCCTCATTCTGAACCTGGGAGGGGGGGGGTTCGAAAATGGTTCTTAAATAGAAAAGGGGGGCCCCGCAAAGAAAGTTTGGGAACCACTGCCTTTGAGCATGTTGAGGCAGGAGGTGCCCATATGGCATGACCACTCATAGAAATATCCAATCCAGTCCTTGACCACTTCTATCCCCATGCATTAAGATACACCAGATCTATCTTCTAATGTTCCCTGCCATCACACTGATTCTTTAAATAAAGGTATACACAGGCTTTTCTGTAAAGTAATTCCATTGTCCACATCGCTAGTATATGAAAAAATAGGGAAAATTTTTACATACTCTTTATAGGGAATATTTACTGTAGGGTCACTGCCATTTGTCCAGTTGGCAGGGTACATACCTGGGGATCTCCACAAATTGTCAGCTGTCTCTTGTAGTACCACCCAGACCTCCAAATCTTCAAAAAGCAACCTTTTCCCCCTCCAAGCTAGGCCTTATATACCCCATTTGGGGATCAGCTCCACCCCTACATGCAGGCTATAGTATTCTCAAACAAAGGGTAGCCTTTATTGCATTTTCACTACATTACAGCTTTCCTCACCCTTGCTGCAGAACTACAAACCTGTATTGTCTTTTATTTAAGTTGAAAAGAAATCTAACATCAGCCCTTTAACACTGGAAACGTCAGCATTTAGCTTACTCCTTATTAACCTGCTATGGTTATTGGTATTTCATTGAAGAACACTAGTTTAATTAGTAAAATCACAAGAAAATATTTATATTTTTTCTACAATGAAAAGTACACTTTGAAGCACCCCTTACCCCAAGAAAAAGGAGCTAAATGTATGATAAAATGGGAAATGTAACAATAACAAATAGCTTTTCCTGTTCCCAGTATATAAAATCCTCAGCAATTATTAGCTGCACATCTTTCAAGTATAATTTGCCTTCTGGCTACTTAGAGGTATAGGGGACACCAAGTTCCACACAACACAAGTCTCTATGCTTTTTATATGTTTCGGTTATCTGCTGGAAATTGAAATCAAGATTTTATCTGCATATTATCAGCAATCTGATATGTCATAAAGTTTTTCAGCTGAGCAGTGAGTTATGTCAGAGGAGAAAACACTAGTGTGTGGAAACTTTTTTGTACACACATTTGGACACAAGGCTTTAGGAAAAGTATAGGGTATATTAGGCATCTTCTAGGTGTAGTATGTAAATAAGTATCTGTCAGAATCATTACTATGGACACAAACCTAAACAGTTTTAAATCACAGTGTAAAAAAATTTATTTTACAAGCTGATCAAATCTAAGACCAACAGAGCAAAAGCTATTGCACGTATGTACACCTTGATGTCCTCTGGACATTGGCATTTTTTTATATTGAGACTTATTAGGACATTTATTTGATGCAAGGTGTTTTTGTGGCATTGCTTTTTTGAACAATGGATGACCCATGTCATGCCAAGTGGCCACTTGGCATTAAAAATGTTTCCATTTATTTCAATAGGAGTGCTCTTCTGACCAGCTTCTGCAAAGTTGGGGGCTCATTGAGGATCAGGGGGACCCCTTCATCAAAGGGATCCCAAGATCCACACCCTATAGAATGAGTACAGAGGTCCCCAGGACACCATCATTATTCTTAAGCTGGCCGTAGATGCTTAGATTCCTCTGAAATCGATTTGTTATAGGATTGGGACATGCAATTGAGTCTTTGATCATAAGTTATATAGGCTACACAAAAAATGTGAGACATCTATGTCCAGCTTAAGTGGTTACAAAAAATACCTTTTTAATCTACCATTCCACATCTCTTTACAGCAGTTCTCTTGATGAGTTTCGATCAAGAGCTTTAAATGTTTTCAAAGGCTTTTTCAGGCTCATGCACATGCAACCACAAGAAAACCCAATATGCCCAATAAAAATGAGGGCACCCAGGCAGTGTTAAAAGCAACTCTGGACAAACGTCTGTATGAACCTTACCCTATTGTGTGACCATTTCTGCTTCCTCTAGCACATCCCTAAAAATTCTGGTGAGTGAAAGAATAGAATGTGCATGTATATGTGCCAAGTCTTACCACCTGAGCTCAGATGTGGCTTGAACAGTCAAGTCTGCATGGCATTGATTTTAGTTTCTGTAATTATTTGTTTAAATTGCTCTTTTAACTCTGAAGGAGTATCTAGTGTATTTTCCTGTCTTGTTAAACAAAAACAAAAAAAATACCTGTATGATGGATAAAGTGAACATTGTTTATCTTTAAAACAGCATGCGGTCTTCCATGGCTTTGTACTGTTCATTGTTTACAATATGTTTCCATACCTGCCAGATTAATGACCAGGGGGGCAGTTATCTTTTTATGTTCAGTCAAAGCAGAATTTTTATGCAGATATTGTTTTCCTTCACTGCACAGATTGTGTTGCTTTAATCGGCCCTCTAAACTGAAATCTGCAGAGTTTATTCAACACATTTAAAAAAAAGGAAGTATTTTATCACAAAAGAGATTAGGGGCCTATTCTTTACCGTGTCTCATTTATCCCAGAGTGACATATACAAGTCATACTGCTGTGCGTGGATCATTCATCCAACGCTGAGCTGTTTAAGAGACTTTATCTGTCCCATGCGACTGGAATAATAACCTTTGATGAAAAGATGCTTAAGTGAGTTGTTTTTCAATTGGTGACTGGCGCTAGAGCAGCAAACGGTCGTCTCTTGAGCCTTATTTGGGTTTTTTTTTGTTAATGCAAATTTTCAAAAGAAAGGTAGCATGAAAGGCTGTAATCATTTCAAGGTAATATCTGTTACCTGTCATGATCAAAGCAATGGGGTCATTTCACTAGCAATTGTCTAATAGATATACTTTTCATCTACCATTTACAGTACAAGACAGTTATTGGTAAATATAAACATTAGCTGGCTGTGTTACGGCTAATTACTTTATGGAGCTTACGGTTGTAAAAGGAAACAGTGGATTTATGTAATTTTTTTCTTTCTATTACTCTTACAAAATAAGAGAGTGATATACTTTGGATTAAAATATTATGCAAATATAGGTCAGTACAAAAGAATGTCCAAAATATTTTAGCATTTTCTTTAAAGGATAGTTTCAAAGAACTCATTTTAAGTTAGCACGAATAAGCATCACATCGTCACATATACTAATCAACCCCACCCACCTAAAAATTTATATTTTCTTTTTCTGTGCTGCATGTGTTTGAGACAGGTTGCAAGTTAGAGGGTTAATGGGTTCTATATAATATACTGTATGAGAGATTAATTAACCTGACCAAAGATTGTATTTCTGTCCATCCAGTCCTAAGATTTACAAACCTCTGCCCCTACAGCACATCTATGATTGGGAGGGTAGGAGGACTGAAAATATGGACATGATTTGGAAAAGCACATACCTGTCTGTATAAGGTCACACAATTGACAGTTCAAGTCAGAGCACAAACCAAGCATCAAGTCAAAGGAATTGTTTGTAGACCTCTGAGACAGGATTGTCTAAAGGCACAGATCTGGGGAGGGTAACAGAAAACTTTCCTTTGAAGGTCCCAATGAGCACAGTGGCCTCCATCATCCATAAGTGGAGAGACCTTTAAATGTATGTGCACCGACGCTTCCCATCAAAACTTGAAAGGTGCTGCAAAGAGGAATAGGCAAAACTGGCAAAGCCAAGCTGGTGGCATGACATCCAGAAAGACTTGTAACTGCTGCCCAAGGTGCATCGACAAAATATTGAGCAAAGGCTGTGAATAATTAATATGTACATGTGATTTCTCAGTTAGTTAGAAGTAAACTTTTACACTTTGTCATTATGGGGTTTGTGTATAGAATTCTGAGGAATACATTTATTTAATCCATTTTGGAATAAGGAATGGAACATAACAAAATGTGGATAAGGTGAATATTTTCTGGATGCACTGTAGATGAGGGAACTGCACACTCAACTGGAACCTTGGGCTGCTTCTCTATCCCCCTCACTGAGACCTACTGTGCAGGCTGTATAGCAAACTGCAAAAGGCTAATAACAGTTCATATTCAGGTTCTGATACAATAAAAAGTATAATAAAAAGATTTTACACACATTTAATAATGTATGAATTAATACAGAGCTGCAATGATTTGTGCATTTTATAGATGCCTAGAGTACAACTTCAAGAATAAGGGGTTTGGTTCATAAATTTAAGGTATTATAAGTCAAGTTCTAACTAAAGCATTTAAACTTTCAGAACATGTAGCAAATACTTGTAAAAAGAAAATATTTACATTGTGGAGAAATTCATCATCAAAATATCACAACAAAGCCTCAAATCTTAGCTGGTTTTTAATTTTTACTGCAGCAGAATCTTGCCAGGATAGCAGTTATTGAAATTCACACATGTATAAGGGCTTGTCCCCACATTGGCGTTTTTTTTTTCAATACAGTCAAATGCCTTTGGATCGCGTCCATAGAGAATGAATGGACGCGTTTACAAATTGCAGTAGCAGTCGCCTGCGGCCACCCGCCTGAGTGGGGACACGGATATTAAAATGAATAGAGGCAGCCTCCCCATGGCTGGCCGCGCAAGTGGGAACAAGCCCTTAAGCTGGTCATAGATGCATAGATTTCCCCAAGATCAGTTTGTGAAACGATCATGACATGAGATTGCGACTTTGTATATCGATCGAAAATGTTCTGGATACGATTTATGCGCCTGATCAATCGGTGACGTAACTTAAGAGTGGCTACACAAAAAATGCCATCATAAATTATGGAAGTGGAATGAGGCCTGCATGGGTCGTTCGACAGGGCAGATCTTAAGGTCTCAAAAAATTTCTCTTGATTTCTGATTAAAATAAAACGAACATGCCCTATAAATTTTTCGTAAAATTTTACGACATTTCAGTCAATCGCACACTTTACACATGCATCGATTTCTAAGCGATCGATCACTACGAATGATTGTTCCGAAATAGCACGAAAAATCGAATCGTCTATTGCCAATTTTTAATTTCTTACTATCCCATGAAAGTCTAGGCATGTGAGTTTTCATCGATCTGAAATAAATGTGCAACTATGTTTAAAGTTGATAAGAAATATATATATATATACACACACTATTTCCTGAAGAAGAGATACTGTACATTTGCGAAACGCAATTATTAGAAATGCCTGTTTGTGGCTGAGAATTAAAAAGTGGTAATGAACACATAGTAGTTAATCAATAATCAAATGAACACATAGTAGTTAATCAATAACTCAGCTAGATAAAAGCTGCATTAATCAAAGTTGTTAATGTTTATCATTACATTGCAATAATGAGAAGTTCTGACCCTATGTTGGCCTATATTATGGGATTTTTTTCTAAAGCCAATAGATCACAGAGCTGTGTTCTAAAAACAATCACTGATTTAAACCCAAGCTTTAGTTACCATGTGGCCAAAGCTTTAGGGACCTGTTCATGTGAAAACAGATACCATTACTATGATATCTTTTCCATCACCTGTGAAAGGGTGATCTGTTACATCCCATGTGAACTGGTTAGCATTTGGCCAAAATGATATTCCGCAGTATCAGCACTGACATTTGGAAGCTGGACTGATGCCTGAGGATGCTTACAATGGAAGTGAATCATGTTTGCTACTATTCTATAAAATTCAAGTAGATTTCTTGTCACATTTTTTAAAAATATTAAGATGATTGCTGCATGGTAGAGTTACATTCTGATAACATAATGCCCATGACTGGTATATATAAATTTCTATAGCCTCCATTCACACATTTGGTTGGGATCGGGCTGTTCCCACTAGCGGAAAAAATGCCACCATGTGAATATAACTATAGTTTCATAAATTAAATTAAAAGAGAAGCCAAATAAAATATTAATTATATATATATGTTTAAAAGAGATATTGTGCTGTAGTAATGCAGCCCTTGTGCCACATTATGTCAGCCTCAGAAAAGGTGTTTGCATAGCATAGTCAGCCTCATATTTTAGGACATAGCCGCCCTCAGAAGTGATGTCTGAAGGACAAAGCTAGCCTTAGCAGTGGTGTTAGACATACATAGCCAGCCTCAGGTGAGGGGTTGGCAGGACATAGGCAGCCACAGAAGTGGGGTCTGCAGGATACAGCCTGCCACAGAAGTAGGATCTACATGACATAGCCATCCTTAGCAGTGGTGTCAGACGTACATAGCCAGCCTCAGAAATGGGGTCTGCAGGACATAGCCATCAACAGATGTTGGGTCTGTAGGACATAGCCAGCCTTAGGTGAGGAGTTGGCAGGACATAGCCAGCCTCAGAAGTGGTGTCAGATGGACATAGCCAGCCTCAGGAATGGTTTCTGCTGGACATAGCCAGCCTTAGAAGTGGTGTCTGCATGACATAGCCAGCCACAAAAGTGGTGTCTGCAGGACATAGCCAGCCTCAGGAGTGGTGCCTGCAGGACAAAGCCAGCCACAGAAGTGGGCTCTGCAGGACATAACAAACTTTAAAAGTGATGTCTGCAGATCCAAGCCGGCATCACATGCGGGGTCTGAAGGACATAGCCAGCCACAGAAAAGAAGTCTGTATAACATAGCCAACCACAGAAGGGGTAACTGCAGGACATAGCCAGGGACAAAAAAGAGGACTGCAGGACACATAAACAATGTTTTCTACATAGCATGGTCCCAACATGACCCTTATCTAAGTAAAACATACACCCCTTACATTATACCAATGTAATGGACTTTTACAGGTCCAAAAGATTTGGGATCTCAGGATTGCGACTTCTCTCATCTTTTTCTCTACTGTGATTTATAACCCTGCAAGTGTAGTTGCAACACTTTGCAACACAATTTGTCAAACTTTCTTCTCCTCTTGTTGGCTGAAGTATAACTGGTATACCATAATGTCTATGTTACTCCCTGCCTAACCCAAAGCAAGCAGTGTAACCCTTTAGATTAAAGAAAGTCTAAATCATTAGCTATGTAGGAAATGTCAATTTCAGACTTTGCAGAAAAAATTATGGCATAAAAAAATAGACAAAACATTCTGCAGCTCTTTCTAGCAAGATAAGATGACACTATGAACTAATAAAACAATATTTTATAGAACATGGCAGAGATGAGATCAAGTGAAAATATATGTTCAGTTCAAGTTTGCTTAAAAAAAAGAGACTTAATGTACCTAAGCTGGGAGCCCATTTTTCTGTTTGCCCTGCTTCTGAGACCCAGTTATTTCCAATAAGAAATAAAATATTTGAGACCCCCAAGATATTAAAGTCTAGGAAGCACTTTACTAGCCCACAGGCTAAATGCCTCTATTGCAAGATGTCTTCAGAGTGATGATAGCTAATATAAACATTCACAGTAAATGCCACATAAAATTTATTTTACTACAGAAGGTGAGGTTGGTCATCTTATTACATTTATTTATTAATTTAAATGGACTTAAAATCATTTCAATCCCCTTCTTACATATTATTGCTAACTATAAATCACACAGCACATTATATGGATGACTGATACAGGGTATTAATTCAGTGGCAGGTTGTAAGGTCTTCTGGTAGTGAAGCCAAATTGGCAACTACCGTACTTTAACTAAGTGTATTTTTTCAATCAGGAGAGCTCCTTGTCCTATTTTTTTGATTTGCCATTTTTGGCAAAAGGGTACTCTGCCTCCCACTATTTAGATATTAGATAAATACAGAATGTCAATAGTAATTCATGTCAATAATAATTACTTTATTTGTATAAATCAAATTGCCCAGATTTGTGCAAATTCAAACATTTAAGGACTGTCTCATTTCACAGCAGTGCAGGTCTGAATGAAATAAAAAATTCTCAACACCTATGAATCAATGGGAGTTTTCCTTTCTGTGTTCCATGCATCAGCCATGGTGATGCAGTACTGGCAGCTGGCACATGCACATATGGCTACCATTGACTCCTCAAAATCCTGAGGACGTGGATAGACTGTAAATTATTATTGGTGCCTGGTTTTGTAAATTACCTAATATGAATAAAAGATTTTTTTCCCACCTTGCCGCACAGCCAAAAGTTGTTATTTTACCAATCCTTGCAGGGATCTTGGGGAAAATCGAAAATATGTATTTCCAATACATAAGACATCTATTCAAATCCAAATTGCACACCTGCTAGGGCCACACCTGCTAGGGCCTGGATCCCTGCAAGCACCAAAGGCCAATAGGACAGGAAAATGTACTGTAACTAGACCTAAGTGGGCCAAATAACACCTATGAACTTTGTGCATTCAATGCCAATTCGGGGGAATCATAATCTTTATTTAAAAGACATCCTTAACACATTAATGAAGCACATGCATTCCATAGCATGCTCAATATACTTACTAGAGATGATCAATGAGATGTTGACATTTCTACATGAGGAAATTGTGTGCAAACTGAAACGGAACCAATCAAATACTGCTGCTGTACTTCATTGGCTCAGTTTCAATCTGCATACCATTTGCATGTCTGTGTAAAATTTCTGCAATGCTATTGTCCATCTCCAGTACTTACTGAAGCCTTCAACTTGCTGTGTATCAGTTTTTGTATTATTTATAAAATTAGGAGAGAAGGTGCACTCAGACTGAGGTCCTTTTTTTACAAAAATAAATGGACCTATTGACCAGATGGAAGTTATTACTTCCAAGGGAATATTATCTCTACAACCAATCTACAATTACACCACACCTACTGGGGGTGCCATCATTCCAACATCAACAACAAACAAGAAACACATACAAGTTCATTTTTCATCATCTGGAGCTGGGGATCAATAGGATTGCAAGAGTTCTTTAAAAAAAACTTCACACAGTCTTATGACAAAATGTTTTTTCTGCACCTATCTTGATGTGTTTTTGAGAAACTCGCTTCTTCAGGAGATGGCTCAGTTGCAAGCATCAATATGTCTAAGGGTGGAAAGGGTACAGATATATGAGGTCACCGGTGGGTGATTGGTGGGTGTATACATAATGAGGTAGGTCAACTAGTGCCCATAAAGGGTAAAGTTACTTACACGTTAACCTGTGTATCCAATTTCATCACAGGAAGTGGGGGAAATAGAAAACCAGAGTCCCAAAGATTCCCTTAAAAAGGGGATGTGGCCAATTTTATGGGCACTTAATGGGCACTAGTTTGCCCTTCCTCATAATGTATACACCCACTAATCACCTGTACGTGACCTCATATATCTGTACCTTCTACACCCTTAGGCTATGTCTCCACAGCGTTGTTTGATCTGTCGGGTACCCCTACGTTAAGTGCAGTGCACATTACCTGCTCGGCAAATGCTCTGTTCACACATCCGCAGATGCAGGGGTTAGCGTACTGCACTATGTTTACCCCTGCATAGCCTTTGACTTAAATCAATACTTGAAACCGAGATAACTCCTGAAGAAGCGATTTTCTTGCGAAATGCGTCGAGATGGGGGCAGAATTATTTTGTCATAAGGCAGTGTGATAATTTTTTTTAAAGAACTTTAAAAGAACTTTTGCAATACATTGATTACCGGCTCCAGATGTTAATTTTATGTTATATTTTGATGCCTTGAACATCCCTGGTGAATATTATCTATACCAGCCCTATATGAAATTAAAGCTGTCATATTATATGACAGCTTTAATATTCTACTAACTTTTCCAATAATGAAGCAAAGGGTAATGATTCAATGTGCAATATTTTAAAAGCAATTAATAAAGAACCCTTTTTTGCGAACCATGGTTTAAAATGTCCTAGCAGGCAAAATCCAATGCTTGTGTATTTAATAAAAAGTGGTCTTATTATGTAAGATATGTAATAATACATAGTAACCTGACCTGAATGAAGTACACCGAAATCCTGTTATTCTTTACTGTACTAGGCAATTCAACACTGCTGCCTTTGGTGCTTTATTGAAAAAATTCAATATCTATATGAAGGCATTTATACTTATCATAAATCAATATGTAACAGGACTAGTATATTTGATTACTATACTTAGCAGTAATGTTATATATATATATATATATATATATATATATATATATATATATATATATATATATATATATATATACACACATACACAAAACATTATAATACAAAACTTTATTATATAAAGAGCAGGCAATAAATAATGATCCTCATATAGACACACTACCTAGTCACAATAATATTATCAACTGTAACAAAGCCATACCATTAACAAAATCAGAACATTACGCATAATTTGTAAATGTTGTGGGAAATGAGAGACAAGGTCTCAGACCTGACAAATGGATTACCACTTAGTACAGATATAGACTTTTTAAGTTATTATTAAACTTGACAGAATTTAAGCCTTACAATATGTTCTACCTTTTATACAACCAGGCCAGATGATGACAGATGTAAACAATGAATACCACAGACTCAAAAAGAGTATGCAAATATTCCCAATTTAAATGGAAACTGAAGCTTGCCACATATTCAAAGGCTATCTGAAACCCTTGAGTTTATAAAACAGTCTGTCATTTCGCATTACAAAGGAAAGCTTGATTTATGGAGCAAAAAAATCATCATCTCCTTTTTGTTTTCAGATCCCATTTTAGAGTTTCAAATAATAAATTGTTATTTGGGGTGGCCATTTTGTTATCTGGTATGGTGCTGGACCCTTGGTAGAGATGCTCCCAAAAACTGGCCAGAGATGCTCCCAAAACTCGGCCATACACATGAAGATTTTTGGACAATTGACCATAGCTTTTAATAACTTTATTAAACATCGACTGCAGTAGAATCAAAAGCTATACCAAATATGGTGTTCAAAACCCTTCAATTTCTATCAAAAGTAATTTTGATGAAAAAAGAGTTGCTTCTCTGTATTTAAAACACTTACAGACATGTTCAATCACTTATCAATTGATTTTGGTCACTTTTAGTTGATCGGACCAGGTTAGGTACCAATGGTTTAAGTGGATTGAAAGGAAATATTGAAGTGGGTATGTTCACCTTTTAATTGCAAAGCCCCTGAACATGGCATTATCTGCTTAAAATACTTAAACCATCTACTTGAATCCATAGGGATATTTGTTGCTAATTTTCACAGAATCTAAGCAGGTTCTGGCCAAAGGTTGGTGGTCAGCCTTACCAAAAGTGGCTCAAGTGAAACATCAAATCTCATGGCACTATCTTGCATGATAAGGTGGCTAAGTTCCAACAGATGTGGGATCCCTGGATTGCAAAGTGCATGCTTGCTATTTAAAACTCCTCTCTTGACAAACACATGTGCCTGCTCCTTGTTTCGCTTCTCATCTTATCCTACTCTCTTCTCCCACTCTTTCCTTGGCTTTTGTTTCTGGAAGCCCATTAATATGGGAATGTAGTATTTTGTTTGTTTGACATCACTTCCAGCATAGGTAAGTATAATGTCCCCTCTCTTCTATTTGCTGGCTGGCTAACCTAGAAGGGAGAGAGCTTTCTTCTCTCTACTAACTTCCCACCCTGCTTATCACCTGCACAAGCAGGATGGGAACTTAGGGAGTGTAATGGTCCTAAGTTAGCCCAATTTCAACATCCCAAAAATAACCCGGGGCTTTTCCGGGGCCGGGAAAGACACATAAAAAATGTGAAAGCCCCCCGAGTGCCTACCAGTGTTCATGTGACTGCTCACAGGGTCATCTGCTTATAGCGAAGGTGTAAATTAAGCCTAAATGCTCCCTCAGTTTTAGCCTGGACAATAAAATTCAGAGTCTGGAAATCTGCAGATTATTTAACAATTTCACCTGTATGCCAATTTTCTAAAGAAAACGGAAGCAGCAGAGTCAACGTTCATAAGCTCCACACACAAAACATTAAGTGGAGAGCGCAGGACATAAAAGAAGGTCAAGAATAAGGTATGCACAAAAATCTGAATACTACTACTTATACACCATTAACCATTATTGCTTCATGTTCCAGGCATACCTATCTAACATGGTGGGAATGGGTTTACTGGTACTTCAACTAGAATTCATTTTGAATGTACTCTGAAAATGTTTGGCCTCTATCAAAACCTTAGTGCAGGTGTCTCGTGAATCCTGTGGGTAAAAGGGATCAGACGTTTTAGAAGGTCAAGTAAATTCTTCATTTTAAGACAAAACCTTGGAAGATAGAAAATCTTTTCAATAAAGGAAATACTAAGAAGCTTGCTATATAAAAGCCATAAGAGAAGTATTTAAACAGAGGAAACAGCTATAATCTCAAACTGAAATATATTTATTTTACTCCCGCGCTCGAGGGGATAGCTTAAAAGCATGATTTTTTTTTCCAAAGCTGATATTAAATGTGCTAATATTCTGCCTTCCCTGGTTTCTCCTCCCCCCTCATTGCCATGCAAAGCAGGGTGTGATACATAGCTTCCCAAATACACTGTAGTATCTGGCCGCTAAGCTTTTCTCAAGAGCTATGTGCCCAAATGCCATGTTTCTCATACTTTCCATGCAGGATGCCCTTTTCTAGATTGTCGAGCCCCCCACATTCAAACTGCACAGTTTAAGATTGAGGGCCACATTACACTAGCTGTGTTTGTGTTGCCGTATCGTGTACTAGTGTGAGATGGCCCTCAAATTTTATTTGAAATACAACTAATACAAGATTATTTGGTTTTCAAATCAATCATACATAGACATTCATCATTCACATACAGTCAAACACACACATTACATGCATTCTACTTGCTGTCTGCAGCTAGTTCCTACATAGTTGGCTTTCTGCTTGTCCCTCCCTCAGCCCCCTAACTGCACCACCTGGAACCACTGCCCTAATGCAAGCAATGGGCTGACTGTTGGGCAAAGGCATGTAAATATCGGGAAGACTTAATGAGTGGACTTCAGTTGGATGAGCAGGTGGATGAAACAGATAGGCCTGGCATAGTCCAGTTGTGATGTAAAATTCTAAATGATGCTGGACATTCATAAGCCAGTAAATAAGGCAGGTGCTGTTTGACTTTTTTGCTGTTTCAGATTCTAATGCACATAGTAAGAATCTGAATGTATGAAGTTAAAATACAGTAAGTATTTACATTGCATGAAAGCAACCGGCACAGCACTCCCAAGAATGAATTAATTTAAGCAAAAAATTTTAGAATCTTTCTACTCTTCATAATGAAAAAAAAAACAAAACTAGCACAACGGTGCAAAAGAGAGTTCACTAATTGAAAGCATTGACAGGAAAAAATGTGAACCCACATCTTTCAAGCATCTGAATAACAACAAAACAGGACAAATGCAGATGCATGGCAATAAACAATCACTATAAAGTCATGTGTTATGATAAATCCACAATCATGATAAAACAGTATCCCCCCTCAATGCATGACATACACTCACTGGCCACTTTATTAGGCACACCTTGCTAGTACTGGGTTGGACCCCCTTTTGCCTTCAGAACTCCCTTCATCCTTCGTGGCATAGATTCAACAAGGTACTGGAAACATTCCTCAGAGACATTGGTCAATATTGACAGTTGTTGCAGATTTGTCGGCTGCACATCCATGATGCGAATCTTCATCACCACATCCCAAAGGTGCTCTATTGGATTGAGATCTGGTGACTGTGGAGGCCATTTGAGTACAGTGAATTCATTGTCATGTTCAAGAAACCAGTCTGAAATGATTCAAGCTTTATGACATGGTGCATTATCCTGCTGGAAGAAGCCATCAGAACATGGGTACATTGTGGTCATAAAGTGATGGACATGGTCAGCAACAACACTCAGGTAGGCTGTGGCGTTGCAACGATGATCAATTACTTCTTAGGGACCCAAAGTGTGCCAAGAAAATGTCCCCCACACCATAACACCAACTGAACTGTTGATACAAGGCAGGATGGATCCATGCTTTCATGTTGTTGACGCCAAATTCTGAGCCTACCATCTGAATGTTGCAGCAGAGATTGAGACTCATCAAACCAGGACACATTTTTCCAATCCTCTATTGTCCAATTTCGGTGAGTCTGTGTGAATTGTAGCCTCAGTTTCTTGTTCTTAGCAGACAGAAGTGGCATCCGATATGGTTTTCTGCTGCTGTAGGCCAACTGCCTTAAGTTTCGACGTGTTGTTCATTCAGAGATGCTCTTCTGCATCCCATGGTTGTAACAAGTGGTAATTTGAGTTACTGTTGCCTTTCTATCAGCTCGAACCACTCTGCCGCTCACTGGATATTTTCCCTTTTTCAGACCATTCTCTGTAAACCCTAGAGATGGTTGTGCGTAACAATCCCAGAAGATCAGAAGTTTCTGAAATACTCAGACCAGCCTGTCGGGCACCAACAACCAAGCCACGTTCAAAGTCACTTAAATCACCTTTCTTCCCTCTTCTGAAGCTTGGTTTGAACTTCAGTGGTTAGTCTTGACCATGTCAACATGTCTAAATGCATTGAGCTGTCACCATGTGATTGGCTGATCAGTCATTTGCATCAATGAGCAGTTGGACCGGTGTGCCTAATAAAGTGGCCAGTGAGTGTATATGTCTTTAACATGTGCTATAAAACCAGAAATATATAACCAATCAATACATGTATGCTGCAAGGTTTTATTTAAACACCCAGAAAATGTTACTAAAAAAAACTGTTGACAAACGGTACCAGTGATTGGAGGAGGGGATATGGATCCGGCCTCACTTGCCCTTGAGTATTTGGAGGCTCTAGATGGAACAAGGAGGGTCTCATAATTTAGTCTGGGTGGAGTTGTCATTATCAAATCCATCACATAAAGATGCGAGTCTTGCAGTAGCAGGAGAAAATAATTTGAAGGATGTTGCACTTAATAAAAAATGTGAAACTTGGACAATCATACATTGCTCATTTTAGTACTTTAGCAGATAAGTAATTTCCTTCAGTTAAGTAGTGCTCAAACAGCATTGTCATTTATGAATAGCCCACTATGCACGATTTCACCTATATAAGCTGCTAAGCTTAAGGCTTAGTTCAGGCGCTCAGCAACCGCTCTGTAACCGCTAACACACTGCTCAGAAGAGAGGTTGTCAATTTTGTGTGGGCAATTGGTGTCCTGTTAATCACCACCACCCGGCGCCTACGCTCTTTACCTTTGGGCATCCACGGGTGAGATACAACATGTCACATCTGCCCCATTGTTGTGGTTTCCGGCTGGTTGGAAATGGCAAATACATAGCTCCCAATCAATCATATAACCTATCCTAAAATGGATAAGGTACAAAGACCTTACAAAACCTTACAACTTTATCATCCACTTGTAATTCATAAAATGGAGAGTATCTGCCTATTAACAGTCACCATAGAAAGAGTCTTAAATTGTTTCCCATTTCTTCCCAGGCTTTGTACTCAGAGATACGTAAAAAGTCATCATTACAACGATAGGATATACTATCTATAGTGTATACTGGTTATAAAACAGATATGTGGATAATTGGATCACAGCCCAAAGTCCAAGCATCATCTAATGTGTACAGCCAGATGTAGTGTCAGCCAGTTAACAACATTCCACTCACTAAGAATTTAATACGACTAAAAAGGACACAGCTATTTACCGTTTGTGGTTTTGCATTGATTTTTCAATCTCCAGTAGAAACTCTGTAAACATACTTAAATCCTTTACAGTGTTGATGTTTAATTTCTCATTATGTTAGACACCTCTATTTTTTCATGTCACGGCAGACAAATACAAGGCAAAAAGACCATTTGTTATTATATCATCGCTGACAAGCTTTGTTTTGGTTATGTTCATTAACTGTAGTGGATGAAACATTACAATTTTATATACATTTGTAGAATGATCTGTAATTTCTACAGGAAACATTACCCTAACGTGAACAAGTGTCTATTTAAAGGGTCAACCCAACTCATTTAGGAGTTCCATATTGGTCAAGGATAGGAGATACCTATTAAAGTTCATAGTTTTGAAATTCCCCAACCCATGCAGGGACTTCTCCTTCTGCAATTGTAGAGGGTTGTACTGGGTTAACCATCAATGAATACAGAAAGTTTGGGGTTCAAGTGATATCCTTTATCGGATAAATAAGGCCATTAAACTTTCTGGATGTCTCAGACCCCTTCTTTGGGCTTTCTGATTTGTATTAGGTCTGAAGAAGGGGTCTGAGACATCCGGAAAGCTTGATTCTCTAATGACTTCTGTTAGCCAATAAAAGGTATCACTTGAACTCCAAACTTTCTGTTTCTGTTTCTTTCTTGTATTGTATTCTCCAAAATGAAAATGTAATTTCAAATTACAAAAGTAGAAGAAAGAATCTCTTAAATCTAGGTCTCAAATTCTTAAAAAATAAGTTGGTGGGAAGAGGAAACAACTCAAAACCCCTCAAAGCTGATATTTCAGCTGACTGTTCTTTTAATAATGCAACTCAAAGAGCAATAATCATGTCATTTACAAGGCCACCACAATAATTTTTCTTTGGTTTGGAGCACCCAAGAGAGTTTAATATAATTGCTGATTAAGTGATATGGATTACTGCATTTTGCTTTGCTACAGAGGCTTCCATTTATGTCCCACATATTCACAAAAATGTATACTTTTTGGACAGAAGTAAAAACATTTTTCCTGTTAAGGTAAACTGAATCTGTACAAATGCATTTTTATCAAGGTAATACCTTTCGGCCATAGAATCTATAACCTGATTTTAAATCAACGCTTTGTAGAGATATTGTAACTTACTGATTGAGGGGACAAAGTGAAAATGCCTGCTGGTAATGTTTGACCTAAGGTTGCTCAAACATCAGAGCACACTAGCGTATGGGAGAATAGAGGGGTATTACAATGGATACATTGTTGTTTTTAAATGCCCTCAGGGTATACTGTTCCAACATTTTGCTTAGGCTACTTAAAAATTTTATACATCTCTGATTTCCTACTTTGTAGTGACAGCTGTACAGAGGCCACACTTAAATCTTCTCTCTCCTCTTAAGCCCAAGCGGCTGTCATAATCACCAAGCTTCAGACTAACTCATTTGGGCTTAATTAAGAGTATTTCAAAAACCAGGTCTGCCTATAGCCACAAGGACTGAACTTGAGAACCCTTGAGTATTGACTGTAATTTTTGAGAAACTCTGTAATGTTTCCTCAATGGTTAGCACAATCATAAAGACATTTTGCAGTAAGATTGGTTAAAGTTACTGCATAACTCCTGTACAGCTGCCTTTTGTGAGGTCAGCATTTAACAAAGATAATAAAGATATTATAATAATAATAATACTACTACCAACAGCAGTAATAAAAAATAAAACTCACCCTCCCAATAAGCACAGGCTCTGGTCCTGTATATTCTTCAATGACAAAGAACTGGTTCCAGACCCAACTACGTTTGGACCGTGGAGGAGGGCCAGGCCCCTGAGGAGGAGATGATGGAGACCCAGCCTCACCACTAAGACCAGGAGACATTTCCTCCAAAACCCGCACAGTGGAGGAGCAGCCCAGAAGTAGCAGAGAGAGTAGAGGACACAAGTGAAGGGCAGGCATTGGAAAGATGCAAACCCCACGGTAGAGTGATCCAGAGGACAGAGGTCACAGCAGACTGCAACTTCTTTGTGGTTTGATGAAACCTTCCATGTAAATAAGAGGCAAAATTTATGATGCACCTCAATCCATGTGATGTGAGACTGGCAGAGAAGAAGAGAAGAGAGGAAAGAAAGGTTACACTAGGACTGAGTAGTGGAATGTAGGACATCATCCAATTTCATCTAGCAAATCAGTGAATATGGGTGTTTTTTCCCTTAAGCTGTTTATTTCAAATATGTTTTTGTTTTTTAATTCTTTCTAACAAAAGCCAATTGTTTAATGACAAAAATATGTATGTCCTTGTAACTATGTATAAATGTGAGTCTCAAAAACCATAATTGTATTAAGTCTGAAGAAGGGATCTGAGACATCCTGAAACCCTGCTTAGTTAATGATTTTAGGCAAACAATAAAAGGTATCACTTGAAATCCAAACTTTTTTTTAAACAAATTACTGAAATGCTAGCAGCTAAAACTGTAATATTAACAGTTGTGTATTTATTAGGTTTATTTTTTATATTCTAGCTGTTTACCTATTAAGACAACCAACAATGAGCTTTGTGGGTTTCTCGTGTCAAGTAACAAGCAATAAACAAAGTTCTATAGGTAGATCTTGTGAAAACTCATGGTGGATTATGCCAATATACATTGGCCATGCTTGTTATCCTTTGTGTTACATAGCCAGCCATTTTTATCACCACTTTCCAAGTCTAGCATAGTAATGCTGGTAATGACACGTATCCTTACTGCACTTAGGACCAATATCATGTGGCTGTATAGTCAACAGCTGCAACAGTGAGCTGTGGGCATCTTTGAGGTCAGTGAGGACGTAACAGGGAGTGTCTGTCATTGGCACATTAGAACATGTAGACTTAAGAAGTCAACTGCCTCCAGTTTTGTCTGTTCACTGAAGTCCAAGTTACACACAGAAGCAGGAATTATATTCAGAGCTGTGCTGCTCCTGTTGACTGCACTTTTGTTTTTCTCTCTTCCCATCTCCTCTGCTCTTTCCCCCTCTCCCTACAGGCCAGATTTTATGTGAAAAGGGTTTTGACTGTTTCTTACCTCTCTCCTCCCCTTGACTATAGGAGATTTGATTTTATTTCTTACTGTTGCTCTTTCACTCAAGCATTCCTACTGTTTATCTCTCAGTTTCTTCTCCCCATTGCACCCCCCACCCTTGTCTCGAAGTTATTTCCCCTGTTTGGTTTTAGCTGTGTACAAATTGTACCATCTGTCTCTCCTCTCTACTTCTCCTTCCCTTCTCCCCTCGCTTCTCCTTTCTCCCTCTGTCTCTTTGTATGCCCGTCATGTTCAACACTTTACGCTTTACTGCAATAAGAAGAGGATAAGAAATCATAGGGAGAGAGACTCAGAGAGGGAGGGGGATGGAAAAAGGGGGAGATAAAGAGACGAGGAAGAAAAACAAAACAGAAAAAATGGGTAAGAGAAAAGAAAAATGCCTAAAGGAGAGAATGATGAAGAAGAAATAAAGAATGGACATGAAACAAGGGAAGGGCATAAGAATGGGGAGGGTGAAGATGATGGCAGCAGCTTGCCTGGACACAATTTGTGCCACTGCAGAAGTTCTGTGGCTCTAAGGGACACAGAGGACCATCTGGTGACACATCTCCGTGATAGCAACAAATATCCTGCAGTAACTCCTTAGGGGTTCAGTAAGGTGACCAGAATGGAGACAAGTCACAGCATTTCTTATTCTGTGATTTATATGTCATTTTCTTTCTGCGGTTTATGCATAACAAACTTGTCCTCTGTAATGTATTTTTTTTACTTTATCTCTACTTATTTCCATTTAGATATTTCCAGTGTCCTGCCATCTGGATCTGTCCTTTTCCTCATTACTGCTCCTCCCGCTATGTTCATTCCAACTGCTTGTAAAATTCATGTCTCTTCTCCCTGTAGGGTTTAGTGGATTATTCTAGTGTGGTGGATGGTGGGTATTAACTTTCACATATAAAATGACAATTTTCTTCTTGAGGCAGTATCTGTGCATCACATGAATTGAACTCTTCTATATAAACGTCAGGTGGATTGTCTGCCAGGGAGTGTGCCCAGGATGTTGTGCTTGACATTCTGATAGAGTCATTGATCATCTCTCGCTCCCCATCTTATTGATTCCTAAAACTCCTTATAGGATCCCATTTCAGCACCCTATAAAGCTTCTATTGCCTGGAATAAGTGCTCCTTGTAATGCCTGATTAGACCATTTGGTGCAATTGATCCCATTGTTCAGTTAAATCTCTTCTCACTGCATCTCTTTTTACAATGCATAAAACTGTTTTTCCATTGCTATTCCATTACTTATATTGCTCCACATAACCTTTCCTATAAATCCGGTAATGCTCTACATAAATTCCGTAATTGCTCCATAATTACTCCCTATAAATGTGTTCTTTACCCCGTTTAACCTTCTGCGATAAGTGCACCATATCACTTCTATTTTTTTACCCCAATCTGATCTCTGAAGCTCCTCCTTATTTACATTTCCTCCAACTGACCAGTGTTCAAATAATGTCTATCAATCACCATCTCAGTACCTATGTCCTCTCGGTTCAACCTTCTACATAACTCCAACAACTGGTAGATAGAAGTCCTGTCTATACCGCCTCCTGGAACACATCAACGGACCCCCAACTCCTCCTACTGCTCCTAGTGTACGCAATGTGTGCAAAATGATCATGCAGACAGCTGGGACGCAACTAAGCTTCTTATATGAATTCTAATATAATTGGGAACCTTCACATATGTGTACAAACACATTAGCTCTGCATGAATGCAGTGCACATTATGCATGCTGTGATCTGTACGCTCACATCAGTCTTATGAGAGTATATCTGATCACACAGAAATAGGCTCACATATGTGTGTGTATATATATATATATCATTCTATACAGTTGTGCATAGAATCTACATGTGGGCACACATTTTGGCAGCACCTCTGTGTACACATGTATCAACATAGGTTACCTCTCCATCACACACACATACACTCATTACACTCAAGCAGAAGTTTTAACGCACCGTATAACTCCAGACGTATGAGACAGCCCGCTGCAAAGACAGGTCAAGATGTAGAAGGGACCACTGCAGAACTAGCCCCAGATGTATGCCACAGACCACCGAAGGGAGAGATGCTATTCTATGAGAGACTCCTGCAGAGAGAGTTCCAGATGTGAGAGAGGACAAGACTGCTGCAGAGACAGCTCCAAATGTGCAGGAGCCTGGTGCAGAGACCATGTGATAGAGAAGAACAGACAATGTTAGAGACAGTTAGTGGCAGACAGTGCTAGAGTAAGAGGATGAGACACACAGGGTGAGGGTGATAGACTAATGGAGCTAGACAGAGAAAGACAGGGAGACAGGGAGACAGGGAGATACAGTTTTCTGCAGATGCTGCTCTGGTTTTAGAGCGAGTGATGCTGAGAATATGAGTTGACATGGACCCCCCCCAAATCCTCTGCACTCTCCCCCTCCTCCTTCTCAGTCTCTCTCTTTTTCTATCTCTCCTCCTCTTTCTTCCTCTTTCTCCTTTCCACTAATACAAGAGGACACAAAGAACAGAGGGAGACAGAGACAAAGTGACAGCGAGAAACCAGAGGGACAAGGAGTGAAATAAACACAGGGCTCACAGTGGTCAAGCAGCGTCAAGACATATACAGCATATAATTGAAAAGCCAGAGATAGATGGATAGATAGATAGATAGATAGATAGATAGATAGATAGATAGATAGATAGATAGATAGATAGATAGATAGATAGATAGATAGATAGATAGATAGATAGATAGATAGATAGATAGATAGATAGATAGATAGATAGATAGATAGATAGATAGATAGATGAAAATGACAAAGGGAGGGCACAGGCACAGAGTTATTGAACTCAGACTGCAAAACAATGATGGATTTTAGGCATTCAGTGAATGGGCATTTGACATGGTGTGTTACGGGTGGAATGTGACACAGTGTCCCTGGGGCCACGTGTGCTTTCCAGGATAGAAAAAGAAACCAAAGACCTGTCTGTATTCACACACAGACAATTCAATAACCTGTGTACATAAGGAACATAAGAAATCATACAAACTAAATGATAGATAACCATGTGCGGCAAGCAAAAGAGATTAGTTAAGCAAAGCTGTATGAAAAAAGATTTGCATTTTGCCAATTATGGATATACAGTACTATACATATTGAACAACTGGTATCCTGGATAAGACATGCATGCTACAACTTTTTTTCAGATTAATAGTTATAACATGTAATGAGCTTACATGGAGGATTCTTACCAACATAAATCTCTTACAAGCAGCTGCTTGCATAATGCAACAAAAAACCTTAAAAAACTTTTGATTGCAGCATGACATGAGATTTAAGCAGGGAACACATGTGTAGATATGGAACATATCGATGGCTGATTCAAGCGCCGTGCACGCTCACAGCCATCTATCTAGCCCAAATCATATGCGCCCATCCCTGTTTTTGAGCAGGATTAATCAATCCCGCTCAAAAACATGGATATTGGACATAACCATAAAACATGGTCAATGTCCGTTGCTTTGCATGGAGACCATGGGTGTCTCCAGCTCCTCCGATATCATTGAACGGCTCCAATATCGAGCAGTGTGTTCCCTGCTTTACTATCAATTCATGGACTTTTTACCACTGCAACATCTTATCCTGCCATGCTGCTTATTATATTGGTGGGCAATACCAAGCCAAAGAAACCTTCATAAGCCTCAGGTTATTTTTTCTATCTATAGGTATAGGCAATATGGGCTCCTTCCACACCCCCTGCGCTAAGTGCATTCCTTGACTGGGATATGGATATAGCCCATTCATATACACGCCTACCACACCGCATGTCTCCACGGCGTTGAGCCGTCCACCAGCCAGAGCTTGACATACTGTACTGGTCGACATCCCCGTCGAGGAATGCATTTTACATAGGGGGTGTTGACGGAGCTCATAACGCTGTTGAAACATACCCTTAGGGTCCCCATACATGGGTCGATACCTATTCAATTGATGACCCACTCGAGGGCCCACCGCTTTGCACAATAGATTCCTGTTTGATGTTCTGGACAGGGACCCTCAGTCTTCATCCAAAGCAATGGAGTTTGAACAGGGATTTACCAACATGTTGGTTCCAATGGCCATGAAACAAGCATGGCAGGACATAATCAATCGCACAGATCATCGATTGAATGGGTATCGACCTGTGTATGGGGACCTTTACTCAAGGGCATACCCCTACTGTGTAAGGCACCACTGCATTTAGGCAAGAAGCTAGAAGGTAATTTGTGCTAGGAGGAGAAATGCTGTATGTGCCATGTATGATCCTGATTTATGCACTCTTGCACTTTATTCTGTAAATAACATACTAAAATCACTCTCTGTACTCTGTGTGTTATATATCCCAGATTCCTGCTTTTTTTGCCTAATATACCTGTATACTATGTGTGCTACAACCTTACTTACACCTGCAACCTGTCTGCTGTGGAGGGTGTCTAGCATGTTGTGTTTGACATTCTGCTGTTTTAATTTAACAATATATTGTGGGCATACTCAATATGGCCTTTGTTGTTCATCCTATACAGCCATAATAGTTTCAGGTTTTGTTTAAGCCACTAAGTTCCCTTCCCTAATAGAACAATAGCCACACCTACCAATCACTGTCTAAATTCACATTCCATTATACAGCAAAAAAATAAACTACAGATAATATTATTAAACAGGCGGCCTAAAATTTACACAACATACACATTTTATGCAACATTCACTTTGTAGAATAAAAACATAACAGTTCACACTGAGTCCATGGATAACAGTTGATAGATCCTTTAAGTCAATGAACCCTACATGCTTAAGCTCTGACAATTTACCATATGCATTGCTCTTTAGGTTTCTCTAAGAAATATGTATATATTCTTTGCTGCCCTAAAGTAGTTGGATATAATGCCTGGACCTCTTATATCTATTACCCCCGATAACTCATCCTAACTCTGATTACTCTCCACTGGGCATACACGGTTTGACTTTTGCATTCCATCAACTTGAAAATGATCGTATTAAGTCGCTTCCTTTTTTTTTTATCAAAATCGAATTGGATTCAAAATTTGTATCGAAATTTAACCTAAAGCACCTTCCCTTTCACCTCTATCAGTCAAATATGTTTCAATTGTTGTTTTTGTTAAACTATTTATGACCTTGTTATTTTGTGTATAGAAGTCTCAAAGACCAGAAATGTATTAAGCCTGAAGAAGGAATCTGAGACATTCTGAAGCTTGTTTCTTTAAAGACTTCAATTTGCCAAAAAACAATATCACTTGGACTCCAAACAGTTGATAGATCCATAATTCTAAAAACTCACCTCTTAATGACGTGCGCCCACCACTACTAATCATCTTTTCCAAGCACATGATTTGATTAACTGTTAGTAGTTGGTTTCAGAGTATTTGGATTCTGAAAGTCGTTACTGATGTCAGAATGAACACAAAGGATATACAAAATATGGGTGGTGATAAATTGTTGGATATAAAGTAAGTGGTAGGGAAGTGTACTTGACTCTTGAAAAGGCACAGAGGAAGGCAGGGAAAATGTTTAATTGGTTTATTGAGTCTGACCCTTAGTTTGTGGATGGTGAGTTTTAAACACAGAAAATGATTAATAGATATATTAATTAATAGATATATTAAAATCAATAGATATATTAATAGATATTTCAATTTAAACTGAAATTATTAAAAATGTTCCAGTCGGTTAAACGGCTGATAAAATTGTTGCAGATTAGCAATTATATACTGTACTACGTCCACTATAGTAAATACTCCAAGGGAGGTAGTTCCATAATTAAGTCTATTTTTACATAATGAAAGTTAAAATTTAACGGCCATAAGTTTTACATGGTCTAAAAATGTAAATATAATATTTTAACACTTATAACTATCTTTGAGAAAATGTACGTGTTTCCAGACAGACTGTTCAGTCAGGCAGTGACTAAAAGTAAACTTCTGCGCATCATCATAAAGGTTGGCAGGAACAAAATGCAGGTTACAATTTAGTTTTTTGTTCACATGAACTCCCCACAGTTAGGTTTCCAGAAACTAAAATGGACAAAAAGGATGGTATTATATATTTTTCCCATTTTGGTGACTAGGGATTGAATACAGGAAAGTATGCAAAAATAAAAACCCATCTAGACTATTTGTGGTTTTACCTTCATAGCTTTCATAGATTGTTATTGTTGCTGTAATGGAAAGCACTTTCTAGATAATACATTTATTCTTCAAGAGCTACAAAATAGGCTGTCAATTATGCCAGTGCCTTGTTTTATTGTAGCTACAACTGGACAGGTTCTGCTGCAATATATGACGAGCCTTCTTCTAGCAGAGGTGTACAACAATTGAAAAAGTTAGTAGTTTGTCTAGTACTTTTCTGGCCCTGTCTACACTTGAGACTGGTGGATTGCCCGCGATTTAGGGTGTGTTATGCACTGCATTGGCATTAAGCCCCTGTATTAAATTGAATTGAAAAAACACGGCATAAAAACACCATGCGCACTTTTTATGTGTCGCGCTGACGTGTCCATTTTAGGGTCATTGCTGCCAATGCCCAGCATCGTTCCGACGTGTCTATGATGTCCCATGGACACAAGCCCTTTGTATAAAAATTGCACCTACATTTCAGTAAAAAAAATTATTAGTGTAGGTACAGGGCAGATGAGGAACATTGAAAACACTTGTCCACTATTCCAGACACCTGCTCCAATCACATTTATTCTTTGGATTTTACTACCCTGATGCAATTGACAAGTTATGATGAGAATCCACAAGTAAATTGTAAGACAAGTAAATTGTCTTACCCTAATGATAAACACCTAATAAGGCACTGTCTATTTTTAGAAATGCCAAAATATGCCCTAGGTTTTATTTTCAGGGGGATGTCTTATTCTGATCACTCTGTGCCAATCATTGTCTCCTTCTGAGCACTCTGTTCCATTCATTGTCCCCTTTGATCACCCTGTGCCAATCCATGTCCCCTTCTGATCACTCTGTGCCATTCACTGTCCCCTTTGATCACTCTGTGCCAATCATTGCCCCCTTCCCCCTCACTGCCCACTTTTTTGGGTTCTATCGGTACGGCTGGGTAACAGACTCCGTTACCGCAGGGATCAGCAGCTTGCTTGTCCTTCCTTACGCTGAGACGCGGGCCTTTGTAGTCACTTACTGCTCCTCTATGCACTGCAGCCAGCCCTCTTGAAGGCACATAGCTACTCATTGTACCACCGGAATGGGAGATTCGGGCAGGGGCAGATATCGGTGGGTGTCTTATTTGCGGGGGGTGGCTTATTTTAATGTTTTGGGCAAAAATGGGGGGGGTGGCTCATTTGATGGGGATGGCTTATCGAAGGGGAAACAAGAGTAAAGCAGGCCTTAGACGTGTATATCTGCACTAGATCGACAGACGCTTGAGTGGGACATCATCACGATGCGCTTGAGCGTCTGCCAATCACTGTGCACATCAATTCCCGTTTTATTCTTTCAAAGTAATTGCGATGGACCAGGGAAAAATGGACATTCCCTGTTCAATCGCTTCTAAATCATAACGTCTATGGCAGGCTTAAGTCATCTATACTTCCACAGAATCCCACCCCCCCAAAAAAAAATATCTAATTCCTGGGTAAGCTCCCACTTTACCAGTTATTTTGTCCACATTTTACCTACATATCCTTCAGGCTTTATGTTTTGCATTATCTTTTAAATGCTTTGAAATCACTTTTTTTCTTTGTATATGGACCTGCAGAATTAATAGTGAAAGAATAGGGATGCTGATATATGTCATAAAGAAATCCAGGAAAGCATCATACTGAATTGTTAAAAAGTAGCAGGGGTATTATGCAGTTCATATGCATAACCAGACACTGTACTTATCCATGCTATGTATATTGTGCAGTTTTCCCGTTTATTGGCTGTATACAAGATTGCAGGCAACTTGCAAATCTAGTTAATAGAGGATCCTGGCAGAACTAAATATCTACAATGTAGCAGGAGTTAGTTATTTAGAGGTAATAGTTTATGACAGTGATGTTGTTTAATTCACCATAATCTACATACCATGCTAAACTGTTACAAAAAAAAGTAACTTTAGGAAGAAAAGTATTTTATGAGTTATGGGAATATCAAGAAATGTTCTGTCTATGAAGTTCTAGAAGGGTCTCATATGTAAAATCCCTTATTGAACTGGTAGTAAGCAATGGTCACTCCTGGAGAAGAGTTAAAAGCAGACTAGAGGTTAATTAAAGAGTGTCAAACTCAAACACTACAATATATCATACTTAACAGGTCTCCCAGGCGAGAATCGTAGTGTGTACCTGGAATCATTTTTCTGCAGTGCAACTTACAAAGGTTCTAAACACTCCACTGGAAATATATATTTTGAAAATGTATTGGCACACTGAGCAGGAATGTAAACCGCAATAATAAAATGTAATACTCTGAGGTGTGTCTATGAATCACAGGGCAAACATACGAGTAGCAATTGCAAAAACTACAATGTGTGTACTATTTACCAACAGTACTATTTACCAACTTTTTTTTACGAGCCTAAAATAAAGAAATCAGCAGTAGACCCTCGAGCTCTAGAATATTGGGGGGGGGGGGGGGGGGGGGTACACAACATTAGCACAAAGGCTGGCTGACTAAACGGATTGATGTAACATTCTTTAAACTCCAAACACAAAAGAAATTAGTGGCTACAAAGAGATGGATGAACAGAGATGTTGAATGGTCTCATGACACTTATTTCTGAGTTTCCTCTGTAGTGCTAATCTAATTTTTTTTATTTTGAGCGTCATTTACTGTGATAATAACAGGAGTAAAATTTGTATACAATTGGTATATACTACATTGCTGTCATTGGCATTGCCACACAAGAGGCCTTCTGAAATTACGGAGAGTGGTAAACCTACATTAGTCATACACGGATAAACTTTTGTTCGATTGATCTGTGATTCGATGGTCAGTATAACATCAATTTCCAAAGCCCTGTGTGCATGTGCCATCATACCATCAGACACAAAATAGATCAAAGTACCTAGAAAACCCATCAGACTTAGACAATCAACTGAAATTTATCAACATGTCCCATCATTGCAGAATTGATTTTTTTTTGGCTGATCAATTCAGGTAAAAAGGAATTCATTTTCAAACCATCAACCATTTTTAAGTTGATCGAACATGCTCTCCTTAAGTCTCACTGTCTGCTAAAATTCAAAGGGGTATGGTCAACTGTTAATATGCCTGTAAGAATGATGTGTAGATGTGATCAAAAACAAACAGTTATCAGTGTGAGTAATACCACTTTATTAAAATATTATTTACAGCAATCTAAAAGGAGAGAATTGCTCGCCACTCCAAACGAAAGGTACGAAGGTTAGAAAAGTTTCCAGCCATGACTAAGTGGTTACAGACAGTATGGAAAGTCACATTCACAACTAGGATGTACAGGTCACAGTAAGGATTGAGGGGTCACAGCCAGAATATAGGTCAAAGCTAGGAAGAAAGAGGTTTAAAATCAGGATGGAAGGGTCACAGTCTCATAGAAGGAGGTCACAGCTGGATCTAAATCGATCAAATCAGGGAATCACTGCCTTTATGGAAGAATTACAGCCAAGATGGGGAGCTCACAGAATGGAAGGATAAACATGGCAGTTGGGATAAAGGGGTGAGAGAGCTCACAGTCACAATGGAGGAGTCATTTTAGAGAGAGGGTTACAGTCATAATGGAGGGACAGCAAGCAAAATAAAAAGGACCACAACCACATGCAAGAAGTCATAGACAGGGTAAAGAGACCACAGTAAGAATGCAGGGGTCGAAGTCAAAATAAATGTGTCATTACTAGGATGGAGGGTTTGAGACCAAGGTGACTAGGTATAACAGCCAAGATGGTGTGTTCACAGTGGAGTAGCCAAAGTCAGGCTGGAACAGGTCACAGTCACAATGTAGGAGTCATATTTTAGATGAGAAGATTACAGTCAGAAACAAAGTATAGCAGTCAAAATAAAAAAGGTAACAGCCACATGGATGAAGTCAAAGCCAGGGTAAAGAGATTACAGTGAAGATACAGGGGTCACAGTCAAGATAAATGAGTCATGGCCAGGATGGAGGACTGGAGACCAAGGTAACAGTTAAGATGGGCAGTTCACAGTAAGAATAGAGAGGTAATGTTTAGCTTGAAGCAGTCAAAGTCAGACTGGAATAGGTTACAGTTAGGATGAAGGGGTTGGGCCCAAGAAAGGGATTGCAGTAATTATTGAGAGGTCAGGGCTGTTGCCAGTGAGCCCACCATAGAGGTGGGATCTGGTGGCTCTCAGAAGAAAAGTAAGCCATTCCTCATGAGATCTTTTTACTGTAGTGACAGGTCACTAGAAAGAGTGGCTAAGTTGCTCCTTAGGGTATAGGCTATACAAGTAACATAAAATAGCATGGTTTAATAATGAATCAAATACAACTAAATACAAAATTGTATCTAAAACTCACTATAAGGTTCTATATGTGTATGGTACATAGTAGTTGTACATCATTTGTTCTTGCAATTTAGTGACTGATCGCTGGCAGTTTTTGTACTTAAAATGGGTAACATTTGGAAAAGTCTTATGTAACATTGTAACTTTAACCTATTTTCACATCTGCAGTCTTGACGCATTAATCTGACAAATTTTAGTATTGGTAGCGCAAAGATCCAGGACTTCTTCCTGCAAATCATTGCCACCATTTTAACAATATTTTCAGCCCCTATGTCTCCAGTCTCTAATCTATTAAAGAGACTTGGATATTAATCACCAGTGGAGAACCTTTATCTCTATTAAACTGGCTCATCCAGCAGCCTAAATTCTAAACCATCACGTGACTGTCTCAGTCACTTTTTTCAGAGATATGAAGAACACTTGATGAATAAATCAATGTGACAAAAAGGAAAATGATAATGGAATGAAATGTTTTAAGGTTTAGTAAAGATTCAATATTTATTACTAAATTACTTTGAAGTGCAATAAAATCAATTGTGCTACTCTAAAACAAGATTGGCCAAGGGGGAAGTTAATAATTAAAAAAGTATACTTGATATAATGGTGTTCAGTTCCAGTTCATTTTCATTATAGGCAGAAATCATGAACATTCCGCGTTGATTAATGAGTATTGAGCGTAGGCTCCATGTTTCGTAGAAGAAGCAATTGATGTGTTGTCAGAAGTGTTAAATATATAAAATGACAGTCTGGATACACATTGCCAGTCATGATCTCATACTGGTTGGTAAAACCCAGCCCATTGACACCTAATAAATGTCATAACCCAAGAGAGGGGAAGATTGGCATTGGGGTCAATACTCTAAATACCCCTCATGATTTTGCTAATGAAGGAAGTATTAAGAGAAAGCAGGAAAGCCTTTTACTCATAACTTTGCTACAGATATGTAAAGCTGCTGAACCAGTACAACTAATACCCCTGCAGCCTTTCCTGTAATCATTATATTACAGCATGTAATATAGCTTATAGCACTGTCTTATTAGCAGCACAAAGCTTGTGTGCCTTGGGAAAAAAGCTAAGTTATCCCTAGTTTTTTCAAACTTTTTGTGCATTTGTTTTTAAAAAGTTCTAATTTCAAGTATTGATACGCAGTAGAATAAAATATGCACTTCATTTACATTAATTTAATTTATAGACAACACATTTTTAAAGGAGGGATAAAGTAGAAAATACTTTACAATTTTCTGTAATGGTGCACATCAACAATTCAAAATAGTATTGTGACTTTCGCATTACCCAAACCACTCAGCAAAAGATGATGCACCGCCTTTAAATGTCCATGCAGGTCTGCTGTGCATTGTGGTTGTACTTGTGTTCCCAATTAAATAAGTTTGAAACAGAAATGCAAGAGCAAGCAAACTGTATGAAGTAGTGTGATTTAAAAAGGGATTGACAAAAAAATTGTAAAAGGAAACGTTTGCAAAATAGAGCTCACAATGCACCACATTATTATCAAGAGTATAGAGGTTTCCTGCGGTATACTTGTGAAACGCTAAGAACACAGCGTGAAAGAGTCCTCTAATTGTACTCATTTGTTTATATCTTTCTTTTTTTCCTATATGTCTGAAATAAGCATCCTATGCAGCAGGAATATCTTTTAGTAAGATTAGTCTTGTCCTGGCCAGGAGACCTATGGGTATTGCAAAGACTTTAGCAAACTCATACATTTCCATTTGCATCAACAAATTCCTGTATGTTTGTTTCTAACATTTAACCTTTACTATGATTAGTAGATTAGATTATATATCTTTATGACAATTTAATCAATCTCCTGTTGTAATGAGACTAGTAGCATTGGTTAAATACTGATATAGTATAGATAGTACTTTGTATAAAAGGATATTTTAAGCCTCTTTTCTAAATTTTTAGTACTTTTTTCATTCATTGATTTTAGTTGGTTTGTTTCCTTTTCCACTGACATTTGGTCAACTGAAGGATAACATAAGAGGGCACAAAAAATGAATAATTGCATAATCCAGAAAACAAGCCAACGTCATACACAAAAGTTCAGTACAATAAAATATGGTTCAGATGAATTAGGCAGGAGACATGGTCAGGGACAATCCAAGGTCATGGCAGGTGGAGTTCAACAAATGTCTGAAACCACTGTTGGCAACAAAAACACTGGCAGAAGAATGGGTAAACTAAGTAGCACGCACAACAACACTCCTATGAGGCAATAATGGGCAGTAGTCTAATGTCCAATCACATTGAGCCTATTGGCGCTATAGGATTAGAAGACAATTGACTGGTAAAAATGGAAACTGAACATGTCCTGACCGACGGTGAGGAAGCAGGGTCCCTGGACTGTACTGTGCTGTGCACATCTACAGGGATGCCTTTTGAATGAACAGAATTTCAGCAGAAATGGATTCCTCAGCCAGAGCAAGGAGACACAACTGAACTGTGCACATCCTTATTTTGCCCTACTATCCAATATGGATACAGGTGATTTGGATAGTTCAGAAAGGCCATTATATTACAACGCTTTGGTAAAACTAAAGTTGATTGTACAAAATTGTACAGTAATTGTACAGTTGCTATTTTTATGTTGACCTGCTAGCAGGGTACACACATGAAGATATGAGCCATGAGACCAATCAATCCCGCTTGAAAACTGGGATATTGGACATGACTGTTAATCATGGCGATGTCCGTTGCTTTGCATGGAAACCGCGGGTCTCCATGCAAAGCATTGGCTGAGCTGGAGAGAGGGCAGAGCTCTGCCGATATCTGACAGCAGCGTGATGAAGTCATCACGCTGCTGCAGGGAACTAGTGATGGCCCGAACTGTTCACCGGCGAACTATTCGCGGCGAACATCGCATGTTCGCGTTCACCACGTGTCGCACCCCCTATAGCATAGCAAGTGGAGGACGTTATTTCACATGCTGCTGGAGAAGGAGAGCGTTAGGACATAGAGCTGCTGCATAGGGAACCATTAGCTAGGGCAGTGTTCTGTGCTATCTACAGTGTACTCTTCTTCGGTGCTTCTCAGTCTGCTGTCAGGACAGAGTCCTGAAAAGACCCCAAAAGCCCTTTTTAGGTTTTTTTTTTGCTACCTTGTTGCCTGCTGGCTGGCATGCCAGGCTGCTGCCAGTGAATCAGTTATCCTGCAAGCCAC
>CM070032.1:87125872-87162299 GCA_036250615.1 Ptychadena robeensis | reverse complement strand
GCAGCAGTTGGAGCGCTGGACGAGGTGCTGCCGTCCATAACGCTAGGGCGGTTAATAAAAGAAGAGGACCTGTTAGCGTTAAATAAACTTTGTCATGGATAGATTAAAAAAAGTCGCCACCAAAGAAAAGGCCACATACTCCAATATTTTGTTGGACCTCCTTTAGCTTTGATTACAGCACACATTCGCTGTGGCATTGTTTCGATAAGCTTCTGCAATGTCATAAGATTTATTTCCATCCAGTGTTGTATTGATTTTCCACCAAGATCTTACATTGATGAGTCTGACTGCTCCGCAAAGCCTTCTCCAGAACATCCCAAAGATTCTCAATGGGGTTAAGGTCTGTAATCTGTGGTGGGCAATCCATGTGTGAAAATTATGTCTCATTATGGCTCCCCAACCACTCTTTCACTATATGAGCCCGATGAATCCTGGCATTGTCATTTTGGAATATGCCCGTAAAATCAGGGAAGAAAAATTTGTTGATAGAATAACCTGGTCATTCAGTATATTTAACCTGGTCATCTGACCTCATTCTTGGAGCACATACTGTGGCTGAACCTAGACCTGTACCTATTTGCTTAGTTGAATCCCAGTAGCAACTTTTTTTTTGGGCCAGGCAATGTATAAATAAGTGACCCTTCTTTAAATAAAGAGTACCATGTGACCAAATTTCAACATTTCAGAGTAATATGCAATGTATACGCTTGAACATGAAATATTTAAATACTTAAGAATTGACTGAAGTGACAGAAAATGTACTAGCATTTTATTAAACAATATAGTCTATAATCTTCAACTCCAAATACAAATCAAAACATAAATCCAAGCTGTCACCATGCTATGAACAGAAAACTGACAATTCCCACAAATATGCGCCAGCTCCTCCCGATGTCTACTTATCTAACCACATCAGATATATTATGAATATGCCTACAACTGTGTTCCTCCAATCCCTCTGAGGTTTGACCTACATAACACTTTCTATATTTCCAGCGAATTAAGTTAAATCAGACTTTTGTAGTTCAATTTATGTTGTGTTTCATGGCTGGCACAGTCCACACAGGTACAATAAAAAAAAATGTTTATACATAGAATATGAATTGCTGCTTTTCTATGGTACCTAGGGTACTGGGGCTGCTCCAACCTTACAATCAATTACAGGTAGCTAACCTCCTAACCTTATTTTCTGTTCAGAAGAACCAAAAGCATAACCACACTTTCACCAGGATGACTAGGCAAATAAAAAAAACAGGCCATCCGAAAATCATTCTAATTCTGCGTGTAACTAAAAATTCTGAGTGGAAGAAATTAATAAAAGAAATTAGTTAAGGCAGAGAAAATGATGTTATAGCACGATAACAAAGCAAATGTACAGTCTTGTATGAATAATTTACATGAAATTACAGAACAATAAAGAAATATATACTTAAAATATAAAGGAAATTAGCATTATTCTGATTTTTTTCAGTGCTAGAACATATAAACAGTTGATGGAAATAGATTTAACGTCATGTGTTTTTATTTTAATGCTGTTTTTTTTAACAATAACAGTTGTCAATAAAGAGTTAAGGAGGTTATTTAAATAATCTATAACTATTCTGTGTATGTCCACATTGAGTCCATGTGGTACCAAGGTCTGGGGCCTAATGATCCATACTAACTGCTTGTGATTTAAACACCCATTCCCCCTTGTTATGCTCCCACTGCTCCTATTAAAGTCTCTGCAATATAACACTAGCCAAAGTGTGCCTGTTCATTGAACTATAGTGGATCAGAAATGTGTAAAACACCCTACAAGCTTTCTTTTCTATATATTTATTTTTCAATAGCATTGAGGCACCTGGAAATGTTTCAGTGTCCCTGTATTTAGCACAACTTACATCTAAGGCTGGGCATACATGGGACGATTTTTTACTTAAATCGAGCACAATTGATCGCCATGCGCGTTCACGGTGATCAATTGCTCTTGAATCGATTGCATCCAGCCTTTCTCAATCAATCCAGCTCGAAGAAAGCTTAATCAAACAGGGAACCAACAGGTTGGTGAATCCCTGTTTGATTTTTGATTGCCAACGATTGCCATTACTTTGGCAAACCAAAGTAACGCGATTGATTGCACAGCAGTGCTGCGCATCGAGCCTCCATTCTATTGGCATCGCTCTAGCTCAGCGGAATGACGTCATCATGTTGCGCTTGTGGGTTCATCGATTGAATGATATCGACCCATGTATGGCCCCCTTCAAGAGGAAGAAGCAGTACAAGGAGCAAGACACCCTGTTTACTTATAGCAATCATACTAACAGAAGGGGAAAGCAGAGTGACACAGCAATAAGGTTTAACTTTTTTTTAACTAGCTTTGTGGAAGTTATTAATTAAGATAATAATATATAATATAATAATAAGAAATATCAGAGTAGGCACTTTCCCCAAAAATGGGAGGAGGGATGTTTGCATCTTATTGTGCAATAAGCTTAGCTAGGGACTAGGAGGATCTGTATATGTTGCATCCCCCCACAAGCAGAACTTCCATCTGTACTGCATTGTTTATGTCAGGGAAGACCTGCTGACATAAATAATGCAATAACAGAGCCAGATAAAATCTATGGCTGAGGCTCCACTGATGGGGACAGAAAAACATGCTTTTCCTAATTTTGTTAGTCCATCTTGCAAAACTGCATCCAATCTATTTATTACAAAGGTCATGGCTGCGCGTTTGGGACATGTAAACCATGGGGTTTTTTTTGCCCACACTGCGGCTATGGAGACAGGCACATTGGGGACAATGGAAGCGGTTTGTGCGAGTCTAAAAAACATGCCTGAGTCATTTCCAAACCGCTCCAGTGGAGCCTCAGCTCATGTCCAACCAACTTACACAGTGCCTGGGAAAAATCTGTGAGCTGGGCAGCTTGAGCCCAACTCACATAGAGTGGCAGAGGCAGACATCCCCAGAGTGGAAAAATGGTGTAGTAAAAAGTATTTTTTTCCCCTTTATACTCCGCTTTATAGGATGCGTTCTATACAACAAAGGGTCTAATAGTCTGGGAAAAATATGGTAATTTCTGCAAACACTACCTGAGCTAGAACAATATTTTTTGTGATGTTCCCACAACCCTTCCCCACCACCTCCTGCAATTTATGATGATGTTCAGGGGCTTTAAACCAACTCACATGTGGACGTCTAGCAGCAAAAATTACATTGGGGAAATTTCCAAAATTAAAGTGAATTTTGAAACAAAAATGGTTTTGCTATTTTATGCATTCATTTATATGTTCTGCTTTAAGGTTTTCAGGGCTTCTGGCCAGTGCACTGATGTGCTAATTTATTTCCTTTGTGCCCAGTGCCCACCATTTAGCTTTGCCTGGATTATGTGGAAACAGCAGTACATTGAAGAAAAAAAATATCCTGTGAGTCAGTAGAATGATTCACTGCTGATGCTTCCCATGCCATTAGTGGCTGATATAATATAACTGCAAAGAACCTGAGCTAAAGCAATTTGGAAATACAATCAACACTGTGGAATGAAGTTGAGTGTTTAAAGTTGTGTGGAGAAATGAGCTTCCATGGGTAAATTATTTGTACAAAAAGTATGAAGGTGTTTTTATAGAGCAAACGCATAAAACATGAGTAAATTGTACAGCACCCTGTATGTTAAGAGAATGAAACTGGACAAGCACAGGACAATAATTTCAATAGATTAGAAATGCAATCTCATACACTTAGAATGTAATTAAACCTATTGATTAAAAAGGCCAATATGTTACTTGATTGATATTTTGCTCTAACATTGATTGGGTATGCCTATTCTTTGGAGATGAAAAGCCGACAGAGCTCCATTGCAGCCATTAGGAACACTGCCCACTGTTTACTATAACAACACTACTGCTGTTTGAGCAAATAAATAGATTTAGACGGCTTACTTTTCACTTGGCTTGGAGCTCTTAAGGCTGTATATCTATAGTGTTCCAACTCCACTAGAAAAACCAAACTGCATTCTGCTACAGCCAAATTTTTCAAATTTTTACAACAGTCTAGAGCAGTGGTGGGCAACTGAGTTGATGTGGAGGGCCACAAGAGCGGCCCTCGGCATCACTAAAGGACCGCACATAACTTTTTTAATCTATACTAGCTTGTAAAAGCATTTGGAAAGAGAGCTGGAAGACATTATGTTTCATTTTTTTAAAAACAAAACTTTTTTTAAATTATACTTCAAGCATTGGGTAACACTGTAGTATGGTGATGCACATTTTGAGTCAGAGGTTATGTGATGCAATATGAGTTCCTATGCATGAACAGTAAGGCTTCAGGGGGCCGCAAGTGGAGGACTGAGGAGGGCCGCTGAAGAATGCGCAGGTTGGGCACCTAGGGTCTAGAGCACCTGCTGCCATTTTTCTGCACCCCAGTTCCTATGTTTTCGTGCATAGTCCAAACCACTCAAGTAGGCAGGAAAACATAAGAAACGGGGTGCAGAAAATGGAAGTGGGAGCTTAGACTAATGAGTCAATATGTAAAATATTTGACTGTAGCAGAAAGCAGTTTGTTTGTTGAATGGCTGGTAAGCGGGCAGGCAACAGTAAAGCATGGTGGAGGTTTGGGGCTGCATTTAAGCAAATAGAATTGGAGATTTGGTCAGGAATAATAGTGTTCTCAATGCTGAGAAATTACGGGCAGATATTATCCATCATGCAATTCCACCAGGGAGGTGTATGACTGGCCCCAAATCTTTTTGGCAGCAGGACGAGCCCAAACATACAGCCAAAGTCATTAAGAACTATCTTCAGCATAAAGAAGAACAAGAAGTCCTGGAAGTAATGGTATGACCCTCACAGAGCCCTGATATCACATGATGGAGTGTGTCTTGGATTACATTAAGAGAGAGAAAGATGAGGAAACCCAAAACCACAGAAGATCTGTAGTCAGTTCTCCAAGATGATTGGAACAACCTACCAGCCGAGTTTCTTGAAAAACTGTGTGCAAGTATACCTAGAAGAATCTATGCATTTTTTAAAGGGTGGCCGCACCAAATATTGATTTTGATTTTATTTTCTTCTTTTATTCATTTGTGGGGTGTTTGCGCAAAATCAAATAATCTGTTTACACTTTTTGTACCTCTTTCCAGAAGGAATGGGACCACCAGGGAGGTTTAACCTCCCTAGCGCACCGCCCATATCGTGCCATTTACAACAGCGCGATACGGGCGATCGAGGCAGTGTACAGAGTACACTGCCTGTCATTTCCGGCATCTCGTCGGAGCTCATTACTGACAACAGCTGCGTGAGAGAGAAAGCCGGCGCTCCTCCATTAACATGGAGGTCTATGGCGCTGCCCCCCCTCCCCCCGCCCCTTTCCACGTCACCGTGACGCGATCGGGGCGGTGCCGCCAACCCGGAAATGCTGCAGCGATGTAGACAATCGCTGCAGCTTTCCGGGGAGGCATAGGGTCTCCCCGCCGCCGGCTTCCCGTGCGGTTGAGAGGACCCTGTTCACCGAACGAACAGGGTTCGTCTCAACTGCTAGGGAGGTTAATAAAATCATAATAGTAATACTTTGCTATATTGTTTTTTCAATCTGAAAAATTGTTCCTCCATGTGTGGCTCCAATTCAAAATCTTATATGCTTGTGTTTAAAGTATACAGTATACAGTCAATGTGATAAGTTAAAGTATTGTGGGGAACCAGCTACAGACAAAACAGGCTCAGGTATGGTGAAACAAACAGTTTATTGTGGCAAGGTCAAGTCACACGGTGCAGTTGGCAGAAACAAAAACTCATGGATGGCCTTGATGGATTATCCAACTGGATTGTTCAGACCAAAGGAAGGGAAGTTTTGTCCCAAACTTCCCCCTTTACTACAATCTCAGTCTCTCACTCTCCTTGGTGTGAGTCACTTCTGTTCCTCTCCACCCCCCTGTTTAACCTCTTTATCAAATTGGTACAGTTGTGTTCAAAATTATTCACCCCCACTGAGATTGAGTGTTTTGGCCATTCTGACATTGATTTTCATCATTTCAGTCATCTTGTTTACAATGAAATCAGCGAGGCACTTGTAAGTCAGACAAATATAACATAACATTAATAATGAAATAACCACAAATGTCTCTTCTGTGCTCACATCATTATCAGTTTTATTCAACCCCCAAGTGACATTCATTCTTAGTACTTAGTACAACATCCTTTTCCAGTTATAACAGCTTTTAAACGTGAAGCATAGCTTGACACAAGTGTCTTGCAGCGATCTACAGGTATCTTAGCCCATTCTTCATGGGCAAAAGCCTCCAGTTAATTCCCACCAGAGGTTCTCAATCGGATTGAAGTCTGGTGACTGTGATGGCTACTCCAAAATGTTCCAGCCTTTAATCTGCAACCATGCTCTAGTGCACTTGGAGGTATGCCTGGGATCATTGTCCTGTTGTGACAGACTGCATCGCATTTCTTTCTAATATATCCTGGTACTGAAGAGAATTCATGGTACCTTGCACACGCTGAAGCTTCCCTGTACCTGCAAAACCAAAACAGACCCAAAGCATGATTGACCCCCACCATGCTTCACAGTAGGCAAGGTGTTCTTTTCTTCATAGGCCTTGTTCTTCCTCCTCCAAACATAGCGTTGATCCATGGGCCCCAACAGTTATAATTTTGTTTCATCAGTCCTCAGAACACCATCCCAAAACTTTTGTGGTTTGTCCACATGACGTTTGGCATACTGCAGTCGACTATTCTTTGGAGACTATGTTTGGAGGAGGAAGAATAAGGCCTATGAAGAAAAGAACACAGGCCGACAATGTTGTTGTCCAGTGGCCATGTATTTTCGGCATATATTTGGTAAATTAATTGTAACCATTTAGCCAACAGAATGAACTAGAAGCTGCATGTAATACTGTATTGTAATTCTACTGCATGTAGGAGCTGTACAGTGGACCCTTGAGTTACAACTGGCTTGACTTAAGACCAAACTTGAGTTGCAACCAAAATTGTAATTTTAACTTACAACCAAAAATTTTACTTACAAACAGAATTATGACCGAGGCCAAACAGACCTGATGTCACTATCACTATCACAACAATCTACAAAAGGCAACAAGGTCAGATTCCTGATGTTCGTAGACAAGGAGACTTTCCTTTCAAACAATAACCCCCTTCCATTTAATCTTCTATTCCCATGGTTTTCATGCACTACACTGATGATGACCAATAAGCATGACGCAGTCTGGAATAAATGGCTCTGTACCAGAAGTCTATATTTGCACTGTACACCAGCGGTTCTGGATGTGCATTTGGCTGATGGGGCGTAAAGGAATAATTTGCATGGTTCCACCCATTTTCCCTGAAACAAGGGGTTTTAGCTAAACTTTTGGGATTTGTGATTGACTGGGGCATGTAAACACCTTCCGTTTTAAGAAGGCTTTATTGTGCTATCTTCTCTTCCTGAAAGCCAAAAGTATCAACTTGAATGGCAATTACAGATTTTTGTTTCCGGTAAGCTGGGCACATTTTACCTTTTTGGTGAACAGGAAAACAATTGGTGTTTTTGGTAAATTTAACATATTACACAACATATTTTTTTATGAAAAGGTGAGATAAGGGGGGGGGGGGTTGGGAGGTTTATTATGGGGAAAATAGACTTACAACCAACTTGACTTACAGCTAATCATTGGGAACCAATAAGGTTCGTAAGTCATAGGTACACTGTGTTACATATTTGTTCTTGGGTTGAAATACACAATAGCTGCATTATTATTTCTTTTAGCAAAGCAACGCTTCCCCTAAAAAAGTGCACCTTTTACTAAAATTAAAGTGGCATTTAGATGGTATCTGACCACCCTACCCAGTGCAGAGAATACAGCATCTAGTTCTTTTACTCAGACTTTTATAAAATTAACATGCACTTGCATTTTGAATACATGAAAAACTCAATTTGCTATGATCTCAGAGTCACTATCCTAAAAGGACAGAGTATTCTTTATTAGATTAGATGTAGCAGTGACAGGCATGTGATAAGCAGTACTGGTGATTTATCAAGAGAAGAAGGTCCCAGTAAAAGGGTAGTTTTTGTCATTTTTTTGTTAGTATGCAATTCCTTTAATACTTTTTTGCAGTTTTGCCATGCTGTCCTAACATTCATGCAAATTAAACGAAAGAACATGACAAACCCAAGTCACTGTTGAAAAGACCAATTCGGCAGTTTATGAAATATTATAACTGAAGCTGTTGGCAGGTCACCTTGTGAGCATACCTTTGAGATTATAACATTCTGGTGTACCATCATTTCTTTACTAACATACTTGTTCAGCTTGTGATCACCAGTCTAATGCTTATCAGTTATTTCTTCCTCCAGATTCCCTTGGCGTATTTCTTGACAGCACCCTTGTTATGACTGAGGAATACTCAATGAAGTGAAATGAACAATGAAATGGGATGGAGCTCTCCACCTTCAGGTCAGCTAACATATTCAATAAGACATGCACCAATTTGCTGAGATTAATTGGAAGAGATATAATTTACAGAAGGGGGCTGATATTGTTCACTAATGTGGAACTTGACTTTCAGCTACGGTGAAACTTCAGAGGGAGCCTATCTTTGATTGCAATTGGTATATGCAGCTGTAATTCCATTTCTCTGGTTATCTCTAGGTCAGACAAAAGCCAGTAGGGGGAAAAAAACCATGCAGCCCAAATTCTGAAAAGGCTCATTTGTAAAACAAACGTCAATGCTCATTGCAGTCCCAAGACAACTGCTGTAACCTCAATTCCAGGTATACTGTGGTTAGGTCACACAAAAATTACTCCTGGGATCAGAAAGTGCCAGACTACTATTTGGTAGATAGCATAGGCCAGGGGAATCCAAATCTTTTGGCAAAGAGGGCCAGATGTGATGGCCAGACATTATTTGAACAATTAACATTGAATGCAAACTAACTATGGGGCAGATTTCTTCCTTAACCCCCTGGGCGTTCCTTGGCTTTTCACGTAATTTTCTATGGCATGAAAAGCCATTTCCCCGGCAATCGCTTTGGAGTACACTGTACACTGATCTCCCCCAGCCCTCTGTGGGGAGAAAAGGAGCGCTCCTCCATTAACATGGAGGTCTATGGCGCCCCTGCCCCCTTTGGCGTCACTGATGGTGCTGAAGACACGGGGCCAGAAAGGCTCTGTGTGCCTGCAGCTCTGTAAAAGTGCTGCAGGCACACAGAGCCGGCAGTTGTGCCCGATCCCAGCACGGGCGCAGTTTGATTCACGATCAAACTGTGTCCGTACTGGCTTTGGGCATAATGCCAAAGAGGTTAATATTTACTTGTCATTTTTTTTGTAAAGCATTAGACATTTACTGCCAAAACACTGATATAGTTGTTAAGCTGTCCAATCCCATTTCACCCAGCGCAGACCCTGAGAAGATTCCCCAGCACTGCTCACTTACCTGATAGTAGGAATATTCTGCATGTTGAAGCAGGCGTTACGTTGACTGGGGTCACCCTGGAGTCACCGAGTGTTTCTGATAGCAGGTGCATGCTTCACCCCAGATTTAGTCTCAGATTTTACACCCCACACTGCTGAGCGGGTTCCCGATTCAACCAGTTCCTTGGAAGAGCATGTTGCTTGCTTAAAATGTACTGTCATACACACTGCTGGGTTGAATAAAATTATGTCCACGCAGATTAGGGTATAACTTTTACTAAGAAGAATATTAACAAGTCTTTCAGCATCACCTGTCAGGCCAGGAGTTGGATGCAATACTTGGGGACTAAGTTACAAACAGTCTTTGAACCAGTTGCTGAAAGGCTGAGGCTCTAACACAATAGGAGAGGTGCAGGCAGACAAAAGGGAGGCGCACAGTCTTTGGTGTAGCTGGCTATGCTAAAAGGGGAGTCCTCCTACTCCACCCCAAGCCCTTCCAGGGATAACACTCACATGGTGACATCTGATCCCTGTTCCAGGCTAGTAGAATGGGCCTGCTCCTACGAGGATGCCTTGAGGTGCTACCGTAGACTCAACCTCTGTAGCACTGACATTGCATCTGTGATAAAAAATGCTGCAGGTATGCTGGTAAGTTGGGTGTTCTCTGGGAGTGAAATAATTTAAGTCCAGTGTGGGAAACTGTGGGCTAGTGGAAAGTTGAACATGGGCTGCAAGAAGCCTCACAACAGAATTTGAGACATGCCCTGTATAGGCATATAGTTGCATAAAGTATACTTTGACTGCAAAGGCTAGGGATATTAATTTTAACATAAAGTAAAAGTTTTGTGTCAGCACTGTTGAACAGAGAGAAGACAAGGAAAAAAAATACAAGATAAACAAGCAATAATGATGAAACAATTGAATTGCAGATATTTCTAAAATGGAATGAAATGTAAAAAAAAGAGTAAATCTTCTTGAGCTGATGTACTATTGATCTCCTGGCAAGTATTCAGACATAGAAGCCAATTTGAGGATAGTAATAGTCTTATAACATCAAAAAATCTTATAATAATAAAGAGGCATCTATTATTTTTAGAGCTGCTGAAGTTTACTAAGAATATACAAAATTTATCTTGTATACCCAATCTTGGGTCTGATTGCAAGGGGTACGCACAATCAGTGGCACCGGAGATGAGATGGAATTGTGGTGGATGGTGGAATTCCTTTGACACCAAATTTGCTAGTTAATTAGAAAGCCACTGAACATGGTATCAGCCCCAATTATAATGATATAAAGAAGGTTTGTGTCTATGCAAGTTAGAAGGGAGGGGACTAAGGGTGAGAAAGCATTGGGGCGTTACTTCTTGAAAACTGCATTTAAGTAAAAGTTGGGGGGCCTCGCAGGATACAGGAAAAAATGTAGGTTATTACTGCACTAGATACAATATAGAATGGAGATGGCAATGGATAGAGGTGAAGACAGTTGGGTACCCTAGCTATAGGAAAGAAAAATGGCAATGGGTGGAGCTGAGGACAGTTGGGTACACTAAACACAATAGGGTAGGGAAGCGACAATGGATGGAGGAAACGACAGTTGGCTACACTAGATACAATGAACAAATATAATATAATGGCCAGAGGTAAATATTAATACACTTCTGTGCCACACCCCGAGATAAACTTAGAACATACAAAATACATACAAAAATTGGGTTTTTAAGGCACAGGACTCATAAAATTAAGCAATGAAGGTATTTATTGGTAAGGGAACGAACCAATGACATATAATGGTTGGTCCTCAAAACATCAATAATAAAAATCAGTCCGTGATTGAAGAATAAACAAAAAAAACATACTTGTCTTCAAATTTCATTCAACATGTTTCGCCCGAATAGCGGGCTTCTTCAGGATCGACAAGTATGCAGTCACAATTTCTAAGGTAAAATAATAGTACAAATTATGGTTCTAATTGTACACATAATATAACGGTAAACAAACATCATGTTCAATTTCAACCAGGGTTGCTTGTTCTATCAATGCCCAAATATCCACTCATAGTCGATTTACTTAAGGACAAACGGTATAAGCACAAAGGCCTAAATAGATATATGAAGTAAATTAACAGACTTACCCCAACACATTCAGTCAGAAGCGAACTATTGAGGGTTCTTCACTCGTGAGCTTCTACAATTCCATACATTTACATTCGATCCACCCTCACTTCCCTTATTTCTCTTCACATATTTCACATTCCCTACCCTGCACTAGATCTGAACTTTCTCACACTGGGGGAACCCTCTTTCACCAAGAAGGCCTTCCAGGCTGGTTAGGTTTGCACGGTTTCATTATTAGTCTCCCTCTTTCTATTGGGCTCTACGGGCCTCCACTTGGCGAATTTTCCTATTGAGGTCTGTTGCCACAGAATGGACTAAATCTGGGGTTCCAGGACAAACCACTTCATATTTACAAAATATGTATGGAATTGTAGAAGCTCACGAGTGAAGAACCCTCAATGGTTCGCTTCTGACTGAATGTGTTGGGGTAAGTCTGTTAATTTACTTCATATATCTATTTAGGCCTTTGTGCTTATACCGTTTGTCCTTAAGTAAATCGATATGAGTGGATATTTGGGCATTGATAGAACAAGCAACCCTGGTTGAAATTGAACATGATGTTTTCTATACCGTTATATTATGTGTACGATTAGAACCATAATTTGTACTATTATTTTACCTTAGAAATTGTGACTGCATACTTGTCGATCCTGAAGAAGCCCGCTATTTGGGCGAAACATGTTGAATGAAATTTGAAGACAAGTATGGTTTTTTTGTTTATTCTTCAATCACGGACTGATATTTCATTGATGTTTTGAGGACCAACCATTATATGTCATTGGTTCGTTCCCTTACCAATAAATACCTTCATTGCTTAATTTTATGAGTCCTGTGCCTTAAAAACCCAATTTTTGTATGTATTTTGTATGTTCTAAGTTTACACTAGATACCATATCGAATGGAGATGAAAATGGATGGAGCGAATAACAGTTGGGTACATTAAATACAATTAGGGTAGGGAGGTGGCAATAGATGGAGGAAATGACAGTTGGGTACACTAGATACAATATAGAATGGAAATGGCAATGATTGGAGAAAAAGACAGTTGGGTACATTAGATACAATATAGAATGGAGGTGAAAATGGATGGAGGAAATGACAGTTGGATGCACTAGATACAATATAGAATGGAGGTGAAAATGGGTGGAAGAAATGACAGTTGGGTACACTAGATACAATATAGAATGGAGATGGCAATGATTGGAGGAAATGACAGTTGGGTACATTAGATACAATATAGAATGGAAATGGCAATGATTGAAGGAAATGGCAGTTGGGTACACTAGATACAGTACAGAATGGAGATGAAAATGGATGGAGGAAATGGCAGTTGGGGACATTAGATACCATATAGAATGGAGATGAAAATGGATGGAGGAAATGACAGTTGGGTACACTGGATACAATAAGTTAGGGAGGTGGCAATGGATGGAGGAAATGACAGTTGGGTAAAATAGATTAAATATATAATGGAAATGGTAATGATTGGAAGAAATGACAGTTGGGTACATTAGATACAATATAGAATGGAGATGAAAATGGATGGAGAAAATGACAGTTGGGTACACTAGATAAAATATACAATGGAGATGGCAATGATTGGAGCACCAGATGGTCAGTCGCCCTTAAACCAACACGTGGACCTGGAAGGCCTTCTTGGTGAAAGAGGGTTCCCCCAGTGTGAGAAAGTTCAGATCTAGTGCAGGGTAGGGAATGTGAAATATGTGAAGAGAAATAAGGGAAGTGAGGGTGGATCGAATGTAAATGTATGGAATTGTAGAAGCTCACGAGTGAAGAACCCTCAATGGTTCGCTTCTGACTGAATGTGTTGGGGTAAGTCTGTTAATTTACTTCATATATCTATTTAGGCCTTTGTGCTTATACCGTTTGTCCTTAAGTAAATCGACTATGAGTGGATATTTGGGCATTGATAGAACAAGCAACCCTGGTTGAAATTGAACATGATGTTTGTTTATCGTTTTTTTTTTTACTTTTAATTGTATTGGATACAGTTATCACTGTATTCAGTACAATTCCCTTTGGAGAGGGTTAACTGCAAAGGGCACATCTGCAAAGTGAGCCACACTGAAAACAGTTTTGTACATGTTTTTGTGCAATTTACTTTCGAATTTCCTGCAGCCTCCCTCCACCTCATCGGAGCCACCGGGACAGCGTGAAACGGTGCAAGATCTCCACTGGATGGCCCCATTTCATCCAGTGCAGTTCTGACAGGACAGCGCTGGACAAGATGGTGCCATCAGGAACGGCAGGGGGGTTAAGGGGACCCAGAGCATCTTGTCACTAAGGTGATAAAGGGCTGGATTAAAAAAACTAAATGGGCCAAATATGCAGCTCTGGCACTATGGGTGAGCCCCAGGGGGATGAGCCCAACCATTTAGAGTACCAGCTCCCTGAAAGCATTAACGCTTTTGTTTACGAGCAGAAGCACTGATGCCTACAAGCCACAAGTGAGGTGGGAAGTTTGGAGGGAGAGTAACACGTCCCTCCTAACTTTCCCCTAACTTCTCATAGCGAACACTGTTAACTTCCTGTTTTGCTAGTGCTTTTGGAATGAGGTAGCGTCACTTCCGATTTTGGAAAACAGAAATAAAATTTCACAATATAAATGTTTCTGCTTACAGGAAGTGACTTGGCATGGAAATGTAACCCCCCCCCCCCTCCCCTTTGTGCATCTTTCCCAAAACTCTCTGGCACCAACCCTGCAGATATGGCCTGTAGGCTGTAATTGGCCCATGTCTGTATAAGATCCTAAATAAGTCTTTCTAGAAAATGCCAGAGCTCACGGCAATAAGATCTACGTAGGAATCATATGTGAGTAGCATGGGTCACCATTAAGTGTGATGAGGTGAAGATGGAGCTTTGTATCGGCTGCCCTGTAGAGGTATTACGGTAAAGCCAACCATTGCCTGATAGTAATGATGACCTGGAAATAATAAACACATCAGATTGTCTCTGCTGTATAATGCTATACACTTCTTTGATTTTGTCTTATTCTTTGTGGTCAGAAATCAATCCATGCACTGTTTGGATGCATGTACTCATCACGGAGAGAACAACAATGTACAAAGCAACGATCAGTAGCTTGCCTTTTACTGACACATAGCAGTAGGAAGGTGACCTTTTGTGATGAATAAGATGCTTCCTTCTGCATCACTTGAAATATTGTCATTTCCTCATTCTAGTGGTTTGCTATTAAAATGTAGAAACTTTGTTTGTACCTACTGCTGGGTAATTTGTTTTTGTATATTAGAGACTCATTAACTGACTTTGAGATAACAGTGACACAAATGAGATCTCATCAATATCTAATTTGCGAAGCGCTGTTGCATAACCAAGTGGCAGAAATTGTTGCAAGCTTTCAATAAAATATTGAGAGTGTTTAATGGTGATAAAACAAAAGATCCGGCCAAGGTAGAGACCTGAGTTATTTACAGTACACTATATGGATAGCGCCGAATCACATCTACGACAACAGACATGCATTTGTATTCATGACTCGAACTGACCTACTGTGGAAATACCATGTTATAAAATAAGTCAAAATTTCCTCTAGAGTACCACTTGAGTTGGCTATCAGCTCAAGTACTTCACCTCTACAGTGCTTGAGATTACTGAAGTAAGCACTACACAGTGTGTGCCAGATACCAATGTATGTGGTCCATGGGACAGAAGTTAAACAACATTGGGGGATATGAACAGTTTGGGACACTATCACTTATTATAGCCAACAACTCATTTTTTCTGAAAAACAGACCTTGTCTTTAGAAAGAAAAACCTAATCTATATCAGAAAATGCTTCTCTTAAGTAAACATTAATGGAAAGATAAATAAAAAACAGAAAGCAGAATAATGTTATACATATACAACCAATGAGGTGTTTGCTTTTATGTTTAACCTCCCTGGCAGTATGTTTTCAACAACGTAATATAGGCAATCAAAGCAGAGTAAGGGCCCCCGTAAGGGACTTTCTAAACCATCAAGTCTACCTGTGTTCAATCGCAGAGGACCCTATACTTCAGTCCTGGCCAAAAGTTTTGAGAATGACACAAATATTGGAAATTCAAAAAAGTTGCTGCTTTATGCTTGCCATACACAAACAAGCGGCCGATTTTTAACCTGACCGACGGGCGTGCGTGCTCGCACCGTCGGTCAGGTTAAAAATCGGCCGCTTATCGGCATGTGCCCACATGGGGCGACAGATACCTGTCTCCCCAAAGCTCGGCTGGCCAGAGAACGGACATGTCCGATATTCTCTGGCCGGCGCAAGCCGATGCAAGCCGATGCCATAAGCTTCAATGAAGACCGGCGTCTTCATTGAAGCTTATGGCTGGAACACAATGGGTGCCGGCCGACTGAAGGGGCCCCATAATGCACCTGGGTGCAAACGTGATGATGTCATCACGTTTGCATCCCGGTGCATATCGGGACTGGTCTGCCTGCACCCGTCGGGGTGTGTATGGCAGCCTTTAAATGGACCTACCACCTGGGAGGTCACTCAGCATTATCAGCTGCAGCTAAGCCAATAATGCTGAGATCCTTGATTGTAGAAAATGAATCTTCTTCTAACAGCTGGAGGGGAGCTTGTTAGGAGTGCTCCCTCTCCCACTGCCTTACGTCTCACCTAGGCAGCCAAAGTGGTGTCTGGGAGATCTCTCCCAGGCAGGAAATCATCAGCAGCAGAATCCCCCTCTTCACAAACCCCCCCCCCTCCCCTACGAGTGTCTGCAGCTCCGATCGAGAAGACACAGGAGGAGGAGGTGGAGTGGAGAGGGGAGGAGAGGGGGGTCAGTGTGGGCGGAAGTGTGCAGATGCCATGAGCCAAGTGAAGGCACTTTAGTGAGAGTTTTTTTGTGTAGCAGTTTCTCATCATCTGAACTGCTGACAGGTGAATATTGTGTCTGTGTAATGTATGTCTGTTTTTTATTTTGAGTGTAAAACCGATTTAAGTTTTTATAATACAATTTGCATATACTCCAAAATGTTATGAAGAGTGTTCAGATGAATTGCATCATCCTTCTTTGCCATTAAATTTTGGGTCCATGGCCTGGAAACTCCCCAGATCTTAATCCCATTGAGAACTTGTGGTCATTCCTCAAGAGTCGGGTGGACAAACAAAAACCAACTAATTCTGACAAACTCAAAGAATGGGTTGCTATCGAATTGCAGAGGTCCTGAAAAAGAAGGGCCAACACTGCAAATACAGACTCTTAAATCTCATGTAATTGTCAATGAAAGCCTTTAAAATGTATGAAGTGCTTATAATTATATTTCAGTACATCACAGAAACAACTGCAACAAAGATCTAAAAGCCGCGCAGCAGCAAACTTTGTGAAAACGAATATTTGTGTCATTCTCAAAACTTTTAGCCAGGACTTAGTTGTTGGCAGGGTCACTGTCAGGGGGGAACAGAGGGGCCCAGGCAGCAAGGGGGCCCAATGGTCAGAATGTAGGGGCCCCGACGGGCTGCCCGATCAGTATGGCAGCCTTTGCTCACTGTGTGTTTTCCCTGACTGCCGACAGCCACTGTGTACGATGTGGCGGCCGGCAGTCCCAGGTAACAGCTTACTCATGGAGGGTCCGGATAATTTTGAAGTACGGGGCCCTGTGATTTCTGACAGCGGCCCTCGTTGTTGATAGGTCTAAAGGATATCTAACAGAGAGACCTAAAGGTGTATGGTCAGCTTAAAGAATACTCTGCTGTGTTTTCTTCCCCCTCTACACATCCCTGGCGTCATCTGGAAATCAATGTTGCCTTGTTAACACAGAGGTCAATGTCCGCCGCCTCTCCGCCGTCATTGATGATGTGATGCTAAAGAGACGTGCCTGAAGCGATCACAGAGTCAGCCAATATTTAGGATCCCCACAGGTTTGCCCACAGGTCAGTATCCCAGAGCATACCTAGGGATGAGTTTGTTTAACCACCAGAAAGGTTAAACTTACAAAGTGATGTTAATCTACTATCAAGTGCACTGCAAGTGTCAGCATAGACTCTGGATCATTGTAAACCTTTACCTCCAGAAGATTGATTGAAACCAAAAAAGTGTAAAATTTTCACCATTTACCATTCTTTAGAAACAACACATATAGCAGTTTCTTTTAGAAAATCAGTAGGTGTATTTTGCTTACAAGTAAAAAAAAATATTTAATAGGGCTTGTTTCCATTTAGTCTGGACCCCTCCGCTTAGACTATACGCATAGCGGGAGGTCCCGACGTAGCAGATAGCCTTACCTGCTCGACGGAGGATCTGTCTTCAGGGCGCCAAGCTGCTCCACCAATGTAAGGTTTAATGTAGTCGAATCCGTTGAGCCTCAGCACTGGCGGATGCCATGCTAGCCGAGCAGGCAATGTCTATGTGCTACATCGGAATCCCCTATTATTTGTTTATTCTCAAATTTTTTGCTTTTCTCCTTACCTGGGAAAAAAAAAAATTTCATTAGCTCAAGCTAAAATATATACATACATAGAGGTAAATTAGTCAAAGCAGTAATTTATACTCCTCACTCCATATGATAAAGCTAAAGAATTCAATGAGAGTCAGAGGACATCTTTTTTAACTTAATTTCAATGACCTGCAGCAAATTAAAATTGGCTTAAATGCGCCTTTAAATGCATTTTGATAAAGTTCCACAGACATCTTTGATATTAATTAGTTGCTCGGTGAAGCTCGTCTCATTCATTACAGAGCATGATATTAAGTGTATCACTGTCATTCTCACATTTTTGAAAAGCCCATGGAAATTTAAGCAAAGTTGTAAAAGTAGTATATATGTTCTGTGTATAGGTGAGAATACTTTTTAATACAAAAGCCAAATAACTAACATGTAACAGATAAATAGAGAATAAGCTCATTTGTATAATAAAGTAATTTCCAGCATGCTTGTTCCTGGACTTAGAATGAAATATGTAAATTTGTTTTAGCATAATTGGCTAAATGAGCCTTTACAGAATGTATTGTGTGAACATTCTACAGTCCTTTGTTAAATCTGCCTTTAGGCTTAGGCAGTGAAAACATCATGCAATACATTGGATACGTTGTTAGGAAAATTACATATGATTTAATTGTAGCAAAAATCGTCAAATAAATATTTTTTTTCTGCTCAAGCCACATGAGCAGAGGGTCATCAGGGTTTTCTCTGCTGTGTTATGTAGATAAGCCAATGGGGCTACTGCGGACCTGAACAACGCAAGCTCATGTATCTCAGAGGGCAAAGTTATGATAAACTGGTTGTGTCTATCAAGATGGAAAAGTTTACTTTTACCTTATTTGCTAAAAAAAACTACTAGCTCCACCCTGAGTAATCTACTGGCAAGGTAGTGTCATGGAGACTGCCAGTGCTACCTGTGTGGGTTAGGTGATGATCACGCATTAGTGATGGTTAATTATTATTATTTTTTTTTATAAGACGAGTTTGACTTTGTGAGTTAATTGCAAAGCCCCTAAGCATGTAATCGTCAATAGATTTGCTGGAGATGTAGAAAATGGTTGAGGCTGTACTACAAAAACAAAGTATTGTTCTAACCCAAATAGTTTGTGCATAAAGTAAAGCATTGCACGATATTGGAGCCGAGGTTCCCTGCAGCAGCCTGATGACGCCATCACGCTGCTGTCAGATATCAGAGGAGCTCCAACTCAGCCGATGTTTTGCATGGAGACCTGTGGTTTCCATGCAAAGCAACAGACATTGGCCAATGTGGGATTGATTGGTCCCTCTCGAAAACAGGGATTGCCACGTATGATATGGGCCAGATAGATGGCGCTCAAAACGGCTATCGATCTGGCCCATATCGATATGTGTGTACCCTGCCTAAGTTCAAAGTCAAGTCGAAATTTGGGATTTAAACCTATTTTATGCAAAAACTGCATGTGGTAATATTATTATTATCTTGTATGTATACAGCGCAGACATATTACTCTTTACAGCCCTTTACAGAAAATATATAGTCATCACTATCACTCTTGTATATGTTAGAGCAATACTTTTGTTAAAAAACATCTCCAGGAATGTTGGTGATTATACCATGTTCAATGGCTTTGGAATTAACTCACAAATTCAGCTAGTCAAAAAAATTTGACCATCTCTATCACCCCTACAAAATGCAGCTCAGATTCCTGAAAGTACACAAAATGTTTGCTTCTCCTTAGAATGGGCAGGAAATGCACAGCACCAATTTTGTGATTATTTCTTTGGTATATTGGAGAGAAGTACCTAAACTTGGTTACTAAGTAAACACACTAAGAAACATCGGTATGACAGGCAAAACACTGAATTCTGTTTTTAGCTCCTGCTCCATGATGGAGATATGACCTAACAATGCTGCTGCCCCTTGTAGTATGAAATAGGGCAATACAGTGTGTTTATTTACATAGATAACATTACCATGTGACAAAGACAGGTAGGACACCTATAGGGGCAATTGGTTATAATTGTATGGTATGCCAGACTGTAGTTTAACTTAAAAAGGTAGCCATACACCAGTGAATTATTTTGCAATTCCATCGTCTTGCACAACTTAAAATCGTTTACCAATCGAAAATCGATACTCTTATTGATTTAAAACCAATTGATTCCTTCTATATATACTTATACATACATTCATTTTCTATTTGATATTGATTGCTTTTGGTCGTCGGTACCAAGTGGATGATATATTATATATAGCCCAGGTGCCCAACCTGCGGCCCGGGGGAGTTTGGGAGTTCTTTGGTGGCCGCCTCCTTCCTCCACTTGCGGCTCCCGAAACCTAAATGTTAATGCATACAGCATAGTAACTCAACTGTCTGCCAAATCGAAGGAATGTGCACCATCAATATAATCAATGGCTTTGATTATATCTATAAGGCACAAAACCTTTGATGATATATATATATAAATATATATGACACAAATTGTGCATTACTACACTACAGTGTTCCCTAATGCTTGAAGTATCATTTAAAAAATTTTTGAAAAATAATGTCTTCTTGCTCTGAATGTTTGTCTTGTCTTGCTCTGAATGTCATTTGTTTCATAAAAAAATGCTTATACAAGTCAGTATAGATTGAAAATGTTATGTGCGGCCCTTTAGTGATGCCGAGGGTCGCACTTGTGGTCCTCCATATCTACTCCATTGTCGACCACTGATATAGAGCCTATATGCATTAATGGCTTTACCACAGTAATTTAGTAAATATTTTTTTTTGGTAACACTCTCCATTTTTTTTTACCTTGAGAATTTTTTTTCAAAAAAATAAAAACATTTAAAACCAGTTTTACAAAAAGAACACGTTAAAGTGGAGGATTGTATTGTTCATAGCACAAAAAATAAGGGCAGTCCTTCCTTTACAATCTGACATGATTGTTTATTTCTCTACAGTGCACCAGCTAAAAATGGCCTGGGGAAAAATAGAAAGAATGGAATATAAGGGAGTCTAGGAGATGCCGACAGTGCTTAATGTAAGAGCAGACATACAGCAAAAAATGTGGGATGCTCAGATTAAAAGATAATTAAGAAGAACAAAGGGGGTATAATATTGCTGCTCACAATAACAGCACTCATTCTACAGTTGAAGTAATTTATGTGTTACATAGTGCCCTTAGTAATGTTTAAAGCTTGCAGTATAATTTAACACAGATAAGCAGTAAAGTTCTCATGAAGCTTCATTCATCATTAAACATTATTACATATACCCTTTTAAAGTGTGCCATGCATTATATTTTCTCTTCTTGCATTATACAATGTGAAATACTAAACGCTATTTGCAGCCACAAGGATTTCATTATTAATAAGCTTATAATAATTAACAATCTAAATTCTCTTTAACGTTTCCTCATTTTTTTTCTGAAACGTTCCTGTGGGACTTGGAGTTTTAAAGGCCAGCTGCACCCATAACTAATAATTCCGTTCTGAATGCCTGCTGGTAAGTTTAATCACATTCTTACTTATTATGTCTCGGGAAATTTAAGTAAGACTCAGACATGAATTAAGTTGTATAGGTTTCTTTTACAACTGGAATGGTGATATGGCTGTGCAGAAACTACATCAGTTACAGACAGTGTCTTACATAAATGTTTGCTTCCATAGATGCCCTACGTCTTTTTTTCAGGGGATGTCTTATTTTCCATGAAGAAGAATACGACACTGGGGTATCAGGGTGGGGGGATCACTTAAAATGACACAGGTGGAATCAGAGGGGGGAAATAAAATGGCACAGGAGACTCAGAGGGGGATTACCATTTTAGTAACCCCCTCTGATCCTCCTGTGTCACTTTGATTGCCCCTCTCTGATCCTAACTGTCCAGAGTTACTGTACCGTATCTTCGGGGTTGCTTTATTTTCTGGGCGATGCCTTATATTTCAGCATGAGGCAAAAATGTAAGGGGGCCTTGTTATCTGAGGATGCCTTATTTTCGGGAAAACTGTATGTGTTTGGTCTTTATAAAATAATAATTTATGTGATTGTGTGCATCTGGGGGCATTTACTTTGTACATCCATTTGTACATCCATACAATTTAGGACCAATTTGTGTCAGTAGTTCTTAAAGCCAGGCTTAAAGTTGAATTGGATCCAAAAATTTAATAATCATAATAACCATTAATGTTCAATCATAATTGAACATAAAATTTATCATAAAGAGATCAGAAATATTGGTAAATTTCAGATATCTTACCGGCTTTCTAGATATTTCAATTGGTTTGTATCCGGTAGTACTATGGAGCATGTGCACAGGGCTAAGCAAAGGAATCAATCTGTTTTGAATCTATCACATTATGTGGTTGTAAAAACGCATAATGATTGACTTTAACCTCCTGGGCGTTCTGTCCGCCAGAATCCCCCGGCAATTCTGCATAACAAGGAGGTAAATACGGTCATATTTTAAGTTAATCAAATGAAAACTCAAACTGTATATGCCCAACCAAAGTTCACATGGTCAGACAAGAGCCACCTGTTTGGTATTACTAACCAACCTTGAATCGTTGTCCACACCGGATCTGTGAACTAAGCTTGTAACTCCATCAGTTTATAGTCCCCTTACACTGATAAAATGTAGGTGACGCGGTACAACATTTAGCTGTACATTTTGCACACCTATTTAACCTAAGCTATTTCCACAGAATACTAGACAGGGTCTTCTCTACATTTTTGCTCCAAAAGTTGGGGATGTCTTATTTTTTCATGAACAACAATCTAAATTTATTCTTGTATAAATAAATCACCATTTGTTCAAATCTATGTATGCCATTACATTGCACTACCATGCTTCACTATGGGTATGGTGTTCTTTTGGTTATGTGTAGTATAGTGGCAAGACGAAATGCTTTACTAATGAAGAAAAATATGCAAAATAGTCTATATTTTGCAAAAACACATCTGAAGTCTCCCAAAAGCATGTGGGGGAAGGTGTTATGACCTGGTGGAATGGCCCAGCCAGAGCCCAGACCTGAATCGGATTGGAAATCTGTGGGGTTATCTGGAGAGATGCCCTTGCAATCTGACAAATTTGGAGTGTTTTGGCAAAGGAGAGTGAGCAAATCAAGTAAAAATGTGCCATGCTGACAGACTCATACCCAAAAAGACTGAGTGCTGTAACAACATCAAAAGATGCTTCAACAAAGTGTGCACACTTATGAAACCACATTATTTTTTTTTATATATATTTTTCCTCCCTCCACCTAAATGATTTCAGTTTGTTTTTCATTTGAGTGGTACAGTATATAGGTCACATTAAAGGTGGGAAAAGTTCTTAAACAATTTATATAGCACAGGAACCTGACATTTACCAGGGAGTCCACTTGGTCTTTGGCTTAGTAAGGTTGACAGTTGAAACCAAACTGGATGAGGCTCTATCAGACCACAAGACAGTACATCCATTATGCAGTGTGTGTTGCCCAGTACATGGTACAGTACATTGGGACAATCTGTGAAACATAGATGGAAAATCCCTGCCTGTAAAGTTTTACTGAATGTCCCTCATAGCCCCTCCCCTCTTTTTCTGTTTTCATCACAGTCGTAGCATTTTCCCCCTGCTCAGCTAAGAGCAGAGCAGGTAAGTATAATATTGTAGGGTTTTGGTGCGACTTTAAGCCATTAGCACAGCTAAGAGGTACTCTATTTTCCGGCATATGAGACTACTGGGTGTATAAGATGACCCCCAAATTTTCCAGTTAAAATATAGAGTTTGGGATATTCTTGCCTTATAAGACTATCCATCTTCCAACGCACACCAAATAAAAATGTTCATGTCTACTCTGACTTTTATTCCCCAGATCTCCAACACCCTTAGAATTCAAACCTTTTTTTGGATTAGTAATTTACATTCCCAATTTGACACTCTTTACTGCAGCATCATCATCAGTTATTTATGTTTCCCTGCGGTTATACATGGGACATAAATTGTATACATTTAGCAATATAAACTGTTGACAATCTAAATTTTTTTTAGTTTATACACAACTTTTACAGTTATGTATAAATTATAAAGTTAAGTTTTTGTACAGATATTTAATGTTCTATTTTTAATCTTAATCTCCCTGCAATACCAACTTCAGCCACAATGTCGCTAGTGAGCACACTTGCCGTCAGTAGCAGCCAGCTACTTTCACTTTCACACAGATCGGGAAGCAGAAGGAGGGGCCGAGGGGGATGCTGAAGACCTCTCCCTCTGGCTCCTGATGGCCAGAGCAAAGTGCAGGGAGCATGTATCCGGGTAGCAGACTTACCGGTTCCCCTAGATGGTCGCCCCAGGACGGGAGTGCTCCCTCCCCTCCTCCGACGGTAGCACCTGGCGTATAAGACGACCTCTGACTTTTGTACACATCTTCCTGTGTTCAAAAGTAATCTTATACACCGGAAAATACGGTAAGTAAAAATTTATAAAATTTTTGTATGTTTTTTGGCTTTGAGTTTAGGTACGCTTTAAATATCGTCTGTCATCTAATATCAGTCGATGCCACCATACAGTGTAATTGACACAAAATCTTAGCCTCCCTGGTGATCACCAGGGAGCTCTGGGTCTGTTTGTTTACAAATATTGGGTAGCTTACCTGTCCCAAATGAGCCCATACTGTCACTCTGTGTGGCAGCCATTTATCCCGCTTCCACTTGCTCAATGTAAGTGATGATACAGAGGAGATGGTGGGTGCCCTCCCCATTCGCCTTTATATAAATATGTGTGTGGGGAGAGTGGGCAGAAAATACAAACAGATTTTTATTATTTCACTTTTAAATGTTTGTGATATTCTCAAAATATTCAAAGTAAATTAGCAAATTCGAGATTTCCTGTCCACTTTAATGGCATTTGTAATGTGATTTATTGCAAAAGCAATGTGTGTTGTCATGACATCTAGTGGCAGAATGTGAAATTGCAGCAGCGAAACCATGCATTGCACATGAAATATTTGCATTTGTATATGCAAATATTTCATGCACTCATGCGGCTGAGAAGGCAGACCACTTGGGAAGTTAAAACTAATTCCTTCCCAGTTGTGGAAACGTGTGCACGTATTCTACATAATAGGATTGAATAAAAAAAGGTGGAAAGCTGGAAAAGTTTTACAAATTTTCCAACCTGACCGATCACAGCTCTTTCGATGCTTGATTTCTTTGACTTTTTTACTTAAATCTATTTTTTTAAAGTTGATTGAACAGAAGTCGACCCATGCATGGCCAGCTTAACTAAACGTTACATTTTGAAAAGAATAGGTGGCATCGTGTTCAGCTTGATTTCCTCTGTACCCCAGCGCGCTGACAGGAATCAGAGCTAAGTAAGCTGAAGTCTGCTTAGTGGGTACGGATTGTTGCATTTTTAACATTTTCCTTGCTCACTGCTGAATAATCCTCTGAGTGTAAAGTATGTATGATAGATATACAGCTCAGAAGTTGGCACCTCACAGAATTCATAGCTCTCCTATTACAAGTACATGCATTTTTAATTGAAATAAATTGAAATGCATAAAACCTCCCATTGACGTGCACTGACAGAACACGATGCAGTGTGCTTAGCATTACAAACATATGCACACACACTGAAAGGCTTATTGTGATTGTAGTGGTGAATCCAGTGTAACACTATAGGAGAGGGACGTCACAAAAAGTGTGATGGTAAAAGGAAGCTAAATGCTCTCAGCTGCAACATGTCAGGACATGTACAGAGCACAGGACAGAGGCTGATCACAAAATGTAACATATCCAGGATCCACACACAACACTACCGCAATACGCAATGCTGTCATGAAATAACATATGTAAGTATATCTTTGTTATATATATCTTTATTTTACACTTAGCAGAGTTATGCCGTGCCTATATAGACAGATTTGTTGTTGTACAACCAAAGATCTTACAATTGTTCCTAAAACAATATCCATCAGTAATATCCACACATGTCTGCAGTATTTATTTATTTTCTTAGAATTGTTTGAATGCGGTGCTCAGTAATATGTTTTTAAAGACATCCATCATTTCGATAATATTTCGATATATGTATTTAAAGTACATGCTTACTATAATAATGTGACATCATAGTATTTACATGGCTCGATTCCCCGGGGTGACGCAAGAATCTCTGAATGATCACACACCAGAAAGTTCGAGAAATCAATGTGCACCCCCTGGGGGAATCGATCCCTGGCTGATAGTTTGGATGTGGACCTCTTATTTTCACTTTTCTATTATTCCTGACTCTGATTCCTGGCTATATTCTTTTTTCAATATTCGTGAATATAAAATTGGATATCGCTTTTTTCGCAATTTATTGTGATTATTGCGATCCCATTAATTGCAATGGATCGCGATTATATAATGGCGATTCGATTTTTTAAACCGGAAATGATGGATATTCTACCAGTCGAATGTCCGAGCTCCATTGACTTGCATTGCGCATATTTGATCGCAATTGCGATTTTTAGATTGCAATTCATGTCCACAAGTGCGGATATTCGAGATTACGTGAATTTGAATATTGCCTAGTTGCTCATCACTACTGCCAGGTACTCCAATTGTAAATGACTACAGATATCAGGAACTTGAAGCAGGACATGTGTAGTATGCCCACTGATTTAGCAGTGCCAGTTGGGTCAATTCACTTCCAAATAATTATGTGACCAATGTGCCCCCTAATTTACTTTTAGTGCTTGTTTACACTAGGACTCTTTCCCCGCATTAAGGCTATGTTCCCACTTAATTGATCAGCCTCTGGGCGGGCACATTTTTAATTGCATGCGATGATCAGGCGTGATCAGCGCGATTGACCAGACGATTAAAAAGAAAAAATCACCCCAATTTTAAAAAAATTGCGCCCATAGAGAATGAATGGACACGATTTTTGATTGTGTGTGGACATTTTATGGGCATGATCAATGCAGAAAAATCACATCCGTCTGCCGTCTGCGATCTAAACGTAAATGGAATCACAGCTTGCAATTAAAATCGTGTTCGCCCCACGGCTGATGGCCTAAGTGGGAACGTAGCCTAATGCCGGCCATACACATGCCGAGCTGGAGCGATATCGCCCTCGGCCGGATTTTAACCTGACCGACGGCGAGAGCGTTCACGCCAGTCGGTCAGATTAAAATCCGGCCGTTTATCGGCATGTGTATGGCCAGCATAAGTGTGCGCTGATTGCAGGATAAAATAAGTGGATAGAACACATACCGTTTATGTGGACAGAACCTGTCCCATTCAGCGGGGTCCCACACTGTCATTTTAATGCGCTCTAAATCACAGACAGTCTACCCGCAAACAGTGGACATGGACTTGTCTGGTGCATCCATGCCACCCTAAAGAAACCTACCCTTACCTTGCTTTAAATTAGGAGTGTCAAGCTCAAATACACAGGGGGCTAAAATGAAAAAAACATTGATATTTACTTAAAAATGCCTAGGATTGTGGAAGTTTTTCCTTCTCATCAGAAATATTGATTAACATATGTGATATCAAATGTCAAATCAAAGACATACCTCTGCCATTGATAGGGACAACCCTGGTGTGTGAAGAAGACTGTCTAGTTTCTTGTATTCAGGCAGTGAGGTTACAATATAGGATCCATATTGTATCTATACAGCAAGAAAGGACCTTCTAATCCTATTAAGCCCCTTTTCGGCATCAGTTGAGAGAAGGCAAAAGTGTCTTTTTTGCCACATTTTTAGTCAGGGGTTTAATAGTGTTATCTCTAAACTATACTGTCATGCCTGGCGCAAACCCCAGCTGTTAGGGCAAGGTCTATTGGATAAGGTCTGTTGGATAAGGGGGCCAGTCTATTAGCTATTATTTTAGCATAAACGTTTAAAGTTTAATAGAGAGATGGACCTTATTGACTGAGGTAAGCTCCAGATCCAAAAAGGAAGATGACCTCCTGAAGTACAGAAGGAAAGGGGATAGAGGTGGGGGCTGTTGGGGGTTAGGGGTAAAAAGCAAGATCTAAGTAATATTGGTGTACATTTTGGGAAAAATATAGTATATCATTTTTTTACTTTAAGGTGAGGGTTTCATATGATCCTTAGCAGGTGCTAAAAATATTTATACATCTGCTGTAGTTATGAAGTGCTGTAAAGCAATACAGAAAATATTAACGTTATTATCCATTATTTATTTAGCAAAAATTAAGCCAAATTGAAGAAGATGTGAAAGTAGTACCTTAATACTTTGTGCAACCACATTTAGTGGCAATTACTATGAGAACTTGATAATATCTCCTATATTATTGGGGAAAATTTGTGGCCCCCCTCTCCTTCACAACATTGCTACGGTACATTGAGCTTTGTAGGCATATGTTTAAGCACAGCGCTATGCAGATCCTACCACAGAATTTCAATCAAGCTTATATCTAGGCTACTGACTAGATCATTGGAACGCCTTGGTTTTCTTTGTTTCCAGACATTCTGTTGTAGATTTGTTAGTTTGCTTGAAATTATAACCAACTTTCAGGCAAGCGATTTCTCAAACACACAGATGGCCTCACATTTTACTTTAAAATATGTTGGTAAACAGAGGACATAATGATGCATTCATAGACTGCAAGGTGTCAAAGTCATGATGCTATAAAACAATGACAAACCGTCATCCTTTCACTACTGTGGTTGACAATTGGTATGCAGTGTTTATGTTTTTGATCTTGTCAAATGTCTGATCTTGTCTGTCCTAAGGCGGTATGTTCATATCCAAGTTGACGAACCCAAACTGTGCTAGCATGTACTTCTTAGAGGCTTTCTTCATGTAACCATATAATGCAGCCATTCTCATGCTGTTAATGAGATGCTAAGGAATTTTCTCCTTGTCATTATGTTAACACATTGGCATTCATTGAGGTATTCCCACTTGCTAAAGATCAGGTCATAAAGTGCATTTAAAAAGCATCACCTGGCTGCTGCTTAACTTCCCATTTCCTATACAAGTGAAAAGGGTGGGCTTAATTTTTCATGCTCTTCGTTTTGATGGAGTCTTTGAAAAATAATGACAGGGCTTAATATACCATGTGTTGTTGTTCCTCTAAGGTTGTATCTAACTAATGTCAAGACCCGATAAGGAACAGCTTAAGCTTTAATATGTCCTGCTATATAAAACCAAGCAATTAAGGGTGTACTCTTTTTATTATGACAATGTACATTAATGTTTATATACAATTGTTATTTAAGAATTTTAAACCTTGACATTGCCTGTAGTTCCATCTTAGTTAGAATTGTACTTTTTGTTCAAATGTTTGTCCTATGAAAATTAGGGCATTATTTGATATCAAGTTTGCTTATAATCCACATATGACATTTTATAAGCTGGAAACCTTTATTTGTTATTGACAAGAGGATTAAACTTGGTATTGTGCATACTCCAAATTTATATTGCCATTCCTCCATTGTGCTTCCCTGTGCCATATCCCTTACATACTTTGTCCTTGCTTATAAATTTCAAGTAAAAAGAAACTAATAAATTGCAGCATGGAGATATTTAGAAAAGAAGAAACGAATGCAGTCAGGGAACAGAGCAAAGAGATTCAAAAACAATGAACATGTAATAAGACATATTTTGAACAGACTTTTGCACTTCTGCAACGAACAGATGGAGCATTAAATTGCATCAAATTGCATTAAATTGCACATGAATAGGTTCAAGTCCCCAAAAAGCAATGAATAAAAATAGATACAACTTTCTGAATAAAATGCAGAGCATCATGCAGAAATTTTTGACACATATCATGTGGATAGATCACACGAAGGACAGTACTTGCAATATATAAAACATATCTATGGCCAGCTGTATCTATACCTTGCATTTTTAGGTATATCCTTATATAACGTCAAATCTCCCCAATGTGGTCTCCACAATGCTGTACAAAGGACTAAACAGATAAAAACAGGAAATAGTAATAATCTAAATGCATAAAACTTCTATCATTTTACATATATTTGCACATTGTTGTTTTTTGTTTGCAATGTTTACATACAGTAATCAGTAAAAAATAGTTATGGAAATTAAATGTTTTGGAGAATATGATTGTAACATTTATACAGGAGAACAGTGATAATGCACACTGATTGATGACGACATTAAATCACCTTCTTAATATTGTGCAAGTCCTTCTTGTGCGGCCAGGTGTTAAAGGTGTGTTAAAGATGGCATCTTATGTGCAACCATATAGATCTAGACATCAGCTACTAAATCCATTCTCTGCTCCCTATCCTCTGGTGAGTGCTGATGTCATATATGTGACAACACATTACCATTAATGACATGCTCTCTAGCAGTGGCCATGACTAGATCAATTGTTTTTCAGCAAATAAGGTCAGATTAAAGCAAACCTTTCACCTCCCTTTCTGCTTTCTATTATCGGCAGCAGAGTTGCTGACAAAAAAGTTAGATTGGGATTTTAAAAAAAACAGACTTACCTGGGAGAAAAATCTCTAAATGCGGCGATCCTCTGCCCCTTCAGTGATGTTTTGCCGCAGTGGGCTCTTTGCGCAAGGGCACTTGGGAAGGTAGACTATAACATTGATGCCTACCTTCCTAAGCAGATGTCTGAACACAGCATCCACCGAGCAGGTAAGTGAATGTGCTCCATCAGGATCCCCGCCAAGCACTGCACTTAGCGGCAGGGGTCCTGACATATGTGGATACCCCTCATAAGTCTTCTTTAGCCGGGCAGCCCACTAGGGTGACACTGGAGGAGTGGAGCCTAGTCGACTGTAGATCCAGATTGGTGGAGGAAGCAAGAAGAGACAGAGGAAGGATGGTGGGGTCAGGATTGAGGAAGAGGGGAAGTTAAGAACATGTTTAGGGATTGATTTGAATGAATAAAGACTGCATAAAGTAAGCAATGTGTACTTATGGTTTAAGCTTTTGCATTCTGAGAAACACTAAATATTACAACTTTTCCTTGAGAAACCCAAATACAAGTCAAGTTGAAAGGGTGGGGTCTCATAGACTGACCCATATTGTGTATAGCACATACATCCTAATAGACTGACCCATATGTAGTAACGTGTCCTAACACTTGACACCTTTCTTTAATGGGCAATATAAAATTTTTCAAATCAGTCTCCCATTTTCATTTGCAATCAATCTTGATGACCATGTTGCCACCAGCAGCAAAACCAACATTCTCGCCAACAAAGGTGGGCTCTTGTTCCTCAGATCTTCATTGTACATTTTTTTCTGTTTCCATCACAGCATCTTCAATCTGCTCCTTAATTTATCCTATATATATATATATATCCTCCTTTGCAAGTGTTACTGGAAAAGGAATTCAGTGTAATGTACTAGTGAGTGGTTTTGACATTGAGGCTGACTAGTGTTAATTCTCATGAATACATTTATATTATAAAGTATATCTTGTAAATGACTACATCCAACTAAATGCTAGGGCATATTTAGACTATTTTAGAGATGTTCATGGTTATTGTTGTCCCGTTCTTTTTAGAAATAGAGGTACTGGTTAAGATAAGTGCATTACAATGTAACCTGTGAGATGTTTCTAAATGGGTTGTGATAAATATTTGATGTTTTGAAGCTAAAGAAACAGACCAGATGCTATGTTGTTTTAGCGTGAATTGCTTTTTTGTGTTCACAAAGTTCAGATTTGTTTATTTCCAATATTCATTCATCTATGCATGGAAAGTCTGTCCTTTTTACAATATCTTGGAATCCATTTATTAGTGGCAGCTATTAAATTGCACCAAATGAAAAAAAATTATTATTGACTTACCTCTGAGCAGTCACAAGTGTCCAAAGTTGCTCCAAAATCTTAAAAGTACATACTTACCTGCTCGGCTCTCATCGATGAGAGTGACCATCTTTAAAGCTCTAAAAATGCCATTCATCTGGGGGTTATTTAACTGTAGTAACACATGTGGCCACTGGGGGCTGCAAAAAATTGTTTAGAATGGCTTGTATACAGAGGGGATGATTTTTTGACTGATTTGTGTGAGAAAAGCTAAAGTTAGCTCATGGAACTCATGGAAGACAGAGGAAGGACAGTAAAAGACATTCAAGATGACCTCATTACAGGGTTACAAGATTGTTTTATCTTTTTTTACAGATTGTCCCAATAATTTAGGTGCACTTTATATTGGTTAGCAAGCTGGCATGGAATAGTTGGATTTTCTGTGTCTGATTCAACAGGACCAGTTCAGGTACAACTTATTTTGTAATGACTTTACATCAAACATTATATCCAGTAATAATAGACAATGATAACCTAAGTGAATAATGTTCCAAAATTGTGTTGACATTTCCAAAGGGGCTATCATGGAAATAAAGGAGTTTAAGAAAATGAGAGTTCTGTAACATCTAAAAGGAATGTTGTAAGAACACGTAATACTTGTGAATGCAAATCAAATAATAGACTGATGAAAATGGTAATCAAATAATATATTAATGGAATGTCTAATTTCAATTCAGATGCTAACGATGCTAACGAAAGCAGTGAGAACTGCTATGGGATGTAGCATGTGTTGGCACAGCAACTTCCACAGACAAGTCTCCTATTAGTTGTTTGCCCATTCAGGGAAAACAAGGGTACCATTCTGACCAAGAAAAAGTAAGTATAAACTGGAGCAGCACTGGCACTAACATTCCTTGTTCTGCTGTCTTATGTATAGCCCCATTGGTATGCAATTAAAATTGTACAGTGATTAGTTGACTGGCTCTTAAAAACTCTGTATTCATAAAGTGATGAATTAATATGAGGACTTATTGGTAGTACGAACAAGTCCCGATATAGTGGGATGAAAGGCGACCCCCAGGGGTACTGTATCTCTTTACTGTGCACATGTTTGTGGGTCTATTTGTCAAAAAATAAAGCATTTGTTGAAATCTTATCCAACCGTGCTATCCATCCTCTACCGTTTTGAATGCTTATGACAGTGGTTCCCAAACTTTCCTTGCAGGGCCTCCCTTTACTATTTAGGAACATTATCAGCCCCCCCCCCTGCCTATTCAAACACAGGTTAAGAATGGGGGCCAGAACCCCCTGGAATACCTTACCGCCCCCCCCAGTTCGGGAACCACTGGCTTATGAAGTGAGCCTGAGAGACGGTTCAGGCACCTGGAATTCTCATACAACCAAAGCCAGAGTGGGAGTATGAGTTGGAACTGTCAGTTTGCACGGCAAGTGCAACCTAGAGGACAGCCTACCTTGAAAACAACTTACTGATAGAAAAGTTCTTTAAGATATAATTCAATATTTAGGTCTCTTGAATATCGTTTATTTCTCAAATCATTATCTTTTTTTATACATGTAAACTGCTATATCTGCTTTGTCCAATGCATTGAAGTGTAGCAAGCAGTAAGGGCAGTACTGTATTCTAGGGAACAGGAGATGTAAGTGTCAACAATCTGATGAAGAGGACAGCTAAACAAGGGCACAAGGGATACAAAAGAATATGAAGCGCAGACTGAGGGGCACAGGGGAATTAAACATGGAAGCATATGAAAACTCTGCATTATGTGATGCAGAAAATAATCAGAGAATGGCGGAGAACATGTTGCTCATTGACACATATACTTAAATAATAATTCAAGGTTACAAAGTCCCGGAATGAGTCACTCATAGGGCTCTTCATTAACACCTACAGAAAAGAACTGGGATGTGTCCTCTAAAATTCCTGATTTCTCATAAAAATGGGAAACTGTATCATGTAACGTATGTGGCTATTATAATCAAGATAAATCTAGATAAGACAGTTATTCAGGGAACAAGGATATATTTACCCTGAATATCAATTAGACGTTCGCATGAGCAATGCAGCTAATTCAAGTTTGCTTCAATAGATTAAAGAGAAGGTCAACAATTATAAGCACACAATAGTAGGCAAGTGTCTGAATGCAACTTGTAATCATTGCATCTCTTCATTTCTTCTGAATTCAGTGATTGTGATTTGGATTTTTACTCTAATCTTTTAATCACCCAATTGTTTTCAATGTGAGATCTAGGACTACAGTAACAAAGAAGGTAATGATACTTTAATGTCATAATCCTTTGTCAAAAGTAGTCATATTTTGTATGCATACAGTCTGTCTATATTCCCTTTAAAAGATTGCCATATCCAATGTGAAGATGTGGGAAAATGAATAGGGGCAGCAAGACTAATCCAGAGTAAAGATGAAAGGAATGAATACATAGAACATTCGTACCGCACATGCCAAGAAAGGAGTATTGACTTCTTTTATATCTGGAGCTTGATATAATGAGAATATTGTAGATATGACAGGATACAAGGACAGACACTGGCAAGCAACTTAAAACGGAATGTTGCATAACAAAGAGTAAATAAGGAAAGTTAAGTATTCTTAATAACAACCTTTTCAAATCCCCCTTCATATAAAGTAACTTGTAGCTCTGCATTGTCAGTAAAATCCTAAATGGTTTGGGTTGGGTCATTTAAGGCTTCATAATAACATTGTCTGTTACTATATAAAGTTCTTTTAATGAAAAGCACTTTCCTGTATAAAGAAAATACCTGCCATTTTCTTGGTCTAGCTCAGGGGTGGGATAAACTTTTGGACTTGTGGCTTCTTAAATTTGATAAACCAAGAGCCTGTAATGGCCGACCTGCCATAGGTTCGTCAATTCCATGCAACATATCCATGCATAGGCAACATGTGACACCTGCTCTTAACAAAAAAGGCAACATTTTGACACCTGGCAAAGGGCCAGAAAGGAAAGCTAAACGGGCCAGATATGGCCCGGGCCTTAGTTTGCCCACCCCTGGTCTAGCTCATTCCAGGTGACCACACTCTGCAGGCAGATAAACCTTCTGCATGTGCGTGCCCGTGGCACCCAGCTGCTGTTCCAGCGCTGTTTAGGCAATACCGCATCCTAAACATATCTATTGTCAAACCATGGCATGTGTACCCGGTGCGGCAGCCCCCGGATCCCCAATGTTATGAATCCGCTGTATAGACTGGCACGTCATTCCCCATAGGGTGGCTGCACTGCACGGTTTTCCCTGCGGTCTACTATATATGCAGTTTATCAGAATATTTAGCTGTTAGTTGGAGTGCCGATTTAAATGTACTTTTCAGCTGAAGCATCCTAAGAATATTTGATTTCAGCCATTCTGAGGTAAAGGAGGCTGAAATGAGCTGCATTAATATTAGTCAATTGTATCACTCGCCAGAGGTCTGCTAAATGTAAAAAACAACATCGCAGGCACCTTCAGGGGACACCTCAAGAGGTGCAGAAATTAGATACAGGTTATCTGAAATTGAATCAAAATAAATTTTAGCAGTCATAAAAACATGATATACACCCCAATTACACAGCAAGCCACAGTGCGTGATTAGAGTCCGGTGTTAACACATCCAGTTTCCAGCCAATCCCCCACTACTGGGAATCAATGATGAGCTTAGCAAGCATACTGCAAACACTACGGAACGGATGCAGGCTCCCAATTCCATCATACAGACTAGACTAGAGGAAGTCTAAATTTAGATGGTTACTGCCCAGCCCACCCATGTGAATGAAGCCCATAGTGCTATAAATGTCAAGCCACGATTACAGGGAATATGCATTGCTTCTGTATATTTTTCTTCATCTGTTATTGTCAGAATCTTATAAAAAAGAGATCATTTATATCTCTGGAAAAAAAGTATGTGAGCCATTCCATGCAAGTGTCAAGTACTACACAATCACACCTCACTCTGCTTTACGAGGCTCTGATTAGATGATCACCTCTATCTTATTTAATGAGGAAAAGTTTAAAACCCACTGCTGTACTCATCAATCTCTTCTTCCAATGTGGCAAAACACTACTAGAAGTATGTCGAAGGTTTTCATGAATATAAAAATAACTACTGACCATACCAAAACTGGTGAGAAGAGAGTTTTTGAGTAAGGAAAAGAAAGGTGCAATCTTTACCATTACTGATATAAGGATTCAGTGAGGGTCAGGTTGTTTCTATCATTACAATTTCTTTGAGATGTCCGTACACAAGTAGAAAATAAGGCAGCACGTCATGAGGACAACAAAACTACAACCCGGGAGAAGAAAAACATCACCACTGATAACCGCAAACTCAAACTAACTACATTACCTTCACTGTGACTGGGGTAAAGTGTACAGCAAGAACAGTTTGAAACATTCTCCTACAGGCAGAGCTAAAGGTCATTAAAAGCCAGAACAAAAGCCATTCATCAACAAGAATCTAAGAAGAATCAGTATGAGGTTTGCTAAAGACTGCAGTAATTGGCTGTAGATGATCAGAGTAATGTCATCTTTTCTGATGAGTCCGATTTGCCCAACACTTGGTTATCTTTACATGTAGATTTTTTCTTAAATCAACTGCCAATTAGATTTTTTCTTCAACGTCGTTGATGAACATCATTCGTTCATTTATCAAAGTTCTGCAAACGCTGCATTATTTCTTCTATGTTGATATACAGTGCTGCTTGAAAGTATGTGAACCCTCCAGACATGGTCACTGTTTGTGC
>CM070032.1:87087616-87112207 GCA_036250615.1 Ptychadena robeensis | reverse complement strand
TGGTGCACTTTTGGTACAGAAATCTGGACCTCAGCAGTGCGCTAGGGAGGTTAAAATCTGCATATCTATAATATCTGACACCCAACAGGGAACCTGTAAGCCCCCTGCTCCCACTAATGTCTACTGGTTTCTTTAGGATGTTTCTGGTTATCTGGTACTTGTTATCATTAATGGATGATCCTAGTTTCCTGCTGGGTCAGTACAGTACTAATTCTGTCACTGGACATGTTTCTGATAATATCGTAATGATACATGAGGCCATGTTTCCAGCATCCTGGGGTTGGTGGGTGATTCATTTCATGGGTTGTTGTTGGATGCGGGGTTTAGGAGAAGATACAATGGGACAATAGGAGAAATATATATATATATATATATATATATATATATATATATACTGTATATATATAAAAATAGATCAAATCATCCTGTCCTATAAGTGAATCCACAAGAAAGTATACGGAAATATATTCCTTTACACGATCCTCTGTTATACCAATCACAGACCACTTGTAATTGTTCCCCAACCTGCACATTTATTTGTTTATTTAGTAAACTCTGTTCAATCACCAATATTAGATATGCTGAAGTTGTTGCAGCACCTTTGTCAAAGGGCCATGTTAGATGCCGCCTTTTGGCTGCTTGGCTAGTGAGTAGGCTTATGGCTAGACTTGCAATGGCGATGGGACCATGACAGGGCTCTTCGTCAACATGAATGCACCAGAGTCTTGGCGCATGACTGCCAATAGATACGTCATAATGACATATGACTTAGGTGCCTAGGCACATTAGTCATACGTCAACTCAATTATTTAAAGGTGCTGGGTACATAGCGCATTACCCTAACAGAGCATAAAGGATGGCTTGCGCTCATTGTATGCACTGACGCCATTGCATCCAAGCGCATAGTGTAGCCCTAGCCTAAAGGTGGCCATACAGACTTTGATTTTCTATTCGATTAACTTAAAATACTATCATGTTAAGTTGATCATTTTACATTTGACCCTTTTTCCACCACATTATGTGATCGATGCAAAACAGATAGCTTTCCTTCTGATGCCCAGTGCCATCCATAGCACCACTGTATTTAAATTGATCGAAATACATAGAAAACCCATCAGATACTTGAACGATAGACTGAAATTTACTAACATGTCCGATCACTGCTTTATCAATTTTCTGTTCTTTTTCCATCACTTTCAGTCATAAAAAAAAAAAAAGGAAGTCATTTTTTTTCTTTTTATACTACGAACTACGTTCTGTATAAAATGTGGCAAAACGTAGTGGCTGGTTTATAGGCATCTCATTTATTGTATATTGACTGTACCAATGATCTGTGCATGTCTCTCTGCAGAAGGTAGGGCCCTCAGATGGGATTTTGGCAGAATGAAGTCGAGCCGCGGCTACTCATTATATCATCCACATTCAGCTGTTGGCTTTTGCACTCATTGTCATAACCACCACCAAAGCACCTGCACACCCAACACTGCAAGGAGCAAACACAGCGCACAGTGCAAATTCTTCACCTTGAGTGCAAATGGGTCAAACTGAGGGCGAGTGCCACACACTGTGAGACAATTCTGGACACTGAGAGCAAATGCCACATACTGTGAAGACTTTCTCCACACTAAAGGGCAAATGCCGCACACTGTGAAGTAATTCTGCACACTGAGAGCAAATGGCGCACACTGTGAAGTAATTCTACACACTGAGGGCAAATGCGGCACACTGTAAGGAAATTCTGCACACTGAGATCAAATGGCGCACACTGTGAGGTAATTCGGCACACTGAGGGCAAATGTGGCACACTGTAAGGTAATTCTGCACACTGAGAGCAAATGGCGCACATTGTAAGGTAATTCTGCACACTGAGGGCAAATGGCGCACACTGTAAGTTAATTCTGCACACTGAGATCAAATGGCACACACTGTGAGGTAATTCTGCACACTGAGATCAAATGGCACACACTGTGAGGTAATTCTGCACACTGGTTTCAGCTAGTTTGTACTGCTTTGGAGGACTTTTTCTTGTGAAAAATAGCTGTAATATTTGTTTCCTGTTCAAAAATGCAAACACACATGTGTATGTGCAAAACACATGTGTTTTTGCATATGTGGAAACGCATGCGTTTAAACATACGCATATAGTGTGAAAGGGCCCTAAATCACATTGTTCTGCAAGCAAATATGCATTTAAATGCAGTTGATTTGTAAGGTGTGCTGACTGCCCAAGGCCGCAGCCTGTATACAACTTGCCTATATACAAACTTTGTTTACGCTTTACACATTCATGACTAGAAATACACTAACAAATTGCGAAATGAGAATATTAGTGATATAAAATTTGACTGCACCTTGTGTTAAGCTAGCCATACATGGTTCAATATTTTTGTTTGATCGACCTAAAACAATTGATTTTTAAGTCAATCAAACAGAAAATTTGAGTGAATCTAAGACCGGTCTTTTGAAAGTTGAACAGTGTATGACCAGCTTAAGAACTCAACTAAAAAGGATGAAATTAAAGATGTTTTCTCTTATTTGCTCAGAGCAACACATTCACCATGAATATTCTGCGGTTCTCCCAAATGTAGCCAACTGTAAATATTCTATAACTGTATTTTCATAGAGCTTATATGTGTTTTTTAACAATATCTGTATATAACGTTTTACTAGTAGAACGAGCCCTGCAAAGCCTGGTGTAACACTGGTTCAGAACTATATTTCAGCTGTTCCCCATTCCATTACTATGGATATTTAATCAATGCTTCCTTTTGCAGCAATTATTAATGGTTCTTCCACAGGCTAGCACAGAACTGCTCCATAAAAAAACTGTTTGCAGGAGTGGAACCGCTGAACTTCTCACAACCTCCAGCTTGCAGAATAGTAGTGTTATTGAGGAGTTATACACGTTGATTACTCAATGGTGCTGGCAGAACATTGCAACATAAAGGAAACTCTTCATTCTGGGTCAGCGCAGATACGCCGTTCTCACCGCAGCAGTGACACACAGAGGCTACAAGGGAGAACAGCTACAGTCTCAGGAAAAAAGGAATAATGACTCTTTCTTGGCATATATTTTTATTATTGTTGTGTAAAGTAGTATAGTATATCTGAAGATTATCACAGTATATCGCACACAGATTCTAAGATTGGTCATCTCCTTATCTACACACTTGATTTGGCTAAGTACAAGTAGTAATGAAGCCTCAGGATCAACATGGATATAGTATTTTCAGCTGACGGAAGTAGGTTTTTGCAAAGGTTTTTTACAAGATGTTTAAAAGTCTGAACGAAGCATGTTGGTAACAAAGTACATTATTGTCTTTAGAAAATGCTATAAATAACATTGACAAAGGCACCAGCAAAAAACAAAAGACAAGACACAATGGAGCCTCGTATATGCCAAAGGCAAGTCTTTAGTGAAGAAGTTTTCCTTTGAGGGAAAAACCCCGTATAGTGAAAAAAAGATCCATAAAACCACAAATGATTGCCAAGAAAGTAGTATAAACACTTATGTTAGCTTTTTTTCTTATATACTCACCCCCCCCCCCCCCCCCCCCCCCCCACCCAGAGACATCTCTCTTCTCTGATATTTGACAATCCCTAATATTCATTCTTCTTATTTACCATACAGATAACACTGTTCTAGAATGTGGCCAGAGAAGCCCAGGTTGGTGTCCCTTTGGAAACGGCTGCTCTCCGTTGCTTTATTCAGAAGAGGACTATATGTATGATTGGGGGGACCCTGAGAACACAACTTATGGTGATAGATCAACTCAAGAGCAAGTAAGATACTGATTTTATATTTCTATCTGTTGATTTTATATCTATTCTGTAGAACACACAGCTGTTTACATTTTTTTATATTTACAGCTTTGCCACAAAGCACAGCCCTGTCTGGCAAAGTAGAGACCAGACTTTGCTGCAGTTGAAGCAGAAATATAGAAATATAGTATCAATAGATGTGTGCCGCATCACCTAGGCATGAGGATTTCTGCACCTACAGGTTTTCCTTTGCCTTTCCTACAAAGCTGAAGTGCTTCTAAAGTCAGAGAGTTGCCTCCCCTGTTTACTTTACAGTGGGAACATATTTTACATGTGTGTGTCTATCATCATTGGAGTGTGGTGCTCTAGTCGCCACCTAAATATTGCCCCTTATTGGGCACGCACCTGGTGAGGCAGAAGGTCTAAAGACTAATGTCCATACTATATATGCACTTAGAAGCAATCACTTTATTCATACTTTCAAATAGTGCATCCAATACAAACAGAATTTTTAAAAACATTTTTAAGGATTTGCCATATTTCATATTTGAAAATAAATAAAATATTGACTGAAACACATACCGTTTTCACCAGAGCTTCTGATAATAGGGTGGATCGGAAAAAGAAACCTAATAAAAGTGTAAAAATCCAGCAAAGCTCCACCCCCCAGTGAAGTTAGGCTGCAGCCAGAAGGGTTCCTGGTAGTGTAGATGTCATCGGTGACGTCCACTTTCCCATGTCACTTGCACCCAGCAGCCAGCCACATCTGAATCCAGTGACACTGGAGAGGTGGAGTGTCACCAGATTTAGATCATGATTGGTGAAGGGAGCGAGAGTGGAAGGCAAGACCCTGCCCGAAGGACCGCACACTTTAGGCATGGCAGAAGTGAGCAGGCAGGAAAGGTGTGTATTTATTTTTTTCTTTAGGGGTCACTGTCCCTGGATGAAGGCTAGATAGGTGAGTTATGTATATATATATATTTTTTCATGTTTTTATTACAAAATTTACATCCACTTTTATTTGTAATAAACAAAGACACTCGTTTTCAGTGCAAAAGTGATATTATAATGGAGCCCAAAAAATGATGATGCTTGTATATGAGTATCTAATATGTTTTTCTTTTTATATATTCCTTTTTAATATCTTTCATCACACAGGGACTAATATGTCTCCTATGTGATAGGACACTGGCTGGTTGTCTTTGAGATCCCACAGATCCCTTGTGTCTTAATTAAGAGTCTCAAATTGCCATTAAACTGATGCCATTGTCACAAGGCCAAAGCTGTTGTGTTGTCTGAGTCATTCATTTGTAGATTTGTGTTGTGTTTTAAATGGTTCTGCACTATTTTTATAGCAGTTCATAAGTAGATATAAATTGTTTGCCTGGACAACCATATTCAAGTATCACGTTCCATGCAATGCGGGAGACAAAGCGCTTATCTTACCATTCAGCCATTCCTTACAGTGATGATGCAGAGAATCTAATTCATCCAGAAACTCTGCAGCATTGGCCTTCACACTCATCCTGGGGGAGGTTAAATCACTGTCAGCCCTCTGAACTTGTGTTACATAGTTGCTACTACTAGAAATATAGTTATGTCTCATAAACCTGCTTGAGACATTGATCATTTACCCAATGTAAAGTTTTATTCAGAAAAAAGCCTATGAGCAAAATTTCATGAACCCGACATACACTTGGGATAATACCATACACAGCTTGATTACTTCTAGTTAAAATATTAAATCACTGTTGCAGGAACTTATTTTAGTTTTTGTATTTACAGGGAGCCAACATATTACACAATATTTTACAAGCTACGTGAAACCATTTACATTAGTCCTTGTCCCACACAGGCCTACAATCTATTGTCTCTGCCACAGTTTTTCACACAATTACACTAACAAACGCTGTTACAACTACAATTACAGAAGGACTGTCCTGGCCTAAAGCTGATGAAAGTTGTACATACAGATGTTCTTGTTGAGATTTAAATGCCCCCCAACCACTGTCACTGTTCCGCTAACCACACAACTTTATATTTACAACAAAGAGGATAAAATGACTGGACAGAGCTGAGTATATATAAAAAGTTTAGTATGTTACACCATAGTAAAGATTTACTCTAAGCTATGTCAGACTAGTTTACATTATGTCTATTACTAAGTGCACAGCACAGTGACCCAAAAGATTGAGGTATCCTTTTGAAAGATGAAAACCATATACCAGAAATGACTTGCGGTGTAATATTTTATTAGGCTTGTAATGTTTTATTAGGCTAAATAGAGCATAGCTGTCAACTTAAAAAATGGGGGACATAAAGAAAAGGACGTCAGTGTCGTCACTTCCGGTATGTGGGTCGCGGTTCTTCTGTGTTCCAAGTACAGGAAGTGATGACACTGACATCACTTCTGGTTCCGGGCTTACCTCTTGGCTGTTTTAGCAGGGAGAGGGCATTACTCTCTCTGCTAATGTACCGCTCCGCTTGTGCTGATAATGTGCGGGGTGGGACATTAGCAGGGAGACTATTTTTATTATTATTAACTCGTACTTACATAGCGCCAACATATTATGCAGCGCTTTACAGAGTATATATAGTCATATGTGACATTCCCGGCCAAAACAGGAGGGTATGATTTAGAAAGTACAGCACACAAATAAACCTATAAATAATGTTTATGATGCTCACTAAGGGTAGTTATGAAACCCTATTGTTTAATTCCAGGTGATGCTTACAGATCCATCTTCTTCACCTTACAGAAGCTACCAACATCTTACGAACAGGCTTACATCTACACCGGGTAAGGAGAGAGTTCTGATCAAAACTGAATGATGAAAAGCCATAAGGGCAATAATTTAATAGATGGGAGATCGTCCCTTTTCAATCATTCAGCAAATCTGCCATCAGAATAAGAATAGGAACAAGGTACATCACTGAATTTGTGTTTGTCCTTTAATGCAGGAAGGTGCCATTTTTCTTCTTCAAGTTCTGAATATGAAGAGAGTGAAATAACCTACACCTCCCAAACAGTGCTACTTCATATCAGTAGCTCCTCTTCAAGCAGCGGTGGTGAGTGTTCGGGAAGGCAATTTTTATAAATGGTTATGCATTTGTGTACAACAATGAGCATCGTTTATCAAAGTATCCAAAATTACATGTGTTTCCCATAACAACTGACATACTGCCAGTTTGAAAATAAAAAGAAATCAAAAGGGTTCTAAATGCAAATCACACAATTGTTTTAGATATTTTGCTAAATTTGACTAAATACTGTATGCTCTAGGAATCATTGATTTAAGGGTGTTATTTAAATCCATGCAGACAATTGTAGTCCTTGGTTTCATACACCCACTGTTTATAATCAGCTTCTGTCTTTTAGGGGGCTTTGGGTGTGGCAATACACTATTGTGTGTTCCAGCATATGTTGTTGTATTCTTAATAATGTAAAGAGTGAGAACCTATTATGATAGCCACAGTATGTGGATCGGGAATATAGAAATGGTAACAATAGTGTATCAGAGAAATGGAAGTCTGATTTTATTCTCTGGCATCTCCAGCTTCATCTTGGTAAGGAAGTCTCTCTTCTTGATCCTATTTACCAGAAAAGCAGATTTGAGCATTCTCCTTTCTTGCCTGAGGTCTTCAGTTGCATTATGTAAGCTTTTGTTCAGCTGGGCCACAGCTCACACTGCTGTAGTTTCTTCTGATAAATTATATAATCCATTGGTATGGGAAAAATACTAATAATATTAGTGAAGACCTCATCACAACCTACACCATAATGACATTTTTATTTTTTTATTTATTTTTTTATAATGCATAGTACTATTGGCTGCATACTATGGAGTAACTTAATCTTACCCCTCACCACCCCATAGGGTAACGCTTATGGCCCATGCCCTTCTTTGTTCATGTTGCTATCTCCTCTAATATCCTGTTGTTGTTCTTTTCCACTTCACTTTAGTTTTATAGTGATTTGGAATACTCATCCCCTAACTATGTTGCTGCAAGCCAGCTCAGAACTTGATTAAGCTTTCTTTAAAGTGCCCTTATTTTACAAGTTATATTTTGAAACATTTCAATAGAGAAAAAAATTGCTTTTAGTTTGCTAATCATGGAAATGTATTGCCATCTCTTGAGAGTAAAGCTATTATTTTGGCCTCTGGTGCGCCCACCTGGTGAGATCGACCTGGAATTTGCTGCATGTCGGATCGCACGGTGATCTGTCATGTTGGTAGATTCCCGTCTGATCCCATTACTTGGGGTGGGGACGGCAGTGCCTCAGAGGGGCCGGCTGCAGCGTGATGTCGTCATCACGCTACAGTCTGTCCCACATCCATCAAGGGAGAATCGAGGCATGTATGCTTACCTTTAGATTTAATATGTTCAATATAAAATCCTATTTACCTTGGTGTAAGTGCTTAAGAACTTCTGCTGAATGGCTGCTGCAAGAGGTAAGCAAGTTGTTTCCTGGACAAGAATGATGGGGGCAGCACCATGTACAATACTGTATTTATAGCAGTGCAGTATGCAGGAAGAGTTTAATGTCACCAGGAGAAGTAAGCAACTGTTTTCTGGAAAAAAATTACTTTGTATGTTTCTTCTGAAAGAAATGGCACAACAAAATGCAAATTCATATAGATTTTTTGTAGTATGGGGAAATTATCAAATTAGCCAAGGGATGAATGCTTGCTTTTGTCTAGGAAACAACTAAAAAGCATTTTTTATTGGTCATTCGCGATTTCCCTCTGGAACTATACAAGGTGTATATGCCTGCTGATGCTGTGTTGTATATGACATTAGTATCTGTCACTTATATAGCACCCAAAAGAAGGAGCTTGGGTTCCACTCATAGGTAGAAGTCTGCGGAAGTTAAGTATAATGTTAGTTAAAGTGATTTATACAAAAAGACCCGGGGACTATCAGGATTCAGCAAAAAAAAGAAACACCTAAACCGGGAAAGAATGGCAATTTGCACAACAATGTGAAAAACAAAAGTATTATGGGCAGGAAATGTCAAGGTGATAATTAAAGTCATAATTAAAGTCAAATAATTAGCCAGTCTTCATTGTACAGCAATCACTTACCCTTTGCTGCCCTTTATATATAAGAAGGCAGAAATAAGTTTGATAGTGGTTATAGAATTATAATGATATAGACAAGCCACAGAGATGTGCAATGATTCTTCATATGTCAGAGTGCAGAATATTAATGTGAAGCACCGCCTGCAGTACTACATGCATACTAATTCTTTGTGGTCAGACTACTTATTTAGAGTGGAGACATTTGAAAAGATTACAGTGCACACTTGGAAGAATAAATAAATCTGCTGACATCAGTCAGGAAACTCTTTGAAGAGTGTGGAATATCATGAGCTAGAGGATTACATACATTATTTTACATAAAATATAATACATATACATACCTCAGTCAAGATTATATCTGGATTATCACAACTAATGCCAGGAGACGGGAGGCTCTTAAAAGTCATCTTTAAAATACAGTCATACTGCACTTGCAAATATAAGTTTGTTAATGTGTGCCTGTAGAAAATAATATTTAACAAATATTGGAAAGTATCAGTTTGTATTTTTCTGAAACACTTTAATGTTTGTAAACAGATCCTGTGTCTAGTGCAGACATAAAGTAAGGCAAAGTAAGGCTCGGGGGCCAAACCCAGCCTGTTTAGGCTTTTAATTCAGCCCTTTGTCACTTGGTGTGAAGACGCCCTGGCTCCCCTCCATTCATTCCCTGCAATATGTGGAGATGATGCCTAGAGGGTGATTGTTTGGGTCTCCATCTAAAGGCAGAGTTTTGCCATACAATGTTCAAGTTTACTATCAAAAGTCTTTCTCAAAAACAGCGATGGGTAGATTATATGTGTCAGATAGATGGCCGTGAGTGCACACGGCGCTCGAAACAGCCATCGATTTGACCCATATCTCCATGTCTGTACCCTGCTTTAGGCCAAGAACTTGGTCTGTGAGGGTGTCTGGGTGGGACAGCAGCTATTAATCTCAAGACCCTGCAAACCTTGTGCAGAACTTTAACTTATCTTACTGATTTAAGCTGGACTTTTTAGTTATTTAGTTGTTTGCTGAAATACATGAACCATCCTGGCCTTACGGTCTTTTTGTGCCTGGTGTTAAAGGCTTTTCGTGGAGCGAAAAGCCTCTGCATGAGCAATCGCGGTGGAGTACACTGTACGCCTGGGAAAAGAGACACCATCTCCATAAACATTATTATTATTATTATTATTATCATTTATTTATATAGCGCCAACATATTACGCAGCGCTGTACAATACATTAGAGTGGAGATACAACACATTATAACACACAGGTACAGGTAATGACACAGGAGGAATAGAGGACCCTGCCCGGTTGGGCTTACAGTCTAATAGGTTGGGGAACAGAGTATACAATAGGCGGGGGGATGGGACTGGTATGGTGGTGATGTTAGGAAAGAGAAGATGGATAGGCCAGACTGAAGAGGTGGGTTTTTAGGGCTTTTTTAAAAGTGTCAAAAGTAGGAGCAAGTCTAATAGGACGAGGGAGAGAGTTCCAGAGAGTAGGAGCGGCCCTAGAGTAGTCCTGAAGCCTTGCGTGTGATGAGGTTATGAGTGGGGATGTCATTAGTAGGTGGAGGTCTATGGCACCGCCCCCACACCAATGATGCCAAAGACTCAGTGCCGGAAGGAACCCATGGGTTCACGGGACACCGGCGATTATGCCTGATCCTTCCACAGGCGTAGTTTGTTCTAAGAACAAACTGTGACCGTACTGAGTTTGGGCATAATGCTGGGGAGGTTAACCACATTAACAATGTGGGACCAGCAATTCCTCATAGAAATTCTGGTGAACAGTGCCTTCCAGCCATTGAGACAACCACCAAGTGAGTTGTCACAGTAGGTATATACTGTTTCCCTAAATTTGAAGGATGCTATATATATAAGCTCTACTCCAGATGAACCCACCTTGTCCTGTGCACTCTTTACTGGATCTACCTCCATGATGGCAGGGGTGAAGGCTCTCGCCATATGCCTGTCTTATATTACCTTGAAACAAATTTTAATTTTTTTTACAATTGTGGAAAATTTTCCTTTTCATCAGATAAATTAATTAACCTTTTTATATGGAAACAAAAGTTTTGCTTAAACATTAAATCGGGAACAACCAAAGTGTAATTCACATACACATAATACAAATGTGATATTGAATATCAAATCACAGACAGACATCTGTGTCATTCTTTTCTGAAATATATCATTTTAAACAATCTTGGGGGCCAAATATATTTGCACCGTAGGCAATTTTGCCCCCTGGACAGAGTTTGACTCTCCTGTACTAGAGCAATCCTTTTTTCTTCACAAATCAATCCCAAAATCACCACCAATTTTGGTGATAATATCATGTTCAGTGATTTTGCCATTAGCTTGCAAATTCAGTCGACATTTAGCAACAATTTGGTGACCGTCTCCCTCCCTCAGGTTTGGCATATTCTCCCACTTTCTGTTTAGTCTACAAAACAGTAACCTTGGTAATAATCTTCCTAGGATTGAAAAGCCTTGCCTTTAGATGCACTTAAAGGCAAGATGTGCAAAAGAGACACTGCTTTATGGATTTAGGAGTACCTGTGTATTACAGACTATTATGCACTATTACACCAAAACAAGTCATACACACATTATAATGCTAGACACACTGTATGTATATGACAAATTGGGTCATCATGGATTTACCCATGTTCATAGATAGATATGGATTCAGTCTTTAGTGTATCTAGCTGATTATATAATCTTCTCTGCTGTGATCTCTAATAGACTAGAATATTCATAAATAGCCAATATTATGCAGATGATCAGACAATATTATTAAAGCCAGCAGGCAGATCATATCATTGAGCATATAGTTCAGGATGGGGATTATGAATATGCATTGTACAAAACAAAGGCATGCCTAATGACTGGCTTGGAAGGAGTGTGCAGAATGGCTATGTTCCCACATGGATGCATTTTTTTTATAATCCCGGGGAAGGATCGCCTGGTCAATCACCCACCCGCGATTACGTGCACAATTAAAATCGTGAGCCGATTAATCGCCTATGTGGGAACATAGCCTAAAAGTGTTTATAACTATGATGCTTCATGTTCACTTGACTTGGATCCCATATAAAAGGTAAAAGTGGTATTTCATGATGATGTATCACAGATAATAGATGCTACATGCTTGCACTCTAATGACCGATGTATGCCAAGTTATGGGTAATGTATGCTAAACTGGCTACTTGTAGTCTCTAGGAGATTAGGGAGTACCCTCGGTGGGGACTTTACGTTGGCAAACCTACCTATTGAAAGTGTTCCGTAAGTGTGTAGCAATAGTGTGTATAATTGAACAAGTTATAGTTGGTGCACAACATATACAGAAATATTAAACTTCTAAACAACCAGAAACGAAAAAAGTTGACCGAAGATTTCCCATGTAGGTACAAACTTTCTGCTTTATTGGTTGGGTTTTAGATTGCAGTTGGTTTTGTCAACATGTTTCGCCCGTATTTCATAGGGCTTCCTCAGGACAGTAAACCATCTGTTTTCCAGAGAAGTATAATAAATATAAAAACGCATGCAGCACAATCAAATCTGAATAGAAGTCAGTCATAATCAAAATTCAAAAACAAGAGCCATGTAATCACGATCACATTAATCATAGTTCATTATACACATATTCACTTTAAATTTAAGAATACTCTTCAACAAAATATTTGCCAGATAATAGCAGTTGTAAATGTGTCAAATAAAAAGAGATTTTTTTCCACAATTAGTTAGAAAGTGCATTAACTTGTGACAGAGAGCATATGATTTAATATAATATGGAACCCATGGTCAACAAAATAAACGAATGCCAAAAGAAAAACACACCTGGACAGCAGAAGCCCAACAGCTCCCAACGGCAGGACGACAAGCAGAACTGCCCTATAACCTGTTCAATTATACACACTATTGCTACGGAACACTTTCAATAGGTAGGTTTGCCAACGTGGTAGGTTTGTCCCCACCGAGGGTACTCCTTAATCTCCTAGTTATTACCTAAGGTGATGGGCTCACCTACCTGAGCACCCTAGTTAATTTTGGTCCCCCCCCCCTTACTTGTAGTCTCTAGTGAAAGAGGGGCACAACTGAAAACTGTCATCCTATAACAACTTGGGAAAAACCTCTGCGGATACTTTCTGGGGTTTGAAAAATTTATTAGTGAGCATGGTATCAGACAGAGCACAAATTAGTTCCCTTTCACCAAAAGTTGTTGTTTTACATTCCTCTTGAAAAACAGCATCTCCAACTTTAAAGGTCCCCATACAAGGGTCAATCAGGAATCGGACACAACCACCCTTTCTTCGAGCGGGATCAATCAATCTAACAGGGAACCAACATGATGCTTAATCCAATAGGGAACCAACATGTTGGTAAGTCCACGTTCGATTGCCATTACTTTGCTCCCCATCCAAAGTATCGAATGGGAATCGATTGAGCAAGGTGGTTTGCATCAGTTGGCCTTTCAATTGGCGAACGCTGGTGACTTCATCATGACGTCCCAATGCTGCACTCAAACATTCATCAATGGAGCGGGTATCAAACCATGTATGTGGACCTTTCCAATCAGTGTGACATTTTATTAAATGACAACATATATTTATGAGTTCTTTTTTTTCAGCTGCAAATCCTATTGATTATAGCCCTGCAGATGGCACAGAGAACCGGGGATTGGATGGTGGCATCTTTGAAGATAAGACATCAAACTCCAAAACTGAATGTGAAAGTATTTATAATTCTCAGTCTGCTGACAATCTCAGGACAACATGGAAACGTATACCATCATACCACCAGGTATAGAACACTGGCATGCAAGGATTATCATCAGTTATATAAATGTATGTCCAAATGATCAGTTAATCCAGAGATAATATCTAGGAAAAGGTTAAATTTGTGTAGCAGTGGTTTCAGTGTGGGTGGTGTGGCTAGTACCCGATGACACCAGTTTACTCCCAGAGAAGGGTTGACAGCAAGACACCAAACTTTCCAACCAGAGACATTTTATTTTTTTATATACAAGGGCTAAAGGACTCCAATCTTCCTCAAGAATCACAGCTGCAATGTCAGTGTGATAGCTTCAGCACTATCTTTGGCTTGCCTTCCCCTCCCTGCCGGATACATTCACCCTGCTCTATATATATACACATACACCTGGGGCAAAGTGCAGTCAAATACTATTATGTGTATATTATATTATTTGAAAGCAACATTTCAGCCCATATACGCTGGGTTTCTGGAACCAGGTGTCACCAAACCTAAGCCTTCCTGATAGTTCTCTATTTGACTAACCACAGTGTGTTAAGCTGGGCATAGACCGGCAGATTCCTGCCTGATTTTTTGGCCAAAAAACTGGTGCGTCCACCTTGCAAGATTGACCAGTCTATGCCCAGCTTTACACAAAATGTGATATTTACAGGAGTTTAGTATAGGAGTTGGCCAAGGAATTACATTTTTCTATATGCTTGCGCATATGTGTCTATTATTACTTATATAAACATCTACAACAGTTTCCCCCCAAAATACTTAAAATGCAAATAAAACCAGAAAATACTGATTTAAAAAAAATACATTTTCATTTTATGGCCATTTTTTCAATTCTATGGCAAGAAAACTTTCACTTTCCACATTTACCGTATTTTTCAGACTTTAAGACACACCTTCCCCCCCCCCCCAGAAATCGAGGGGAAAAAGTGCCTGCGTCTTATGGTCCGAATGTTTGACCCCCGAGGCCAGCTCTCCTGGCAAGATTAGCTGGAAAGGGCCCTAACTTGTGTTTTATAACGAAGATGCTGGGCCAAAGCATCAGAAGTAGGTGCCTTATGCGTAGGGTCCAGGTTGCTTGGATTTAATTGAACAATGTTGAATTGTCTCCTGATTATGAGATATTTCCAATTCGATTGTTGAACCCAATTTCTCTGTATATAGCCCCCCACTCACGTTTAGATTTTCTGTAGATTTAATGGCAGATCGGCCGCGCTTGATGAGGTCATCAGGTGCGGCCGGTCCTGCTGAGAATCGTCTGGGCACCCTTTGTGTGCCGGCAATTACATGCCCCATCCAAAGTAATGAAAATGATCCAAGAATTACTGACATGTCCGCAATGTATTAGATCGATTTTGCGGCCAATTTCTGGCCAAATTAAAAATTTCAGCTTTCGATTTGCACCCAATTTTGCTGCAGATTTGGAAATGATGGAAATCTAAGCGTGTATGGGGGGGGGGGGGGCACATTTTGTTTATGATGTACTACTCTCCATGAAATATAGGGTTATAAACTATTTGAAAAGCATTACATTCTTCTGATCTAACAAGAAATTGCTGGGAATACATCATACTAAGTACACATTATCACCCAGCAGACTTTACATTTACTTTAAATAATAATCCTAATTAGTTTGCAATCTGCTGACAAGACCATCTTTAGTAGCCCACCAGGGATGGGATGGCAAACTGCCTCTTTCCCCTGAAGCCTGTACCCCTCTATGGACACAAGGGGAGTCAGAAAGGGCAGCTCCCACAAGGATAGTGCACTGGTACTTTGAGAGGTGTACAACTCATTTAAAGACCATATTAAAGCTGCAAGCAGTGCTAATAAGCCATAAACTTGCTGTACCTCTCCTATGCAGCCTACATTTCTGCTATGCCAGTCTGGTAGCGTTTTGGCAGTTTCATGTGTGATATAATATGTGATGCCAAATCTAGATGCTTGTTATGACTAATTAGCTCCTAGCTCTGTCAGTAAATATAAACACTCACTCATTAACCTCATTAATGCTGACTTGGTATGTTTTGAGCTGCACATAGTTTAAAGTGAACCGATTAAAACTTCCATGGTCCATCATGGTGTTCTCATCCACTGCATTTGATACTCTCTGGATAATTAACGAAGGATATGTATTCAGCTCAGGTGTGTAATTGCTGAACAACTTGTGACATTGTCGGGTCCCTATTTTTTTCAGATGTGAGACTAAAACCACCGAAACCAAAAGGTCAGCTGTACATTTAGGCAATCAGCATTCTTAACAACAACCTTAGAGCTAGCGGACTGTACAATCTTTCAGTTTATATGTCCCCCTTAGGTCCATAGTATTGAGAGAGACTCCGGTTACATTACACAAAATGAATATGATACGCATAATCACATTGCGATATTTATTTATCCAACAGCCCGGTACAAGCATCTATGTGATAAAATATACAGTATATTAGCTTCTGAGACATATATTTGTATTTCTTTATTACATTTTGAAATATTGGGAACTGTAAAATGGCCAAAAAAGTAGGAGCACCATAGCTGGGCTTTATTGACTGGAATGGACATGAGGAGTTGCTTAAACCATTGGGCAGTGAATTTCCAGGACTAGTTTTGGTAAAGCTAGCTGCAGGTTGCTTGTTGGGTTCCTCTTTGAAGACTTCATCACAGTGTAGACCAGCCCCACTAAGCTCTGGTAGCTTACTCATTGTTGGTATCACCCAAATAGGTGAAGTGGCCAATGTCTCATTACATCCTACATGAGCAAGCAACTCTCTTACTGCTGGTGACTACCAAATTCATATGAATTTTCCTCTGATCAATATCTGTGAATTGGACACCACTTTTTGGGAGGCCACCTGTGGCTTGCAGTTTGGAGATAATATTCAGCCAGAAAGGGTCGAGAAGGGTTGTGGGAACATTTGAAATAAATACGTTTGGCTCTAGCATGTGTAGTTTTTGAAAAAGTCAGATTTTTTGAAATTTTTACTTGACTTTGAACTTAATTTGTGCAAAAACTATTTGTTTTAGAGCCATACTTTTTTGTAGAATACCCCTAACCCTTCTCTACATCTCCAGCAAGTTTGGTGATGATACCATGTTCAGGGGTTTGCAATTAATCAAAATCATCAAAATGGTCAAATGTTTTACTATGTATTCTATCAGGGAGGACCTGGCACTACATAGTTGTTGGTAGATCTACAGGAAATTGTGTGATCTAAAGGTGTATGGGGGACTTAAATGAAACTAGCAGGCTGGGACAAACCATTTTCTGATGGGTGTGGCAACTAGACTTCTAAAGTAGCCCTGTATACAAATAGCTCTGGTCTAATACAAGGGTTTGCTCTATGTCCAAATGATACTGCTTATTGTTAGTGAAGTAATATTCAGATTATAAATATGCTTTCAGGTTTATGCTGATGGTTCCAATTTGACTTATGAATATGCAAATATCAGCAAGGATGTGATACGAGCTGTACAAAATATCAGGTAAGCAAACATTTCCTTCATTTTATACAATTCTTTCCTCATAAAATACAGCCTGTTGGGAAATAATGTCAATTAAAAATAAATGATCTGTCTTTAAAACAGGCTGATATTATTATTATATAAGTAGTCATTGGAAACTTTATTTAGTAAACTGATGCCTAATAGTTATGAGCAGCATAGGCAATATTAGAATTTGTGATATTTAGCGAATAATTATAATGATATTTGATTTGCTATTCGCCAATATTTGCAGGTCGGGCGCAATTACCTTCAAAATGAATGGTTACATGTGCTCAACACTAATGCCTAATAATACTGGACTGGGCTCCCCCTTGCCTGCAGAACCTCCATAATTCTTTGTGGCATTAATATGATATTCTTACAGAGTTGTCGCAGAATTTTCAGCGACATATTCGTGACATGAAGCTCCCAATCGATCACATCCCAAAACTCCTCTATTGAAATCCAAGATTGTGTAGGCAATTTAAATACTAGTATGAGATGATTTAAATTTTGTGGCATGATGCCTGCTAGAAGTAAACATTAAGGTAGCCATACATGGCCTGATTTGCACCCGATTTTTTGGGCTATCAAACCAAATGGCCGGCGGTCGCTCGCCCAAAAATTGGGTGGCCCCACCTGGTGAGATGGACCTGGAATCTCCAGCATGTCGGATCGCACAGTGATCTGACATGCCAGTAAATTCCCGGCCGATCCCATTACTTTAAACACAAAGGGTGCCCACCGATAATCCAGCTGAAGTTGATCCCTCATCTATCGAGGCAGAATTGCCTCGCGTATGGCTACCTTTAGAGGGGCTAGATATCTTCAGCCACAATACTCATGTAGGCTTTGCAATTTAAAGCATGCTCAATTAGTACTAAGGGCACTAAAATGCCCCCCCCCCCAAAAAAAAAATCTTACACCACAAGCAACCTTGGGCGCTTTAATGTTGTTGATCTGGCTTATTCTCTTCTGACCTTTGGATTGAACATGGCATTTTTCCCCCCAAAAGAGAACATTTTGCTGTAAAACCAGGGCCGTCGCTAGACAGGGACAGGGGGCACTCCCGTCCCGGGCCCCATCATCTAGGGGGGCCCGGAGGTTGGCTACGGGGACCATTTCTCACCGCACTGCGTGATAGCTGATACCAGCCTCCTCGCATCCCCCTCGGCCCCCCCTCCCTCATGTGTGTGAAAGTAGACAATTATGTGCTGCTTCCCTGACGTCAAGTGCTCACTAGTGACATTGTGACTGGAATTGGTATTGCAGGGAGATTAAGATTAAAGTTGGAGCACAATAAATATCTGTACAATTTGACCCAAAGCCAGCTGGTGACCTGTGGATAGAGACAGCTAATCAGAGGATCAATCAGGAGCAGGGAGGTCCATCTGCAGCAGAATCTACCAGGCAGGAGGCTGACACAGAGGACAGTGAGAGAGACTGAATTAAAGCGCAACTAAACTCAAAAATAAAAAAAACACCCAAAAACTTTATAACATTTTTACTTACCTCTAAACTGTCACAATGGCTCAAAGTTGCTCAAAAACCCAAAAATATATATTTAGCTATCCTGCTGACGTCTGTGGGAGCCGCCATTTTAGATTAAGGGTTAGCTTTCAGGCTTGCATGAGTTAAGGCTGCAATAATGCTGGCGGCCACCGGGGGCAGCCAGATACAATGTGTGTCAATGGACACAAAGTAAAAGCAGGAAAAAAAATAAACAAAGTAAATAGCTGCTGAAGATGTTGGAAGCTCCCCGCGGCGATGATCCACAGAGGGGGAGGTGTGAGGGTAGAACTATACAGATATCTCCACACGGGTAACGATTTTTTATTTACATATTGCTCCAATAATGTGGGGTTGGCTAGCCAGTGGGAATAGTTTGTCTGGTGGGTTAAGGTGCGCTTTAAAACCATGCTACATATGGGGTCAATACCACACACCATCTCCTGGTACTTATCAGAGTAGCTCCCTGAAAAAGTTATGTGCACCCCTAGGTAGGCATCCTCTGGAACCCTCAGACCGGGGGATGCTAGTAGTATGGGGCCCCAAAAAGTTACCTAGTATGGGGTCCCAAAATATCAGCTGTCAGTTTCTGAAATACTCAGACCAGACTGTCTGTGAGAAGATTGTTGTAAAGTCTGAGGAATTTTCATAATTTAAAATGACTTCCCCAAAATATTTTTAATCTTGAAGTATAAAAAAAAAGTTCTATCAAACCAACACAGGCACAAAATGTAAAGCCGGCCATAGACACCTCAATCCATGGCCGGCTTGTAGCAGACTCATTACAGCATGGTGACGTCGGCTGCAGAACTGACAGGAATTCTGTGTGCTCCACTAACACAGGAGATTCTCGTCAGATTGTAGCCAATAACTTGGAGGGGGAGGAGATTCCCCCTCCAAATGAACTGACTACAATAGGATCAGCCAGAACCAACTCCCTCTCCATTCGTGCTGGCTGTGACAGTGAGGCTGGCAGCTCACTGTCCCAATCTGAGATGCCAAGCTGTTTGGCCGGGTCCCCCTAGCTGCTCGGGCTCTGACAGCAGCCCAAGCAGCTAGGGGGACCCGGTGGACATACCCTAAGTGTCGGCACACAAAGGGTGCCCAGACAATTTTGCCGCCATCACGTGTGCTCGATCGGCCGAAAAACCAGGTCACAATTTAAACATGTATGGAGGGCTTTAATCCAGGAAAAGAGTAATTAGACACTTCAAGAAGAGGGGAGGGCTATAATGTACACACATTGAAAGGGTTGTGGTAGGGAATTGTAACATTTTTAAGAAAAAATAATAATATACTGTATACTAAACATAAACAATTCTCTTTAACATTTAGATTATACTGCTGCCTACAGGTACATTGGGCATTCGTACTCCCAACATCTCACTCATAGATTGGGCAGATGGTAGTGTGTCCTTTAACAAGACTTAGAGCTGCTCAAATATATTTAGCAAAAGCCACTTAAAGATGTGTGAAGTGCACCACTACTGGCTCCATCTGGGATTCGAAAAAGGAATCCGATTCAGTAATATCAGTGGCCAAGACTCAGTCTGAACCATCTCCAGGAAATGGTCTTTTGGGTAAATTATTGGAATAGTAGGATGAAAGAAATTCCATGTTCCTTGCAGGATAAGGCCGCCAGTTAAGAAACCTTGAAGAACTTGTGGGTAAAGCTAGCCATACATGATTCAATTGACTGTTCAATCAATGTAATTCGATCGATTATTTTGGTCGGTTTTTCGATTGAAAATGGAATCATGACCACATTGAACGATAGTTTCAATTCTATTTAAATTGTCAATTTGCTCGATCGAAATTTGATCGGACCAGTTGGAAAATTGTAACTGATTGCTACCACATCGAGTGTAAATGAAATACTAATCCTTGTCCCGACCAAATGTGATTAGATCCAATCAATTAGCATACTGTTCTCTGTACTGGTCGGCAGAATAGGATGTTTGTATGTATTCTTTTTTAGACTGTAGTCAGACCACTATGATTACTATGCATAGGTTGTTATCTTGAGGCTGCTGTTGCAGTAATGGAAATGTTTACACATGAAAAAATAGTTGTCATAATAGGTGTTGTGCTTGAATGTCATTGTAGTGAAAGTAAGATGCAGCAGAAACTGCGTAGAGAGACTACATACTCCTGCCCAAGTAATAAACCCCGTCCGTTCAGTCGCCATTTTGACTGTAGTCAGACCACTATGATTACTATGCATAGGTTAGGTTATCTTGAGGCTGCTGTTGCAGTAATGGAAATGTTTAAGATGGAACACTCAATGTGGTGTGTCATTCAATTCAATTACGATCGATATAAGATTGAATGGTCGAATAGTTCGATCGAATTGATGATCGATTTGTTGCAAATTGAACAGTGTATGGCTACCTTATAAGGGTCTGTCAGAGTTTTGATTTATCCAGGTTATAGCATATCTACGAATAGTCAATATTCAACAGCACTTAATGGAGTAGTGGTTTGGATAAGCTATGATTTTTTTCAACCTTCCTTGATTTTTTCACATTATTAAATACAGTTGAATATGACTATCAGGCTAGGTTTCTGCTGCGTTATGGGCTGCGTGGATACCCCTTGCAATAATCGCAATCCTTGACTGGGATGTTGCCCATTCATATACATGGTAGAGAGGTTAATGTAGTGCACTGCGTCAACCTCTGGCCGGCAGACCGGCCCAACACTGTGGAAACAGTTGGTGCGGTCAACATCCCCATCAAGGAATGCGATTAAGGCAGGGGGTGTCGACACAGCCCATAACCCTGTCCTCAACCATTTAAAACTAGGTTTTCTGGAGCATGGAGAGCAGCAGATTCACAGTAAATGGATCGGGGTTACACAGCTCATGTTTACAATAGGTCAATATCAAGAAGTGATAGACCAATGGTTTCTGAAGTAGGATTTAAGCCCCAGAAATAAAGGTCTCATCGTAGAATAGAAGCAGACTCGCATTACAGCTTTAGGTCTGGGATAGATCTTGCAGTAAACACTGCGATTGTATCATGCAACAGGATATGGGACATTGCTTGCTGAGAAAGGGAGGTTTGCCAGGAAAGCGGTCTACATCCAGAGCAGTGAGCATTTCATAGTCAGACATGGTGGGCCAGATATCGGCTTCAGTGACAGTAGATGTCCGCTCCTCCCCATGTCTCACCATTAGACCTGGTGTACCTGAAGGGGAAACCTACATTAGGCCTCTTACAGCCATGGAACCTCAGGAAGCTGGTAGTTTAGGAGTCTGGCCAACTGATTGTAGGCAGCAGAAAAGTACGAATGTTCTGTTTCATGTGGTGAAATTACTTCCTAGCCAGTTTAAAAATCTAAATGATGTAAATTCTCAAACCCAACATAGGGAGGGTAGGGGTTATAACTGCATCAAAAACTGGGCTAGCCAAAAAGAGCAGATGGCAAAACACACCCATCCTCGTAGAACACTAGAAACATTTGCTGGGAGTGGGCAATGCCAACTGGCACCATTTGTTTGACAGTGCCCCAATCTTCAGGGTGGTGGATCTAAATCACCTCGCTATAGAATACGGAGCACCTTGTATTTATTCAGGCATTCTTCGTCTAATCGTGTTCAGCTTCCCTTTCATCCTGAACTTCAGCATCATACCCAGGAACACATTCTGTCTGCAATAAGCAGTAACAATGGTCCACTAGTTAAATAGACATATGGTATTTTTCAGACCATAAGACGCACTTTTTCACCTCCAAAATTGGGGGCAAAAAGTGTCTGCGTCTTATGGTCCAAATGCGCGAACCCCGGTGGTCGCACCTTGGCTTCCCGTCAGCTCTCCTGACAGCCAGGAAGCTGTCAGATGTGAGATTCCGGCCGATGTCCGGCTCTCCCATCTGAACTTGGTAATTGCCTATGCCAGCCCTGAACTTGCATAGGCAATGGAGAGTTCTAGATGAACATGCATCTATACCTCCTCTCTCCTGTCCGTGGGAACTGCAATCCCTCTGCAGCCCCCACAGTCACAGAAACAAAGGCAGAGGAGAACAGAAGACAGGCTGCCTGCCCCCTTTCTCCTGCAGATCAGTGTGAAGTATCATGTGTTCAGCTGAGTGTACTGCTGCTAGTGACCCCTGCTGGCTGAATTGAATATTGCATCCATTAAATTCATTGCATTAACCCAATTTAGGTAAACTCATAAAAAAAAAAAATTCTGTTTTTTCTGCCCTAAAAACTGGGTGCGTCTTATAGTCCGAAAAATACTGTATAAATGTGCGTAGCAGGAGCCATAACAACTTGCAAGTCCATTGTGTTTGTAATTTACACAACATATAGTATGTCTATCTTTTTATTCATGTACAGGGTCCCAACTGAAACAAAACAATGGGCAGTGGAGTATCTCGACCAGTTGGATAGCTGCAGACCATCTCCACAGAAGAGGAAGAAACTAACCTAAGGGAACATAGATGTGCCCGGCTATACACACACACACACACACGTTTTGGGCCTCAGAAACATGTCCACACCCACGCATGACAACCAGTGTGTGACAAAGCACCCGCCTGCAGTGTGAATTTCATTTTGCCTTAAAAGCACACTCCCCTAACGGACATTTGAAACATAGCTGAGAATATGCATTATGAAAGGTAAACGTATTTATTGCATGTTTACATGACTTTTATTGTCTTGCAGGTGTATACAAACAGATGGCAAAGCCTGAGAATGCCATTCCTCACCTACCTCTTATTAGGGAATGTTTTTTTTTCTATTTTTTACATCAGGTTTACAAAGTTATATGTACATGTCTTCAGAAAAACTTCCCCTTTTAAAGAGAACCAGTCATTTTCTTCTTAGCTTGCAAAGTACACAAGTGTCTCATGAGAAGAGATGAAACCCAATTCTTCTTATGTAATAAGAGTCCCGAATACATAAATTGAAATTAAGCCAAATACAAGTCTACCAGATGATAATTTTGGACCATGTGACAGATGCTTAGCTTATTAAATTATAAATATATTCAGAATCTTCGAAGGCTCGCTTCATGTGCTCTACCGAACACCTTGTATTCTCAGTTAGAGGATAACTAAAGAGTTCACTTGAATACCCAGCACACTGGCTAAGATTCTGACTGGTTTGCTTTAACAATAAAATGTCAGCCAATTAAATATCAGCACAATATATGTGTATGCGTTACAGTTACAATGATCTCCTCTGTGTTGCAGTAAAACATTACACTTTTTACAATATTCTATGCATTAAGGGTTGCTGCATGTATGATTTGCCAAGGCACTCTAAGCAGACAACTGAAATGGCATTCATTCCACAGACAATTTCTACAAATATATCGTAATGTACATTAGGAGTTTCTTCATTTTGTCACACAAACCCTCTGAGACAGTGTTTGCAAAGTACCACCTGTTGTGGGTCATCATTTCTTATGTACCTCTCGACATGTGTAAATGTATTATTGTCTTGCGCACTCCGTTTAATATTAAAAAACACATCTGAAAATTACTCACTTAAATCTGTATGAAATATAGGATTTAAAAACGTTAACTAATATACAACATTTACCATAACATGGAAAAGATCCCGATCAATGAGTCGCATCTACCCTGTGCTCAGCATTTACCACTGGTATAGAAAGACTGCCTTGTAACATCTGACAAACGCTCAAGTGCCAAAACTTTCTCCTGCAGGTTAAGTCCCCAGTCCTATATGTCCCATTAACATGTGAACCTAACATGGTGCTCTGTCTGTTTGCACCAGCTGGTCTGTTTTTGCATTTGGCAGATGAGATGTAATAAATGATTTGCATGGCCCCACCCACTGTACTTAAATGAGGACTTTTACTTTTGGGATTAGTGATGGAATAAGAAATGTTAATATCTAATGTATCAAGAAGGCTTGCATCGGCAGATGTCTGAACACAGCATCCGCAGGCCAGCCAAATGTATGTGATCCATAAGGATCCTCGCCAAGCACTGCGCTGAACGCAGGGGTCTTGATGGATCAC
>CM070032.1:87044294-87087445 GCA_036250615.1 Ptychadena robeensis | reverse complement strand
CCCCCCCCCCCGCCTCTAACTGCCTTGGATGCTTTAATACATGTACCGGACCAAGTTGGTATTTAAGGATCTGATTAGGTGGGAGAAACAAATACCCAACTGCTATGGGAAAGATTATAGTCTTACATTTCCCCATAGAATTAGTAAAGATCAAACTAACACCTAACCGTTCGGATATAAAACCAAAAAACTGTCCACCTCTTTGGTTCTTGCTCCATTACAAGATGTATAAAAGCAATAGCTGTCCCAGCAGATAATGCTGAAGCATACAGCCATGTTGGGTCACCCCCTAAATTGGGACTAAAATGAAATGTTCATGTCAAGGGTGGATCAGAAAATACCCATATTCATACTGTTGTTCCTCCAACTAATTGTAAAAAAAAAAAGAAAGAAGAATGTAGCACCTCTGGTATGAAGCGTGCATTCAAAAATATGGTCTGGTTCTAATTCTGCATCATAATTCTTATTATACAATATAATTACACAGGATAACGGACAAACACTACAAAGATATAAAACTAATGCAGAATTTTATTTTTCTGATATTTCACTTCATTTATAATAATAAAAAAAAATTTAAAAGGAACACAAAGAAAAAAAATTGGGTAGATGCCACATGTGGCAAAGGAGAACAGTAACCCTTTCCTGGCACTCCGCCAGGTAGGTTACATTAGAAGGGTACTCATTGCACAAATTGTTCAGGAACGTCCAATGGTGGGTCAAAGACGATCTCTGTGGTTTAGATCCAGACAGTGTTGCGTTAAAATGACAGAACTCCGAGTACATCAGAGAAAGGTAATTCCAGAAGGATGGGAGTCTCAAGAGGGAGAGACCAGCAGAATTCCTTTAGAAGGAAACTAGCTCCTTGCTGGAGTTCTACGGTTTTCCATAGATGGTTCCCTTGTAAAGGGTTGAGATAGAGTCTTTATCAATATGTGGGGCTTGACATGTACATAGCAGCTGAGTGGCCAGCAGAGGGAAGGTAAGTGAACTAAAGTCAGCGTCGCCCTCCCCTATCTCTCACTGGTGTACTCCTGCTGCGACTTCTACTGTGCCTCTTGGGATCCCTCCGTTCCCTCTCACGAGGGTGCTCTCGGCTGTGCTCTCTCCTTTTCTCTCTCTCTGCCTCTCGTGCTCGTTCTCTGTTCCTTTCTGCTTCCTTCTCCCTTTCCTTAGCCCTCTCTTTTCTCTCTTCCTCCTCTTGCTCTTCCAGTTCCTTTCGCCTTTTCTCTCTTTCTTTCGCCCTCTCAGCCCTGTCTGCAACCCTTTTCAAAACCTGCGGAAACAGGAAACTCATTGTAAGGTTTTGTACAATATAATAACATTGATCATTTGACTCCTAGAGCAACTCTGCTTTGTGACATACCTGGTCATCTGTGAGGGGAAGCCAATATATACAAGGGGCAGCTTTGGTTTTGTGGAATAAATCATCCAGTAGTTTTGCTGGAGGTTCTTCCTGCACTTTCTCTGCAATGAACACGAAAAAAATTAAACAATGTAAGTAATGTAGTATGTTAATGAAGAAAACATGTGTGAGTTCACTTTATATGATCTACTTCTGAAGGGGGCGGGGGGAGTAAGGGAGATCTTTAAAAAAAACTCTACATGCTCATTTCAGGTATACAAAATATTTATCAGTGTGTAACTGGTTACACTATACTAGAACATGTATCTAAGCAAACGTTGCTGGGTATGTAGAAGCTGAACTGTAAACTACTATTTTGGATATATAGTATTCGCCTTGTGACTGGCAGAGCACAGGGGTTGTCATAATCCCATACCGTGACGTTTGTGTTGTGGTACAGCAGCCCAATCATTGGAGTGGAGCTGTCAAACATGGTGCAACTTGTAACATACAACTGAACCTGTGAATCTATTGTGCCCCAACACACAGCAAGCTCACACCATGACATACAATAGCATACAGCCCATTTCTGCATCCAATTGGAACACCGTGAAGAGAGAACGAAACGGCACCAGGCTGTGTTGACACGATTGTGTAATCATACAGTTCAATATAGAAGATACAGTTCTGTGCTATATAAATGTGAGTAGGACCAGCGTGCCACTTATGGTGCAAGCTGACTAATCCGGTTCTGGCAAATGAAAAACAGAAATCACTATATACATTTTTTTCACTGCAGGGCACCAATAACACTACTACGGAAAATTATAAAATCGTAACACAGCAAGTATCCATTAAACAATTACATCATTCCAAACTAAAATCTCAAATACCCCAAAACGAAGTTCCATTTAATGTTCAAAACCTAAGATTGGTAAGAAAGCTTAGAAAATATAAACACTTCCATACCTTTCTTTTCATTCTTCTTCTCTTTGGACTTGGCATGCTCTTTGCGTCGTCTGTCTCTGGAACGTGATCTGGGCCCTTCCCGCACCTTATCTCTGTCCCATTCTCTTTCAGAACGAGTGCGTTCACGCCTCTCCATCTCGCGCTCTCTCTCTGCCCACTGTTCTCGTACTCCCCGCTCATGCTCCCTATGCTCACCTCGTAACGGAGGGATATGGGAATGAGCATGAGGATGTGGGTGAGGAGGCTCTTCTTGCTTGGGTTCAGGGGGACGTTCCTGTAGAAGACCTCTGTGGAAATCAAGCTGCAAGAGAAATAATTATGCTACAATCGCTGATCTCTGGCAATAAGTCATAACAGATATGGTCCTAAATCAACTTCCAAACCTAGATAAGCATACTTGTTCTGTGTAACTGTGGAAACAGTTAACGTACTAAAGCCAGGGGGATTAATAGGACGACTAAACTACTTGCATTTTCAGGTCACCAACAATTCCAATAAAGCAGTGTGGGGGAGGGGTTAGAAAAAAGAAAGCAATAGTCTGATATAATGGTCTTACCTCATCTTGTTCTGCAAAGTCTACAGATAAAAACTTTGGATTGGACTGTGGCCACTTTACTCCATGTAAAGAGTTCCTTGTTGCAACAGCTTCCTCAACTGTAGAATACTAATAAAGATCACAAAACAGTTATTACAGGTTTACACATATTAACACCACTTCATATTTTAAACATTTGCTCCTTATCCTCCTGAGCGTTTCAGCCTTTGCACGTTTTTTTCATAACCGTGCCACGGGCAATCGCGGCAGAGCACAATATACTCCTCTGCGATTGCCTGCTCAGCTGGAGGTAGTAAACATAAGTCGGACTTGTGCCGAAAGAAAGCGATGCCCCTCCAGTTAGACGGAGGTCTATGGCGCCGCCTACCCCCGCCCCCTTCGCGTCACCAGTGATGCAATCGGGGGGCGGACCTGGAAGCATCAGCATACATGCCGATGCTCCAGACCGCCGCAGAAAGCCGCGAGACCTAGAGCGCGGCTCTAGATAACTGGGGCTGAGTTTCATGATGCATGAAACTCAGCAGGAGTTAACTCGGGCTAGACGCTCAGAAGGTTATATATGAAGATTGTAGCGCTGTCCCTTATGTGCACAAAAATACTTGTTTTGTTTTCCTAGAAGATTTGTGTATTTCTTCTGGGAGCTCAGTGAAGTATTTGGGGAGATTGTAACTAGAGCTTTGCATCAGCCTCTAGCTTCTATGGTGTAGTAAAAGCAATTCAAGAGGAGGAAGAGTGGCACCCCACTGCATTCTTTCCTTTAGGAAACAGCAGGTGTCAGACATTTAGATCAGAGATCTGTCCTGCCGGATGATCGCTGCACACATTTAAGATATTTGCTAGAGTGCATGTTCCAGTTTTTGTTCAGGCTAATCACCCAATGGGTAATGGAACTAAACAGCACTACAAATCCATAAATGATAGAAAAGTAAACAAAAAACTGCCCCTTACACCTCTTTAGTTCTCAATATTGTAGATCATCAATTTCTCCACAACCAAACTGACACCGAATAGTAAAAAAGCTTTTATGCTGTCGAGTAAATATGCCACTTTTGACAATGACCTGCAACTTACATCCAGAAAATCTGAACCTATCGAACTCTGCAGCTGATCTATTCTGCTCTATTGGCTCAACTTTAGTTTGCATGTCATTTTTATAAGTAATGTCTGAATTGGGTAGTTAACCTGTGAGTGATGTAAGGTTTTTACACTGATATCCAATATCTTTATTTCCATCTGATCACAACCTGGATTTAAGGGAAGAATGCAGACAGTGTGGTAGAAAATAAGCCACAGAAACTTACGGTGACATAGCAATGAGACTTTATCTTGTCGATCCAAAAGTTTTCATCTACCAAGTTACCAGTACGTGAAAGTAGTTCTTTCAGTTGCCCCAAGGTGAAAGGACGAACCTGTAGGAAGGAAATAAAATCAGTGCCAAAAAAGACTTTGTTGATCCCAATGAAGACTCTAAGAAGTTATTCATCTCTATACTAATGGCAGATAGATTATTCTGACATGGCCAATTAGTGAACAATAAAGACCAAAAAACAAAGTCTGTTTTATGAGGTTTTCTAAGAGCCAAATATTGGGAATTCTAGGTCACTAGATGGCCTAAAAAGTCAACAGGAAACCTCGTATTTTTTTAGCAATGACAAACTAGAGAGGACATCATGAAGAAAATAATCTTTTAAGCCGAAACTAAAAACATTTGAATCTTATTCACATTACATAAGAACTAAAACATGTATCTACTATGAAATGTATGCAGCTTGAAAAGAAGTATTTCATACATACCAGATTGCAAACATGTACAATGCAGCTAGGTTTCCTTCTCGGGGGCGATGGCTGCTGCGAGGCGGTGCGCACAGGATCATCAATTGTAATGGAAACACCGGTTTTCTGCTGGCTGATTGACCTTCTCAGCAAGGTATCACCTAAAGTAACTACCAAGACATGATAACGCTGGTAAAAGAAGCAAAAATTAAAGCAATTTATATATTTCAATACAAGAAAAACTACCTCTGACTTCTGCTTGTGCTGGACTTTCTGGTAAAGGCTTCTTTGCCTCGGGCTCATTTGGGGGAGGTGCCTCTGTCTCCATAGGAACCGGATCTGGTTCTGCCTCAGCAGCTTCCTCCGACCTCTTCTCTTCTTCCTCCTCCCCCTCATCCTGCCCATTTTCCTGAACCTCTGCCGGCACAACCTTGAAATGAAATAGCACAATATGAATATAAAAACAAACTTTACTTACCTAATCTCTAAACTTAACAAAAGAAAAAATATTTACCTGAGTAACAGTCCTGCAAATTTTCAATCCTTTATCATGGGAGTTATCATCACCATTTCGTTCACCTTCATCTTCAGAAATCCGGGCATCATCAGCATGAAGATCTACGACTGCTTCTTGCTTTATTTCTTTAATCTCCGGTATAAGACTCTTTAAAAATACAATACAATGTTTAACATTAAAAATCACCTTTATAATACCCAGCTTTTAACTGAAAGCATTTCTCTAAGCATATGATGTGTTTGTTACTAATCAATAACATTACAAACCTGACCATTTTACCAACAGCTAATTTTATGTATGCCAGAATCATTAAATTGCCCTGCAGAGGGAACGGGGTAGACTAGTTGAATTGAAGTACTGAGAGGTTGTCAAATCTCAAGAGAGCAATATCAATCTATTACCTTTAAGGATTCTGTAGATATACTAATGGATGGCTTCTTCTGAGTGGTAGCAGTGCTGGCCCCCCAGCGCCTGCGTCGAGCTGGATGAGTACCCTCACTGTCGCTGCCTGCAGTGGAGGCAGGCTGACTGGACCCTTTTGAAGCTGCTGAAAAAATACAAAATTAAGTGTTAATATTTTAAGGATAAACAAACTTCTAGGTGTGTATACTATAAAAAAATTAATAAAAAACCTCCCCCCGTCCAAAAATATATTTTAATTATTACGAGAATGTATTTTCACCTAGGTCTGAGGTGCATTTGAAATATCCTGCCTACTGAGATATAGAAAATTTTACATTCGCAAGAAGCAAAACTGCAGACTGATGCCATACTCAGTTGGCTCATGCAAGTTGCATGCTTATGTCGAATCTTCAACATTTCACTAACCTCTAGGGTGGTTCACCCATGGCACGTTAAAAAAACAAAAAAACAAACAAAAAATAAATAAATAAATAAAAAGCACACCACAGGGGGATTTCATGCCCTCCTTTGGCCCCCGTACACATCCCATGCCGTGGATGTGCTGTAAAAAAGCAGTTACGCCAGCAGGATGGACCGGGAGAGATCGGCAGATCTGCCGATAAAGAAGACTGCCACGGGCTCCTGAGAGACAACGGAGTATGCCAGTGCTAGCTGGGGTAAGTTTGGTTAGTAAACAAACTCGCCCTAAGCTAACTCTGGCTACATACCCAGGAGGTTAGGTATCTCTACTCTTCACATTTTTTCTTATATAAAAATTTTATCTGATCAACTACCAAAAGCAATGGTTTCTAATTATGATCCAAATAACTGGTATAACATTTGAAATTACTATAACTATTATTGAGATCTTCAAAATGATCCAATCTCTTATACAATTCCCCAATATCGTGGAAAGCAAAGAAAATTACAGTAATCCAGAAGTATATAAAAATAAGGACTTGCCATGCAGGTTGATCAAACAAACCAACATTTTTAAGTAAACCAATAATATGCATCCAATACGTCTGATCTGTATCGATTTATAAAATTCAGGCTCTCCAATAGATGTGGTATTTTTTAAGCTGGCCATACACATTTAGATCTCTTTGCCAGATATCCTTTAGATCTACCAACAACTATGTTGTGCTGGGTCCTCTGCGATTGAACATTGGCAGACTTGATGGTTTAGAAAGTCCCTCATATAACATGGTTTTGGTAAAACAAAAGTTGGTCTAAAGGAAATCTGACAGAGAAATCTAAAGGTGTATGGGGGCCCTTAACAATACCCCCATATTTGCTTATTTCGAACCATAATGAAAGCAGAAACAAGGGATTCATCCTACTTACAAATAACAGAGATCTTCCTCTTGAAAGTCCTTGGTGGTGTTGTGCTCTATAGAAAGGGACAAAGGGTAGAGACAAAAGGAAAGGACGGATGCAAAATGGCATCCCAGGGAGAAAGGACATTTGTTAGAAAAATTAAACCATCAATTACATCAGAAAATAAATTAATAGCAAAGGGTTGGGGGGAAAGCAAAAAATAAAAAATAAAAATAAAAGTAAATAATTATAGTAAAAATAAATAAAAATCAACCCCTGCAGAAATAAGCCAACCCCATTATATTTATTGAGAAGAGGTCAAAATACAGAACATAAGCTGGATGGAGTTAATGTTGATCAGACTCCTTTCAAGCTACAATTTAAATCTTAAACCTAAATTCCGGAACTGCTATCACCCCATTTCCAAAACCAGGAAGCAAATGTTACCTGGAAATGGAAATCTAATGCATTAATTAATTAAGAAAAGATTAGAAGCTTTAAAGATCTACTATTAAATAGAATATATACTTAATATAACTGTATAAGCATAAGGATGTCTAAGCTACTTGCACCTAGAAAGAGGAAATTCTAAATCAGACAGCTGGTAAGTTGTACACATCACACATTTGCAGTGGCTTTAAATTCATAATAAAATCCAGTAGAATCAATGCTTTGCCTGTGGCAGTGGTGAACACTTCTCCTGAAAGAGCAGCTTTGTGTTTTTGTTCACCCAAAGAAAGCTAACCAGCACAGTTCAGGCGTCACACAGAAATATATGCTTCACAGTGGCAATAGAGGGGAGGGCGTAGAACAAACTACAAAATCTACAAACTTTCAACCACGAAAACCAAATAGCAGCATACGATGAAAAAGAATATAGAACTGCCGAGATTAATCACACAATTTAACAAAACAAGTTTTACTTGTAAAAAAAATTCTGAGAGGCCAACAGTCATCGAAGAATAACTGTGGCAATTACAACAAACTTTAGGGATGGAGCTAGTTACTTCTTTGTAACAGCACAGCAAGGTCCTGTGTTCCATGCCCAATCCTAAGTTTTTTTGCTGTCTAACAGGATTGACACTTTGATGCTTCCAAAAAAAAAAAAGAAAGTTACACCTAACCGCTAGAAATGATTAGAGTATGCATGAAATAGGACATTAGCTTGCAAATTGCATGCAGCCTGAACCTAAACCAAATCAGAAGCTGCAGTCTCATATGGTCTGCAAGCAATTCGATCTACATATGCACAGCAATGTAACAAATTTATTTTCTTTGCTCACAAGAAAAACTTCCACTGACTGGTACCCTTCACTGATCGATACAACTGCTAGTAGAATCTTAAGCTAGGCATTCAATATTTTAAAAGATTTGAGAACAATGGAGAGAGTTTACAGTGTAAAATCTATAAAAAAAAATAGAGCTGTCCAGCCTTTCTTTGAGCAGGTTAAACCTCGATTGAACAGGGAACCAACATGTTCGTAAACCCTGTTCAATCTATTCCACATCCAAAGTATCGGACGGGATTGAGGACACAGAAGTGCTGTGGCTCCGTAATGAGGAAGCTCGAACGGCCCCTCGATCGTACGCGTCCATCAAGTCGTGTATGCACAGCATTACAGTAATTCTGTGCACATAGAACGCGCAGGAAACATTTCCCTTGATTGACCAAGGACCACGCACATAGCAGGTCTCTACGTGGTCAGCTAAGGAAGGCTTATATCCAGGTAACAATTAAATCGATCCAAGCTTATGTTCTGCGACCTGTGCATTAAGCGAATAAAAATAAAGTATAGAAGGAAGTTTATTTAAAAAAAAAATAAAAAAAAATAATTATCCACCTGAACCTTAGAATTTTGAACTTAAATATTTGGTGATTAAATCACAATAGTTACTTGGTTGCAATATGCTTTCCACTATAGTGCGATCACAAAAAAAAAAAAACAGCTCTGGTCACTCAGTAATAGTTGCTTGTTGGGGATACAAAAGGGAAATGGAAATATTTCAGACCTGACAGCCATTTATACTACATATCAGAGAACAATAAAAGATTTAATGATGGTCATCTGTCAGTTTCCAGAGGCTTTGCTAGATGCAATCACAACACAGGTCTGTGATTAACCAGGCCAATAAAGTTACGTTTAGAATGGCATGTTGGTTGGCCTGAACAAGTTGTGTTGTGGAGAACAAAAATATAAATATATACAATACTTCTTACCCTTGCTAGCTCTGCACCTTGAATCTGTACCCTTAAACTAGCTAAGTCACCTAAAGAATCTTCGGCATAAAACACACCTCCTGACTTCTTCCTCACAACCAAATGCAGCTGCGCTATTATGCTGGTAAGTATGGCCAGAGAGAGAAATGGGGAACCAGGGATCCAACATACCAAAATTCCTTAGATTTGTAATGGACAGCATGGAAGTATTACACCCTCCTTTTCACAGACTTTGTTTTGGGTGGAGTTTAAAAAATAAATAAAAACAAACTCTTAAGATTCAGGTGGATTTCTTCAGTTAAAGAATTTGAAATTAACTAGCATAAAATAAGGGAAAATAAGGAATAGGAAGGGCAAAATAATAGGGAAAAACCCAACAGGCTAAGGAGAGATATTGAAATATATAAAAAGAAACCAACGATTAATCAGAGGAGTGATGAAGTGTCCTGGTACCCCGTGTGTCTCTCCCACGTGGCTCAGGAATGGCCAGCCGGTACCCTTCCACTTAATTTGGATTTGGTTTGGTCGTGTGTTTTTTGGAGGGTGAGATGGGAAGTGGTGAACGGTGAGGAGGGTGGGTGAGTGATGGGGCTGCCTTATGCTCACTTTTCAGTTTCTTTTAATGTCCTTTCTCATAAAAGTTCAATGATGCTGGAGGTTTTTTTTTATTTCTTTTTTTTCTTGTAATAGGCAAAAGACCCCATACAAACAGTCAATGGGTTCAGTGAATAATCAGCAAGAGTTTAGACACAAAAGTCAGGTCTGGTGCAACAAATCTTGATTTCAAGAATACATCACAGAACGATGCAATTAGATGTCCTTTATACAGTTCTGTACGCTTTAATTCTCCCATTTGTCTTGCTTGATTTTACAGGATTTCAATGAAAACTTTAGACCTGGGTCAAAATATTCAATGTCTTCAATAATGTCCACTTGGGAGTTTCATTTTATGAACAGTTCAATAAGCGATCGGGTAGTACGGTGTGCTGCACATATCTTCTTACACAGCAGTTTGTATGCAGCAAATTATTGTTGGATCAGCAAAATGTCACTTCTTCCGATAATCATCGTTATTTTTAAGATTTCTTGTTTAGAAACAACGTTTGTGCCATCTCATAGTTCCAAGTTAAGAGGTTCAGGCAGAGCAGTCCTTTTGCTTGACAAGCAACTCTCCGTTACAGCATAACCGTCCCCAAATATACAAATACTTTATATAGAAAGTCTTTTCTCAAAGCAGAACTGTCTTTGTGCTTGATGTAACAAGTTGTCACTGTGAGTTGTAATTTGTTAGAACTGTAGAAAGAAACCGGTTCACCCAGCCCTCCGTTCTTTACACACATGGTAGCGTCTGTTCGGCACTCTTGGGGCTGCCCGGGTAAAGCTGGGCTCTGACTGGATATTGCGGTGCCTGGAAGTCCAGTAGTGTTTTGGTGGAAGCGCTGGGGTGATGGGACAGGTGTCTTTACGGAGGAAGGAACGGCACACACACTTATATAAGCTTCGCTGGTGGACAAGGGAGGTGGGAGAGAGCAGGGAGCACCTTTAAACACCATCTCCCCCCTCCCTATAATAACCCCATAATGTGACATTTTACTTTTTAGATACCCAACCACCCACCCATTATGAAAACAAACCCATGTACCGAATAGTCCGCCCACCTTAGCGCAAGATGTACATTTATGTGAAATCCTATTTATAACATTTTATGGGTTTCTCGATCCAAACTCTCCAGAAAGAAGAGATCCCATTTTCTGTGTATCCTGCAGTGAAGATGTTTTAGGTCTTGGGCCCCAACACCCCATTCATGTCTTGCAGAATGATTCTTAAGTGACCACAAAAGGGATAGAAATTATCAATTTACCCAGACATATTTGGCAAAAAAGAGCCTATAAATTGGAGAGAGATGGGGTTCCCACACATGTGCTCCCATGTATTCCTAAATACGAGACCCCTGAAAGTTTGACAGTGGTGCAAATCATCTCTTACCTCTTTCTTCTCATCCGCCTCACAACTCTCTTCCTGATTTTGAGATTGTGTAGTCTCTTGAACCTCACCCTCAGCTTGACTTTCTACTACATCCATTATAGTTTCTTCTCTTTCAGTTGCACTGCAAAACAGAGTCAATAGACATGAAGAAGCATGTACAAGAATATCCCACGCTGCTCTTATATGCATGGAATCCAAAAATAAAATCTGCCCATTCTGAAAAACCTACACTTTACCAGATAACCCGCTGTATGCATTTGTGGGACACTGAGCCCATCACAAACAAGATTGGGGAAACTGTGTTCCTGATCTTCTTGTTCTACTTGGTATGCAAGTCCAACAACTGATGCTATAGGGCCTGAACTAGTATTCCCAAACAAGAAGATCACCAATAGTCAGATTTATACTTCCAGTCCATACACATTCCCAAGAATGCATGCTAACTACTGCCCACAAAAAATAACTGTAGAGGTCCAGCAGGTATACACCAGGACATGATATCATGCAATCTCCTCCCCTTCCTACTACTGGAATATTCGGATTCCATAGATTTTCTGCAGAAAAGCTGATGAGTGAAGTTGATCCGGTGTGGCAGCACGCACCCCCCATGCTGTACGTCCCTCGTACACGTATGAGGAGCCTCACCCCCTTCCCCCTCCCATGCACCGATCACAGCATCGTCCCCCCATACCGTGTGTACACCGTGCGGCCGGCCGATCAGCGCACACTGCGGCACATCCAGCCCCCCCACCTGCCCATCACATGGCCGCCGCCGCCACCCAACAAAGGGCAGCTCCCCCCGCCGCCGCCCAGCACACCGCGGCTGCCTAGTAATAGCACCACCGAACCTGAACCGAATCCCCTTACCAGTCTTTGTTTTCTGATAACATTTCCCTGGCAGCCGGCTGAAAGGAAAGGGGGAGGGGGGAGTGGGCGGAAAGGAGCCTGTGGAGGTCGAACGGAAAGGGGGATGAGAGAGGGAAAGATGGGGAGCGGGAAGACAAGGGGGGCAGACAAGCAGATACGGAGCTATGTGACCGCCTGGACTCCGGCCTCGTCTCCTACGAACAATGCCAACGGCTGATCGGCGTCCGGCAAAGATCTACTCAGACATGCTCTGCGGCCATCTTGTGATTACCCAGCAGCCCCGCGTACAGGGAGGAGAGGGGGAGGAGGAGGAAGGTTCCCTCACGCAGCACGCCCGGGGGGGGGGGGGGGGGGGGGGGGGGGGGGGGGGTCAGGTTACACACACCGGTCACAACCCATAATATAGCAGCCAGCGTGTCCTTCCCATTACTGCTCTTATGTACATGAAACCTATGTCTTCCATCTAACTTTAGCAGCAGCACATGTGGGTCTAGTCACACACTGCATGGGGTTCAGGGCTCTCTCACACACACTCCTTACTCTTCAGCTAGATGCAAACATGGCATCATCGTCATTATCAAGTTGTTGGAGGAGGAGCCAGCTTTTCACATTTCTATGTAAATGATATGATAGAGCAATACTTTTCTCTGGCTATGGTGCCCTGTTCAGGGGCTTTACACTATATACATGCTGCCCATTTGGCAACTCATGTGGGCCGAGCATGGTACACAGGTTTTCATAGGACTCAAGATTTATTATTACCTTCATTAAAGGTGTCCACACACCTCACCATATCCACGCCCATCTAATGTGGCCACCCCTGTCAGTCAAACAGGTAATGGACATGTCCGTAAATCCTGATCGAATGTCATTCCTTTGGATGGGGACAAGGGAATCTGGCACCTACAAGTGGTGCGCCTCAATTCCAGCCCAATCGTCAGACACCCAAGCACAGCAATGTCATCACGCTGAGCTTGACCCGCCCGGGGCGTTGGGGGATCCAGGGACGTCCCGAGGCCGCACAGGGTGACATGTGGCGGTGTGTGACGTGTGCAAACCGCGCCCATGATACATATGCATAGGATTGGTGTGCCGGCAATACGGCATCCTAAACAGTGCCCAAACAGCGGGCAGACTCCTTGCCCATAACGCCCCCCCCCCGCGCTTGCAGGGGCGCTGCAGTGTAGATCCAGCCTTAGTTCCAACCCTGCTTGTGAAGATGAGGTGCGGGACATTAGCAAAAGTAACGCCTTCTCCCTCCTAAGTTAGGCAGGTACTAAATAGGAGGGCGGGGACTTTAATCTACTGATACCAAAAGTGACGTCAATTACGTCATTTGCAGTATTTGGAAACGGAAAAGCCGGCTCGACATACCGGAGTGACGTCACCCCCCCCCCCTTATTCCTGGCCGCCGAAGGGGACAGGTATGGCGCTGTACAATATATTACAGTTGAGATACACCACAAGATAACACACAGGTACAGGTTATGACACAGGAGGCAATGAGGACCCTGCCCGGTCGGGCTTACAATCTAATAGGTTTATCTACCAAATGTATTGGCAAGTTTGACCTCTTTAGAATATAAATCTGATGACCCTACATTATTATTACAACATTATATTTTTGCTTATATTTGTCCCTCCTGAGGAGATTCATTCTGTGTGTTCTGGGTAATATTACTGAAATGCACAGGAAGAACCATTTATGTTGAATTTGTGAATAAATCACTGCAGTATAACAGATCAGCGAAACATTTGGCTGTATGCAATTTGCATGCTTATATTACAATTTCTTTTTTTAATAAATACCGTATATACTCGAGTAAAAGGCGACCCCAAGATAAGCCGAGGTACCTAATTTTATCAACAAAAACTGTGAAAGCGTATTGACCCGAGTATAAGGCGAGGTTGGCGAATGCAAAGTCAGATAGTGAAGTTTTCTAATTGAAATTGTACCATCTTTAGCAAAAAAATAACAATATGTCTAGAAGATGGCTCTGCCACCCAAATTTGTTTACATTTCACCAGCCGAGATCAGGAATGCCCTAGATAAAATATTGAATCCACATCGGAATTCAGAGGCTGTCTTGCGCCTGCAGAGACCAGTAAAGAACCGGACAGGTAAGTGGGACACTGACTGACATTTTTTGTACTCCAGTATATACGGTATCTCTTGTCAGAACATCTCCAAAACAGCATGGCGAGTTCCCATTGGGAGTAGCAAGTACCTACCCAAATGTGGTACACCAAAAGTTCTTGTGTTGATGAAAATCTGACCATGAAGAAAAAAAAGGTATGCAACTGCATAGCCGGAGATTAGGACAAGTGTCCATGTAGACTACTGTCCATCACTAAAAGTAACAGTGCAGGTCATAAACAACCAGACCTACATGGTACAGCAATGTAAGGTGACCTACTCTGATGAATCACACATTTTAGATCACAACAGTTTTTTTTTTTATTTGTTGGCCACATTGGCTTCTTAAATTTGATAAAAGGGGATGGATCAAGAGCCTGTAATGGCAGACCCGTCATTTATTGCAATGAGCAGAGATAATTCACACCACTCCAACATCCCCAAGGCAATGTTTGGACACTTCTAGGCATTATGTGCACTCATTGCAGAGAACAAGTGGAAGGGATGATCTTTTTAACAAGAAAGAGGGCCGGAAAAGAAAACTAAATGGGCCATAGTTTGCACACCACTGGTCTAGTTCCTAAAAAAATCTGTTACATGTTTTGCCAATGGTTGAGGTAGGAACTTAATTACCTTATTATAAAGGGATATAGTAAGTGAAAAAAGTACAAGATCTGTATGTATAAGAGTTAAAATAGCCATACACAGGTTGATTTTCCACTCGATTTTTGACCCATTGAGCACTGCACACATTCATGTGATCGATCGGCAATCAATTGTGTTCTGCCCACCCTGAACGATCAACCAAACAAAATCAGAATTGACTAAAAATCAGATCAGGCATTGAACCAACATGTTGGTTTTTTTGGGTTGATTGTTTGGCAATCGAAGTATGTTGGTGGACCCACAGCCCTATGCAGCAGCCTTTCCGATCAATGGATTTTGTGGAATCGGTCATTTTGGAGATCAGCTTATGTCCAAATCAGCTACAAATCAAAGGTGCAACACCAATCGAACCAAGGTGGTGTTGCATCGAATTGATAGTCAATTGATCGGTGACAAATCGGCCCGTGTATGGCTACCTTAACAGTAAGCAGCCTGCAACTCCTTTTTAGCTGTGCAATAGTCTTTTTTTCTTTATTTCAGAAATTATAAATAAACGGAGCCAACAGGTTTCTTCTGGTGGGATCCACATGCTACTAGCCCTATAAAACACAATTTACAAAACAAAAAAGTGGTTTGTAGCCATCAATCAAATTTTTCTAAGCAATCTGATTACCCTCCTGATGTAGGTCATCAGCCTGACCCAATTCTTAACGGTTACAAATATTTTGTGAAATATTCTCTAAAGGGCCCTTGTTACTACATAACACTTCAGCTGGCAGACACAAATGTAGCTGTATTGCCATTGTGCATTGGAGTGCCCCTCATATTTAATGTACATATGCACAAAATAATCTTCAAAGGAAGTAAAGTCACACTCAGTGTGCTATACCACCAAGTCTTGCTGCCCATTTACAATACACAAAGCAATATACATACCATTTGTATCTTGGGATAATTGATTGCCATTTGAATAGGTTTAACCTCATTTCTGATGAATATATCGATTGTAGCGATTACAGAAACACATTTCAGTTGTGTTGCTGTTTGATGGAATGGTGGAGGGAGCACTCCTGCTGTAGGACTAATACATTAAGTGCACAAATCACTTTTACTGTAAGAAAGCGGAGCCAAAAAAAGCCAGTCAGCAGCATCCCTTTGTTGCTTGGATGTACTTGTGGCACTAATAGTATCTGTTAGTGCACACCACATGAGTAATACCTATTGCTGGAGTGTTTATTGGTAGCCAATATACTAGCGATAGGTTCAGACTAATATTGCATTATTTTGCAAGCAAGAGAAGATGGTATCGTATGTACTCTTGTTATGCTGGCCATACACATGCCGATAAACGGCCGGATTTTAATCTGACCGACGGGCGTGCGCGCTCTCGCCGTCGGTCAGGTTAAAATCCGGCCGTTTATCGGCATGTCCCCACATGGGGCGACAGATTCCTGTCGCCCCACTTCTCGGCCGGCCAGAGATCCGACATGTCGGAAAATCTCTGGCCGATGGGAGCCGATGCCATAAGCAGCAATGAAGACGGCGTCTCCATCGCTGCTTATGGCCGGCACACAAAGGGTGCCTGGCCGATTGTGGGGCCCCAGAATGCAATGGGAGGCTAACGTGATGACGTCATCACGTTAGCCTCCCGGAGCGATATCGGAGGGCCGTGTGTATGGCCAGCATTACTTTGCACTTGGTATCTGCAGGATACCCAAGATCATATAATTACCAAGTACAACATCGTTATTTTATCTCCCCTGTTTTATGTATACAGTATTTAGCGAATGCCACTGCGAACTTAGTTTTAGGTTCTGTATGTTCTACAGCTCAGTATACCTTTAAGGATGAATATAAAGGATATCAAGCACTTTAAGCAAAACAAAAATAAAAGGTCAGGAAAACCACCTTGTTATACATAAGCAGTATCCTTCTAAGTACTGCCTGTAAAGCTTTAGCCCCAGGCTCCGCTATGCATTGGCATCAGCTGCCCATGCAAGCCTCTGTCACGATACTGTGGATGCAGATGGGCTGTGTCAACATTGACCTGACAGAGTTGGTGACCAGTGCATCTGCGGCTCTGACCGGCTGTGGAGACAGTCCCATTGTCGTCAATGAGCGGCTTGTGCACTCCATTAAACCCCTGCGTTGAATGGTAGTGGAGCCTAGGGCTTAAACCAAAAGTCATACCTTCTTATAAAACCACATCTACTGGGGAATGTAGGTACAACTGCAGAAGTTTCACGGCTCTTTTACACAGTGTGTTGCCATCTGCTTCCAGCAATACATGCAGTATGCATATAGTTTTCCCATTGGAAACCTGTGTACTATTACCTTAATGCAGTGCAACCCTTTTTTAAAAATACACTGCTGCAGAATGCCTTTTGCTTGCATTTACAGTAACAATTGCTTGACAATTTGTTCTTTCACACTAGCTGCATTGCAGTATAGTAATGCAGTGCAGGGCAGCTAGGGTCAAAGCAAGGTGTACAAGTTTCCACTGGTACACTAGACCTATGCCTGCATTTCTGGTAACCTGCAGCCCGCATTTTTGCAGGTGCAGTGCAAGCATCTCCCATACACTTGTATGGAAGACGCAAGCACAGGGCACTGAAATTTTTTTTTTGCCAGCAGCGCAGCACGGCTAGTGTGAAAGAGCCCTAAATTAATAAAAGACGGCCTTCGATTTCAATCAGATCAATTACTAACTCATGAACAATGGTACTGTTTGTGTGTTTGTCATGTCAACCCCACCCCATCACAAGACACATAAAATACTTTGCACATTTTAAATTACTGAAGTCTCTCGAAGTGTTTGAGCTGTCACAATTTTTACCAATTTGTTTCCTGGTTTTGACTCTATAGCTTATCAAAATCTTTTTGTAACAGACTTCTAGAACTAGATATAGTAATGTAAATGCGAAAGATCTATTTAGAAAAGTTAAAAACCAATTTTTGCACGGATTCCCCCTTTTAAAGCATCATAGAATTCAGTTTGGTTAATTAACAACCTGGGTACCCCCAATTATATTTCTCTTTTTCAGTTATGGACAACACTTTACCATCCGAGAGTAACAGTCTTCCCTAAATGCACTATTTAAGACGCACTGAACTTTCCACTGTTTTGACCAATTTTACAGCAACCCCAATCATTTAATTTTTGATCAACCCAGTTTTCAGCCTGCAAACACACCTAGGAACATCTACAAAATTCTGAATTTTCAACCACATATTGATAGTACCGGTATTCTATGCAACCTTTTTTACATGTTCAATATGTGGAACTATATCACATGTTATCTGCCCTGTAAAGTCATGGCATTCTCTCGTGTCCAGAAAGTTTGTTACAAATGATCACTAATCCTTCATTGGAGAAAAGATGTGGTGGACACAGTCATTGAAGGAGAGATGTGATGGAAATGGTCATTGGAGGCTTAGAGTTCCAACCCAGGGTCCAATGTATACCCAATACAGTGCCCAGTAAGTGTACATGTAGCTAGGAAGAATTGCTTTGTCTTTTAAGCAGAAAAGGGTAACAAATGACAGCCTTTCTTTTGGTACACTAACAAATATCTAAGCTATGGGGATGTTGGTAAAATAATCCTGGACTAGTCTTTTGTGTTATCAAGTGTTAGTGTGCTACCAAGAGGTGGCAATAAAGGAAGACGCTAGTATAATCTGATTTAGTGTGGGATGATGAAGTATGCTCATGCTCCTGTTCAAGAATTCAAAAATAAATTTTACAACAGGAGATAAACTGGAGCCAAGCATATAAAAAGCAGTCCTTGTACTGCAGCAAAGCAAATAGGAAGATCTCATTCTCTGAAGACAAATCTGCTTGGTTAGTATTTGTCACCAATGTTTTAAGAAGGAACTGTATTATAACAAAGTAAACTGACACAACCCTCTATTTTTATCACCTTTGCACCACTTACACATTCTCTTCTGCTGGGTTTTGCTCCTCTTCCACCTCCTGTTCTCTTTGAACCGAACTTTTTTGGTCCTGAACTTCAGATTGTGAATCTAACCTTATTCTCTTTAGCTGATCCTATGCAGAAAGTAAAATGAAAGCAGTAGAGAAGGGAAAAACATTATTATTACTTGTAGAAGAAGTAGAAAAAAGGTGTATAAAATCAAGACTGCATCTTCTTTAACACTTGTAAAATAGGAACTCAGTGAATAAGTGTGGCACCATAATAGAATGCCACCTGTTCATTTGTGAAATTTCCTTATTTAAAATCAATAACTAGAGTTATTTCAATAAAGTGGAAGAAATGGGCAGCAACAGCAACTCGGCCAGAAAGTGGTAGGCCATGTAAAAGCAAAAAGGGGCCAGCAGAAGTTTGGTCTTTAACCTCCCTAGCGCCACACAGTTGAAATACACAGTTCCCCTCCCTTCTGGGCCAGGAAAGCAACAATCCTCCTTTAACATGGAGGTCTATGGCACCTCCCCCCTGTGGCACTGGAGTGATCGGCGGGCCTGCCACAATATATCTCTGGGTTAACTCCTGAGCATTTGCCTTAAACAGCAAGCCCAGGGCAAAACTGAGCATCAGTGGACCTGCAGCTCTCTTCTGTTCGAGGCAGGGGGACATCATTTACCTCCATGGAGGCAGCGTCTGCTTTTTTCAACACACACCAGGGATGTGTAGGAAGGTACCACAGAATGGGTTTCCATGACTGAGCAGCTGCATCCAAACCTAACCTTTACCATGTGCAATAGATTATACACATTTTAGTATTGGCAAAAAAAAAAAAAAAAAAGACTGAGGAAAGAAGTGTAAACTGTTTCTAATGCAGTTGACTTACTTGCTCTTGCGTGTCGTCAATCATTTCATGTGCCCGTCTACGCCCCTCACTGGGCAATACAGCAATTTCAGAAGAAGTTGATGCATCTTGTGAAAACTGCGCTACCTTTGGAGGTGGAGAGAGATCCTGTACTGGCTGTGATTCCAAATGTGAAGGAACAGTTTCAGAAGATAACATTTCTAGATCTACCTTTTGAGGAGAACTTTTATCACATGGTAGCCCCTTTGAAATAAAAACAAAAAATAACAGAAACATTATTGCACACTTCTACATTTATTAGACTATTCAGGCTAAGTTAAAATTGCATTAAGCATTCTGAACTTGCTTTTTTTTTTACGTTCATTCCTTTCCCATACATAATTCCTGTGTAAAATCATGCAGACGTGCCTTGTTTTTAGATAAAGGAAAGCTCTAGTCAAAAACAATTCTTTATATGATCACTAACAATGGAAACTTCCAGAAAGAACAAAAACTTATCTTACAAGGGTATATTTTACTTTATCAAGAAAACGAATTCACATAAGATGGTCATCGTAATAAGGACAAGGTCTTTAAAATAAATATTTTTTTAAAATCTTGTTTAAAAGAGTATTTCATCTTAAAATTTACCGCATACAGAACTTCCATTTCACCAAATAAGTTGACTCTAGTGGCTTTTCCCCCCCAATGTTCAAGCCATACATGAATAGCATTAGTGCCTCACTTGTGACGGATTTGGTCAGTGCTTGCAGCTTTAGAGAATCAGTGAGGACACCTTTCAGGCTTGAATACTAGTTAGGAATAGGTAAATATCCGAGTACTCAGTCTCCCTTCACAAGGGTAATGAATGGAGAAAAACATAGTGCATAAACTGTGTCGACTCCACGCTGGCTTTGAACTTACCCAAATTAAGCAACCATAAAAGTCCTTAAAAATAGGACAACTAAACTAAGCGGACCTACCACTTGTTAGGTCTCTCTGCAGTACAAGCTTCAGCTTAGCTGATATTGCAGAGATCGCTGACAAAAAATAAATAAATACTGATTCTGACAGCTGGATTTATGTATGTGTGTTTTCTTTTTGATTTAGTTTAAAACCGCTTTAACTCAAAAAATATAAACCAGGCCCAAAAAGCTGCATTGCATGGAAATAACTGAGGTGCTACTGCGGAGGTACCTGGAAAAGTAAAGAGCCTTCCTTTGCAGTTTTGGATTTGTTTTTCTCTATCCACATTAATTACTTTAAACATACTGCTTAAAGTTTGCAAAAAGTGCATTGATATTTGCAACATATTTGTAGAATTATAATGCAGACAGAAGCAACAACAGATCTTACCTTATCACTAGAACATGATGATGACCTTGATGAGCGTGACCTGCGATTCTGCCTTTCGGGTGAGGTTGATTTAGAGTGTGAGCTATGTCTAGATCGGGAAGATCTGTCTGATGAAGAGCGTGATGAATGAGAAGAGGATGAGGAAGACGAGGAGGAAGAGGAGGAAGTAGCGGAAGAAGAGGAGGAGGAGGATGAGGATGAACAGGTTCTTCTTCGCCGAGATTCAGTCAAGCCAACATCTTCACTTTCAAGAACAGCTTCAGATGATTCTACTTTTCCTACATAGTCATCCTCTTCAATAGGCTGTGATGTATCTGTGGTATGAGGTTCTGTAGACAGTGCGGCTGGAAGGCATTCATCAACTTTGTTGGTAACAGGCTCATGTTCCATCTGTAATTCAACCTTCTCTGTAATCTCTTCTGTCTCGTGGCTTTTGCCGTGGTCCGGTGATAAGACCTTCTCTGTGATTTCGGTCTCGTGGCTTTTGACATTGTCAGGTGATAAGGCCTTCTCTGTGATATCTGTCTCCTGGCTTTTGCCATGGTCAGGTGAAAAGACCTTTTCTGTGATCTCTACTGTCTCCTGGCTTTTGCCATGGTCAGGTGAAAAGACCTTCTCTGTGATCTCCGTCTCGTGGCTTTTGCCATTGTCAGGTGATAAGGCCTTCTCTGTGATCTCTACTGTCTCCTGGCTTTTGCCATGGTCAGGTGAAAAGACCTTCTCTGTGATCTCCATCTCCTGGCTTTTGCCATGGTCAGGTGAAAAGACCTTCTCTGTGATCTCCATCTCCTGGCTTTTGTCATGGTCAGGTGATAAGGCCTTCTCTGTGATCTCTACTGTCTCCTGGCTTTTGCTATGGTCCGGTGAATGGATCTTCTCTGTGATTTCGGTCTTGTTGCTTTTGCCATTGTCAGATAAGACCTTCTCCATGATCTCTACTGTCTCATGGCTTTTGCCATGGTCAGGGGATAAGACCTTCTCCGTGATCTCTACTGTCTCGTGGCTTTTGCCATGGTCAGGGGATAAGACCTTCTCAGTGATCTCTAAAGTCTCGTGGATTTTGCTTTCGCCATGGTCAGATGACAAGACCTTCTTGGTGACCTCTACCGTCTCATGGCTTTTGCCATACTCGGGTGACAAGCCCTTCTCAGTAATCTCTACAGTCTGGTGTATTTTGCTTTCGCCATTGTCGGGTGACAAGACCTTCTCAGTGATCTCTACTGTCTCGTGGATTTTGCTATTGCCGTTGCCAGGAGATAAGACCTCAATAGAAACAGTTTCTTCTGCATCTAGATCTGTGCAAATTTTCTCTACTGGATGCAAAACAGTTTCACTTGTAGAGGGTCTTGAACATTCTAAGTCTGTGTTTTCCTCTTCAGGTTCTAGAGAGTCAATTGCTTCTGTAAATGATGGTTTAGATGGTTCCGATGTAAAAGAGGGATCCAATGTAGTTTGAAATGGTACTTCCTTTGATTCCTCTACAAATGGCTTGTTTGACTCTGTGGAAACACACTGCTCGGTTTCTTTAATCATGGCTATTTCTTGGACAACACTTATATTTTCCTCTTTAATTTGACCTTCATGGGTACTGCTTTGGACATTTACATCAGTCATCTCCACATGGGTGGGAAAATAGTTTTCCTCAGTCATCTCCACATCAGTTGACGGAACATTTAGCTCCATAACTTTTACATAGCTAGGAATGTTCATATCAGTCATCTCCACATCAGTATTTTGATCTTCTGTGGAAATGTCAAAGTCTTTTTGTATAGTGATTAATTCTTCTTCACCTTTAGGCTCAGCAGTATCACGGTCCATCACATCTTTGTCTTTTGTTAAGTCCTCAACCACAGTTTGTACCTCTGCTTTATTTTCTGGTACTATTGTAAGAAGCTCTTGAGCAATTTCGGTTTTAATTTCATTACCAACAGAACTAGCTGCTTCTTGTGCTTCAAGTGGAGATTGATTCTTGACCATGGCTTCAAGAGTTATTTGAACACTTGTAACAGTATCCACTTGTGCATCAATCTCAGAAGATGTATTAGAAAATTCTGTTGTGCTTAATGGAAATGACTCTTCAGCAAGAACAGTTTCTGAGGCTGCAACTGGGTCCTCCCGTGACGTTATTGGCAGAGCATCTTTACATTGCAAAGTGTCAGGTTTTTCTTGTAAATTTGGGTCAGAAATCAGAGGTGTATGGTCAGTAACAGATTCTGCATTATCTTTCGATACAGATTTGTGGTCTTTCATTGCGGTTTCGTCAAACACGCTTATCATAGGCGACTTGCATGTCTCAGTTTTAGTGGATTTAGGTTCTAATTCACCTTTTGCTTCAAATGGCTTTAATAGAATTTCCCCTTTTTCTGTTGCAGGGCTAACTTTCTGGTCTGGTTTATCTAATTTAATAGATTTTTCAAATTCCAAAGTATTTTCAAACATATTTACATCCGTTTCAGCAGATGGTTGGACCTCTGTTTGCTTTATTTCTGAACAGGTATCAAGATGCATAGGTTCTTCTGGGTCAGAAGTCTTATTTTCTATTGTTGCTTGTTGCACTCCTAAAGAGCCAGAATAGGATACTTTTTTACCCAAAGAATGATCAATGTTGCTGGTTATCCCTCCTATTTTGTCCGCAGCAGACACACAAGATACATCTGGACTTGAAGTCTCAATAGGGGCTTCTTCTGTCAAAACAGTTAATACATTTTTCTTAACACTCGGTGAATCAGTTGCATCATCCTTTGCCTGTTTTTGCTCACATGGTGGAAGCTTTGGCTTCACTAATGTAGTCACTGCAAGGTCAGCCATTTGCACCACATCAAGTGACATCTCCTTTTGATGTGCTTTCTTAACACTAGGACAATTGGCCGTTTCTAAAACTTTAGTTTCAAGATTCTGATTTGCAGAGGATGATCTGATTCGTAGTTTTCTGGTTTTGGGTGCGCCAGTACCAGAAATAGAGGAGACTACTTCTACTTTCTTAGACTCCAAAGCATCACTACCACTACACTCAACTTCATTATCTGATTTATCCTTGTCTACCTTTTCTAAAATTGACATGGTCTTAACATTTGATCTTCCCACTTTATGGCAACTTGACAGGGTAATGGTACCATCTTTATTTTCAGAAGATTGCGGTTCTTGCTTCTCTAAAATGGACATAGCTTGAACGCCCCTGGATGAGGGCTTTCCCACAATATGCAAGCTCTGTTCACGAATGTATGCTTTTCCTTCCGATTTTGACACAGGAGGCTTAATAAGAACCAATGATGATTTCACTTTGGCATCTTTTGCTGTGGCACCTCTTTTTATGGAACCACTCTCAGACTCTTCAGTTTTAGGTGAATCCTGTATGTTGATTTTAGCCTTTTCAGTTTCTTGACACCAGTTAGGGGTCTGTTGGATAACACAAGTCGTAGCTGCAGGTTGTTGTAATGCAGCATCTGAACTGCTCTCTTTGCGTTCTCTCACATGGCGCCCCCACTTTTGAGGAGATCTATGACTTTTTGCACTCTCCTTATGAAGAGGGGAAACTGCTTTTGCTGCTGCTGTGGTCATCTGCTTTTCAGAGACCTGATGTTGAAACCCTTCAAGAGAAAGCAGTGGTGGAACACGTTCCTCTGCCACTTCTTCAGAGTCAGCAGAAGTCGATTTGGAAACAGTTTCTGATAATTCTGGAGGAGAAGGTGAACGCTTAACTTTGGGAGACTTTTTCTGATGGACAGTGGCTGATCTTGAGGATCGTCTTCTTTTGGGAGTTTCTTCTTCCTCCTTCTGAACAGGTAATTCCTTTTCTTCAATTTCTTCTTCCTCATCCTCACCTGCATCTTCTGCTTCCTCCTTAGCAATGTCTCCTTTTGACCGTCGCATACGTGTGGATGACCTGCGAGGCTCTTGCTCCTGACTTGGCTGTGTTAAAACTGTAGGTTTCGATGTTTTAGTCTACAAATTAAGAATTATATTTTAAGCCTGCACCAATAAAAAAAACCATTTACAATATTAAGAGCTATAAGAGTGTAAATCTTACTTGTTTTACTCGGGGCTTCCTCCCCCTCTTTTTAGGAACCTCTTCTTCAGAATCCTCTTGGTCTTCCAAGACTGAAAGACCTTTTTCTTTAATAATATATTGAAAGAGATAAAAAGTGAAAATTACATTTCTAATAATTCCGGTGTAGTATACTTGTATATACAACATATTGCATGTTAAAATGTACAAGTATGGTGCAATAGTTTACAATGACAGCAAATACGATTTTTTTAATATTTGCCTGATTCATTATTGAAAAACATTAAGTTGTCATTCAAGTGTTCAATATAAGCTTGTTCATGTTTATTGAATATAAACAACAGTATATAATCTGTATCACCTTTCCTACCACGGAGTGACAAAGAAAACAGAGAAAAAAAAAACACCATCTGCCTTCCCCTAAAAATGAAAGTTAACCTTTGATTTGTTGCTATAGTGAGGAACCATTTACAATTACTGAATAAATAAACTGGGAGATAAATGGCATGTTTGTCAATCTTATTTTAAAAGGAAAATATATGCTTAATATACATACTTGGAGTGCGTTTCCCCATCTCAACATCTGGCACCTTCAAAACAGAACAAATAAATTCAGGAGGCTCCGGCCCAATGTCTGGATTCGTATTTTCTTCCTCAGACTCAGCAAAAGGTTCTGTGAAGCAAAAAACAAAACAGGACAAATATTATACATATGTCAACCTTGAATGAAGAGTTACCTTTAACGAATCATTTTGGATAAAGGTATTGGGGGTTACACGGTTGTTCCTTTACAAGGGAAATATGTATAATTTAATAAATGGGCACGTTTCACACTTAATGGGCTCACTGCATTAAAGTGAATCAATGCTGTGACATTATTTCTGCATAATATTATCAGCAATTAGAGAAAATAATTATACATACTGGCAAAACTGTACACAAAATACCCACATACTCATCTTCACTAACTTGAGTAGGTTCTCATGAAGGACAGGAAGTCAAAGTATTGCTTCCACCAAATTGTGTAGCCAGGGAATTCCAATCCAGCCACACATGAATGAAATAGTGCACACAAACAAAATTTAAACGCCTTTGCCACCATTTGAAAGAGGTCTGGACAAGGAACTTAATGCACAAGTCTGACAGGCTGCTGTTGTAGCACAAATGATGATGCCATAGATTTCGATACTGGTGCCAACAGAAATCCTTTTTGTATCTCAGTAACGCTACAGTTATCAATGGACAGTGAATAAGTGGGCAAGCGTTTTCTTCATTTATTTTTTATTTTTTGAACACCTAGTTTACCATAGGGGATACTGATCTGGGCAAAATATGGCGTTGATAGATGAATTAATCAATGTGATGTATGTGTAATGTCAATGACAAACAAGATGAATATGATGGACCAATTAGTGGGTTCTTTGTTTGATATTTAGAATCTCATGTAGTACAACCCTGATGGATTAACACACATACTGTGCTTATTTTTGTTTCAATGGTGGGGTCCAATAGGCTTTAAACATCACTTTACAGTTCCTTCTGTGTTTTTGTTTTGCAAACACTGATGCCAAAAAGGAGAAACATGCAATTCTTTCCTCCTTGGCATTATATGCCTGTTTGCAATGTGTTAATTGGGGGGGAAAAAAAACAGAAAACAGAGTAGAATTAGATTTCACCAATTGCTAGTTTTCTGGGCAAGGTGACACTGCCAGTTGCATTACAAATCCCAAAAGTTAAGGGGAAATCCTCACTTCAGAACAGTGGGTGGAGCCATGCACATTATTTCTTTATGTCTCATCAGTCAAATGCATCCAGAGCCACTGGTGTAGAGCCAATTATTCCAAACTGCATACACTGCTCAAATTGAGGGCTTTTGATTCCTTTAATCGCTTCTCACCATAACTTTCATGGTTGTTCCTCTTTTATAATATACTTTAAAAAACCTTTTGGGATGGAACCAGACAAGCTCACTAGCAAATGCCTGAAATGTTATACATCTTTACATCTATACTTTGAGTTTTTTTCAGTGTTGTGGAGAAACCCCTGGTCATTTAGATAAAATTGTGAGATACAAGCATTCCCGTAAAATAACCAGTCCTTTGAGAATTGTTTTTTTGTGGTTGCCTGAAGTCCTTGGAAAGAAAGAATATGAACACAAAACGCACAGTTGACAAGTTGCTGTATAAATATGCAAATTACATGAACATTGACAGTCTTTCTTATTATATATTTGTAAGGACTGTACAGGACATGTCACAGATTTATGAAAAGGACCCAAAGAGACATTTTACAGACAACGGTTCTCATTGCTTTTAGCAGGAGAAAGCCTTGGCAAACTTGAATTCTGTTAAATATGAAACAGGACTAGAGACCTAAAACACACTTTGTCTTGGAAGGTTCTTTTTCATTCAGCTCATGGTATAGTTATAGTAGTTTAATTACATTGAACTGGGTCAGTTTAGCAATGTTGTAGATTCTTGGTAGGCAGTCCACGCCATTGTTTTTCATGGAAAATGTTTTAAGGGAAGTAGTTATCTTAACAGAAGAGGATTCCTACCTTAAAGGACAGAGCCAACGATTCGCATGAATTTTTAATTATTAAGTAACCAGCAATCTGAAATCATACAGGTACAGTTAAACCAACATTTGTTTCCTAGTTCTTGATAATATTGACAAATATCTTTGTTTCCTAAATTAACGGCTAGATTTTAAATACTTTGGCAATTTTTGCAAATGGCGATTTTTAATAGCTGAGCAACTTGTATGTTTCAGATTCATTTTCTCATAACAAATAAAAAGAAAATTCCAAACCCTCTGTGTACACATCAACATTATCGTCAGAATAATTTGTAAGGAAGAAGGACAAGTTTAATGAACGGTTAAGTCTGTAAAATAGAATTTTTATCCCTAGTGATTTTACAAATGCCTTTTGAGGCACTATCCTACAACATCCTCATATAAACCCAAAAGTAGCACTAGCTAGCTTGTTCTGAGTCAAATGATAAAATAGTGAAACTAGACATTATAATCAGAGTGGAGAAAACCCGAACTGTAAAGTTCGGGTTCAGTATGAACATCTGGGCTTCCATTCAACGGACCCGAACACAGACATGTGTCTGTATATCGGTGTTCCAGTCTATGTTCGAGTCCCAATGCGCCGCCATTGTAAAACACACAGGCATAGGGACAGGACGTGTTGCTGTTGTAGGGAGAGATAGGCTGCACGTTTTCAAAGAGAGAAAGGTAGAAAGGGACAGATAGAGAGGCACATTGTGTGTCAGGAAGGGCGAGTTTTGCAGGCAGGCAGAAACATTCATTCAGGGACCAGTTAGGCAGGCTGCTGTTTCAAATAGTTCTTCCAACATCAAAGTTGCAAAACTTTAACTTCCTATTTGAGAGGACTTTCTAGATCTTAAATAGGTTTCAGTGTCAGATACCACATTTCTGTTCTGACAGTAATCTTTTCAATTGTCAGGGTGAAATACTACCTTTCTGTAGTCACAGTAAGGGAAATATTAAAAGTTTTTTTCACATATTTCAGTGGACTTCATATTTTTGTGGTCCATCTGAAATAATGGTCAGATTGAAATACCACATTTCTGTGGCGACAGTGCCTTTTCCTAAACTTTAACCCTCTGGGCGTTACGGGCTTTTCGCGCCATTTTTTATGGCACAAAAAGCCGTTCCTCCCGCAATCACAGGCTCGCTGCCCAGCCCTCTACACACCGCCGCTGTCAAATAGATGCCGGCGGTGTGTGGGGAGGAGAGCGGCGCCCCCTCCATTAACATGGAGGTCTATGGGACTGGAAAGGTTCCGTGTGTCTGTGGCTCCTCTATAGAGCCGCAGGCACACGGAGAGGCTGCACCCCAACTGAGTTCGGGCATAGCGCCCAGGAGATTAAGGGAAAAATAAAAGTTTTTTTCACATTTTCCATATGTGGACTACATATTTTTTGGGTCCATCTTTCCTTACAGAAATAATGAGGAGAGGTACAAATAAGGCACGTGGGCATAGCCGTGGTGTTGCTAGTGGTGGACCTGCTGGTGCAGGTAGAGGATGACATCTTTGCCACCTACAAGTGGAAATGAACCACCTTTCTCTGTTTCGCTTGCTCGAAGGAGCCATCAACAATATTTTTTAGGCCCCAATACAGCTGGTAGAATAGTTAGGCCAGAACAAGTGCAGGCCATAGTAGATTGGGTTGCTTGCAGCGGCTCCAGCCTTGTGTCTGATGAGGATGATGACTAGACACAGATACCAACTGCTGCGCCTTTGTACAATGTGGAGACTGCCAAGGGTCGAAGACTTGGTGACAGATGATGGCGAGGATGAGGAGGTCCTAGACCCCACATTGGATGAAGGTCAGGTGGAAGACGTGTGCACTTTGGAGGAAGAGGTGGAGGTAGCACAAAGCCCCTAACACAGCAAAAGAGGGAGCAGGGTGCAGAGTCCGAGTGGTCGTGGCCTAGTCGCTCGGCCTGCTGCTGTCCACCGCAACCAGAGTGTCAAAGACCGCTCCCAAGAGTTCCCTGGTGTAGAATTTCTTCAAACAATCTTCTGAGGACAAGACACGAGTGTTTTGCACGCTTTGCAATCAGAGCCTCAAGCAGGGCATCAATGTTCTGAACCTTAGCACCACCTGCATGACTAGGCATCTAAGTGCCAAGCACAAGCTGCAGTGGACTCAGCTCCTTAAAGACAAAGGATCTCTTGCTCCCCCGGCTCCCTCTTTTGCTGCAGTCTCTTCAAACACAGCTGTTGTGGAACCTGTCACCCCGCCAGCAGTCCATCCGGTAGCAACACCACCACCACGGTCACCTAGCGTCACCACCATGTCTCATGCAAGCGTTCAGCTCTCCATCTCCCAAGCGCTGGATAGGAAAAGGAAGTTTGCCCCTACCCACCCGCGATCCCTGGCCCTGAATGCCATTGGTGGCATTGGGAATGCTGTCCTTCTGACACCAAGTTTTAAAGAAATGATGGCTGTGGCTGTCCCACAGTATGTTGTTTCCAGCTGCCACTACTTTTCTAGGCGAGCCATCCCTGCCCTGCACGACCAAGTGGTGGACAAAATTAGGCGTGTCCTGCGCAAACGCCATCTGTGGCAAAGTGCACCTAACCACCGATACGTGGACCAGCAAGCATGGGCATTATATCTCCCTAACGGCACACTGAGTAAATGTAGTGGCCGATGGGGTGGAGTCACAGACCAGTTTGGCGCATGTCCTACCCCCGTCCAGGATCGCAGGACATTCCTTATTGCCTCTTGTTGCCTCCTCCTCTGCCACCTCTTCTTCCAGTCAGCGTTGCATGCCCTGCACCACAGACTTCAGCACGGCCAAGGGTAAGCGATGTCTTTGGGAGGTAAACCACACACCGCAGATGAGCTGTGGACGGCCATCGAAAATCAGACCGAAGAGTGGTTGCTGCCAATGAGCCTTAAGCCTGGCCGCCTGTGATAATTGGCAAAATCTGGTTGCCGTTCTGGGCCTAGGTTTGACACACATACCTTGCCTGTCACATGTGCTGAACCACATATGTCTTAGCTGCTGCATTAAGTGCAGGCGGTCTGTGCACGCTTTAGGCGCTCTCAACCACCTGCAGCTCGCCTGTCTGCGCTGCAGCGTACCCTCGGCCTTCCCGCTCCCCACCATATATGTGACCTGCCTACAAGGTGGAACTCCACCTTGCATATGTTGCAGAGGTTGTGTGAGCAGCAGAAGGCAATAGTGGAGTTTCAGCTGCAGCACGCACGTGTCAGTCGATGTGCTGAACAGCAACATTTCACTACCGCCAAGTGGGCCTCCATGCGGGACATGTGCAATGTGCTGCATTGTTTCGAGTACTCCACCAACATGGCCAATGCCGACTGCCGATAACGCTGTTCTCAGTGTCACTGTCCCACTTGTCGGTCTCTTGGAAAAAACAGTGTAGATAGAAGAGGATGTGGTACAGGAGGAGGAGGATGAGAAAGAGATGTCATCATTCTGAAACTTATCGGGACAGTCAGTGCCAAGTGTCTCAGAGGGTAGACAACTCTCTCTATGGCACAGTTATGGAGGACAATAATGAGGAGCAGGAGGGTGAGGAGGAGCTTGGTTCCCAGCAGGGTGCCACTCAGAGCAACCCAGGACCATCACTGCAGCGAGGCTGGGGGGACACGGAGGACATAGATGATACCCCTCTCACAGAAGACAGCTTATCACGGTCTATGAGCACACAGCCCGGCACACATGAGCACCTACATGCTGCAGTGCCAGCGCAACGACCAACGTGTTGCTCACATCATCACCTTTCCTGAGTACTGGATGGCCACCTTGCTAGATCCACGGTACAAGGACAGCATGCCCTCTTTATTCCATCACTGGAGCATGAGCGCAAGATGTGAGAGCACAAGCACTCGCTGGTGGAGGTGCTGCTGGTGGCATTCTCGACTGCCACCGGCGGAACAGGAGATGGGGAGGGAGGTGGAGGACCAAGTCGCCAATGCAAACAGGGCATGGCCAGCACCACTGAAGGCAGGGTTAGCATGGCCGACATGTGCAAGTGTTTTGTCGGAACGTGTGTTTAGCACCACAAGGGGCGTCATCACTGACAGGCGCAGCAGCTTGTTCGGAGCCAACGTGGACAAGCTCACGTTTATTTAAATGTACCAGGCATGGATCCCGCAAGACTTTAACGTACCTTGTGCAGAGTAAAGCCTGAACCAGCCTGTAGTGTAATCTGTCTTATGTACTTTTCCCCATGTTTTGGGTTCTGCCCAAATTGGCCTTCAACTAAACACGGTGTTGACGACTACTTTCTGCACTTCCGCATCCACGAACACAGCCACTTCTACCAACTGGTCAACCTCCTACTCCTTACGCACCTCCTCCTACTCCTCCTAGTGGTGCAAGATTATCAATGACAATTTTTGGGTTTTCAAAACGACACTGTTTTATCGGCGCATCTTTCCTTTTAGGACCATCTATTACTGTTGTTTAGTGGTCCTACCTCAAAGTCATGTGCAATTTTTTAACTGGTGGCCTAGAGTTCCTAGCACCCTGTAATATCTCCAAGGCAAGACAACAAAAAAGTTCAATCCCGGCCAGTTTGACTGGTGCCTGGCCAGTTTTGGAAAAACCCATTAGACTGCTATGCAGTCTTACCCTGTAATGTCTTGGTGTAGTGGCAACTATACAACAAATGTGTGTACTTCTTGGAGCTGGGGTTTTATGCCTCCAAGAGTGCTTTGTGCACTTGGGAGGAGGCCCTGAATGCCAGCATTTCAAAATTGCTGCCATTTGAAATGCTGTCCTTCCGTGTGTTATGGGTGTGTCATGGCTTTTGCGGCCTTCTCTGCCTGTGGTGTAGTGGCAACTATGCCACAAAATGGAAATTTTTCCTTGTAGGTGAGAAATTAGACGTGTTTCTGGTACCAACAATTGACTCCACCGTGGGCTTCATTGCCCCTCCTCCATACTGACCTCCTCTTACTCCTAATGTTTTGCTTCAATGGGAATTTTATGACAATTTGTCTTTATTTGATGCTTTTTTTAAGTGATTTCGCTATCCACATTTGTTTGCAGATCATTGGTCCAGTTCTCGTGGTCATTTTAATGCCTTTTGCAGCCCTCTCCCTGAGTTCCCATGTTTTAGAGCGATTTTAGTGCTGAAAAGTTTGTGTCGCCATTGACTTCAATGGGGTTCGGGTTCGAGTTCTGAAACCGGACTTTCCGCGAAGTTCGGCCGGACTCGTCGAACACGGACATCCAGGTTTCCGCTCAACTCTAATTATAATATGTTCACATAATATTAACTTTTTCATCTTATCACCTGTGAACTAGAATGTACAGCACTTTGTGTACACATAAAATTTACAAGAAAAGGATGAAATGGTTATTTTAGACCCCAGTAATTTTTTATTTTCTTAGATTATACCTTCAGTTTCTTGTGCCTCTCGTGCTTCTTTCTGCAACCGCTGTCGTAGAAGCTCCTGCTGCTTTTCAAGGTACTGTTTTATAAAGCTGTTTTGTCCCATTTCTTCCCCCATCTGCAGAACAAAATAATTACACAATCATTTCAACTTCACAATAATTGTCACAACACTTAGAACTAACATCACATATTAATGGAATCATATAGTTGCGTAGAATTTCTTTAGTGTGCCTATCTTTCAAAATTTCAATACATACAATACCACAAAATGTTTGGGCAGCGATTAATAAATATAAATATAATGTGGAAAAAACAGAAAAGAGGCTGCATCTGCCAATGAGGTTAACTCCTCAAAAAGGAGGTCTATGCTTATTCATCTCTGAAAAGATTCAGGGATCTTGCACGCGATCTTTAGATTCAACGAATTTCCAGTTTGTCTGCGGTGTCCACCCCACTCCCTTCTCCAGCAGTTATCACCATGCTCTCAATTTTGGTGATAGCATTGCACCAGACAGAAAGTAAAAGACTTTCCAACTTCAACAACAATATCATTCCTCAGCCGTTTATTCCAGGTCTATTTTTGTGTTGTAGGTAGTGTTCCCCACAGTATGTTTGGTACTGAAATGTTCACAATAAAGCCCCAGTTCCTGATAGAAAAGCAACCACAAAGCAAGATACTACCACCACCATGCTTCACCATGGGGATGGTGTTATTTTGGTGATGTAAAGTGTTGTTTTGCACTAAATGTATCTTGTGAGCTAAACCTCCCTAGGAGGTCCAGATTTCTGTACCAAAAGTGCACCATAGAGTTAAACGGAATTTTCTATGTTGTAGGCCAGTAACTTCTCCAAATATGTCCGTACAAGGGACTAGTAGAATCAAAAAGTGAAAAAACAAATAATGAATAAATATATAAATAGTATAATTTGAATGATCAAATCTCTAAAATACTTATTTTGTATGAAATATTTCAAAACAGTATGTATTCATATTTATATTTTGTTTATAATAAAATTTTAATTCAATTGGAAAGGTTTTTTTTTTACTTTGAATTGTATTGGATACAGTTTAACCTCCCTGGTAACCTGTATGATTAATACTTCATTGGAATCATTACAGGTTCATTGTCCAGCCCCTCTGTCAAATTTAGCCTCCTGGACGCTATGCCCGAACTCAGTTCGGGCGCAGTTTGAGCCGGGATCGGGCATAAATGGCGCCACTCCGTGTGCCTGTAGACCTGTAGATGAGCCGGAGGCATCTGTGACGCCGAAGGGGGGGGGCAGCACCATAGACTTTCATGTTAGTGGAGGTGGCGCCGCTCTCCTCCCCACACACCGCGTCTATTTGACACTGGCAGTGTGTAGAGGGCTGGGCAGAGAGCCCGGCAATCACGGCGGAGTACAGTGTACTGATTGCGGGAGAAATGGCTTTTCGTGCCATAAAAAATGGGCGTTACACCCAGAGGGTTAAAAATCCATTGTGGACCGCATGTTAAAATATTTTGCCGATCCCTGAGCTATGGCTTAATCTAAATGAGAATATGGATAGGAACACTTTGCAGAAGCTCCAATTTCCTATGCTATTCTAAATAAAATAAAAAGAGTTAAAAAGATAAATATATATACACATACCTGCGAATTTGGCTGGTACCCAGTATGAGGAGTAGAATGCTTCTGAAGGTTTTCCAGCATCAATGCCTGTATAGAAAATAATGTGAAAAAAAAATATCTGTTATACTGTATACACCACATACTAAATATTTATAAAGGCCAATTCACACATATTGCATGTGGCTATTGCATTAATATAACAATGTAAAAAATTTTTGTGCATACGAAAATTAAACCGTAAACCAAATGTCCTCTCAAAACTTTAATATACACTCACCGGCCACTTTATTAGGCACACCTGTGCAACTGCTCGCTGACGCAAATTACGGATACTCGCAACTCAATGCATTTAGGCATAAAATAAAAACTAGCAGTCCATGACACTGCCCCAGCAGGACTCGGGCTCAACAAAAACAAGTTTAGATTTTTTTGTTGTAATAAGGAAGATTGTTAATCTCATGAGCACAAGTTGCTGATGAATTTAGGTACACTTGAAAATCTGTGTTAACATTTCCATGCTACAATTTTTTTCTGGTCTAAAAGCTGTTGGTGAAGGGAGCCATGGCCTGCATACAGAGGAATGGGCGAAAGCTTGTGACATCATATTTAACCTCCCTAGCGCACTGCCTATACCGTGCTGTTTTTAACAGCACGGTACGGGCAATCGCGGCAGTGTACACAGTACACTGCCTGCAATTCCCCCCCTCCCCCCGCCTCTCTCCACACAGCCGGCATCATTAATGATGTCAGCTGTGTGGGCTGGAAAGCCGGAGCTCCTCCAGTAACATGGAGGGCTATGGCACAGCCCACCCCCCCGCCCCCTTCCGTGTCACCGTGACACGATCGGTGACGCCGCGCAACCCCGGAAATGCTGCAGCTGGTAAGAGAATCGCCGTAGCTTTCCGGGGATATGCGGCATGCACGGGAGCCCAGCTCATCCAGAGTTTGTTCTTCACACAAACTCTGGACGAGCTGGGCTCGTCACAACCGCTAGGGAGGTTAAAAAGACTTGAGGCTGTAATTGCAGGCAAAGGTGCATCAACAAAGTATTGAGCAAAGGCTGTGATTACTTATGTACATGTGCTTTCTCTGTTTTTTTTCCATTTTTAATAAATCTCCCAAAACTTCAAGTAAACTTTTTTCACATTGTCATTATTGGATGTTGTGTGTAGAATTCTGAGGGAAAACATTTTTTAATCCATTTTGGAATAAAGGTGTAACATAACAAAATGTGGGAAATCTGCTGTGAATACTTTCCAGATGCACTGTATCAACATAGGAATATAACAAGTAGGGTTGCTTTTAATAACTAGTTAAACTGGTATAACCATTACATGCCATATTTTTGTGCCTTTAGGAAATGAGCACATAACCAAACAAAGCTCCTTAAATGCTTTGCAAACACTCATTTAGAAGTGTTCAAGTCCAAAAGTATACATTGTTTTCATCTCTTGACCCCTTAACTTATCTTTTCTAAATCGTTTAAGTCAACAGATTTCTTACTAAATCGGGTCAATCTGGCGTTCTTGGAATAGAGAATACAATAATAATAATAATAAAAAAAAAAAAAAAAAAAAAAAAAAAAAAAAACGCAATCTGTCAGGTTGGAATATTTGAGTATATATATATATATATATATATATATATATATATATAAAAACCATCTACATTTTTTTATAAATCCTCCCAGGCGTTACCCACATGGCACACTTTTGAAAAAAATCACAATTAAATCCGGCAGGATTGTCTGCCCATGCCCTGCTTGTGTCATATTGGATGCCATCCAGGCAGACACGGGAGTCACCCTCAGGTTAACTGACATGAGTGTGAAAACACAAATTTAACATGATGCAATTTACTTATTAACTCAAAAACTTATCCCATGGATACAAATTATTTCAAACATAGGGTAGGTACCCTATGTATACTGGGTCCTATGTCATCTTCCAACATCCCACTTTGAATGGGACAGAAGGAAGGGGTGGCACGTCCACTTCATATCAGCACCTCACAGTTCCTGCTCCCTGCCCCCTAACTATGCCAGCACATCTCTATTAATCACCACAGGGTCACTTACTACTTAATCACTCCCTTCCACATAGTCCTGCATGCAATTTTTTACACATGTTGGTTACCTATAGGAGTGACACCACACACTATGCTGGTCATTGTTAGAGGGAGAGGTCCCCCATTACATCTCAGACAACATCACACCCACAGCTACTGTAATTACAAACATTCACACACAAAGGCCTACACACATATGGACACAAAGGTCCATAACTCCAAGCATATACACTTTCCATCCATTCCACCACACAATTCCTTCATGCACACATAGGTACATAGCATTCACCCCATACTCCCCCACCACTATCTATAGGGGGTTTGGTGTACCCATTAAGATTTCCAGTTCCTGTGGGAGTTTTTCTAAATTTACACTTGAGTCCGTCTTAAAGTCCATTCTACACTACCATACTGGTCAGATATTGAGCTATCTCGGTGCAAATATATTGGGGATTTTTAGATACCAATTACATATTTTATTTGCTGGAGAAATGGCTCTTATTTAACCACTCTAGGGGTTGAGACAAACTCAGTTCATCAGCTGGAACAAGGAAAGGGTAATTCTCCCCGATCAGATACTTTGAAAAGGGGATTTAGGGACTTTTCAGGCAATACCATTCAAAGGTATTAAAAAGGTCAAAAAAAACTTTATTTTTGATGTATAAAAAAGTTTTTTTGACCTTTAATAACTTTAAATGGTATTGCCTGAAAAGTCCCTAAATCCCCTTTTCAGAGTATCTGATCGGGGAGACATACCCTTTCCTTTTTCTAGATTTTTGTTGGGATGTGGCAAACCTCCCTTTTGAAAAAAGTGAACGAACCCTTTAAACTCTTTCAGTTCATCAGCTGTTTGGGTTCCTCCCAACTGCTACAGCAGGGAGGATCAGGAAAACCCAATATAGCCCCCAAAAACGGTAAACGATGACACTGAAGGGGCTGGGGGCGTTGCCGCACCATAGACCTCTATATTAATGAAGGGGTGTGTTGGTTTCCCAGCCCACATCATAGAGGACACCAGTGAGCAGGACAGGGGGAGGGCGGGAAATTTAAGCAAAGTACTATATACTTTGCAGCAATCACCCGTACCGCACCGTTAAAACGCTGCAGCATGGGCCGAATGCCAAGGAGGTTAAAGAATGCCAAACTGTTACATTTAATTGTGAACTACCTTAGTATCTTTACACATGAAAGTCATCCGCATACACTTAGATGTAAACCAGTATCACATGTGTATTTTTATGATTGTTTAGTAACCTTGGGAACTATATCTGGTGACATTTCAGCAAGTGTCGAACTTTCAACAAATAAAAAAAAAAAACACACAACACTGCCAAAGTAATGCGAAACCGAACCCACCAGTTGAATACATGCAAGTTTTGTAGGAAGAATTACACCAGTTGAATAGTTTCCCAAACAATTATATTCAAGGCATGCATCTGGTAACAAAGTCCAGGGTTGGTCATTTTCTCATGTCAACCAATACAGTTCCCAGGTTCTGAAGCAGAGCACAAATAGCATATATGTATTAAGAGAATTAGCTCATTTTACATCACAGTTAGAAATTAAAACGGATTTAAACAATGTTTTCCAAATAAGTTACAAAATTATAAAAACTAAACTGTCTAGAAAGAAGTACCATACTTTTTGCCCTATAAGACACTCTGGTTGATAAGACACATACAAAGTATTGGTTGACTAGCACACTGAGCTGGTCAGCAGAGGGAAGACCTGTCTGCATATCTTCCCTCTGAAAGCTTCCCCGAATTTCCCAGCCAAGCTCAGTACCTGGGCGAAGAGAAATGTGTGAACACCAGTGTCCTAATAGTCTTTCGGATATTGGTGGTTGTGCATGTATCCTATAAGACTAAACAAGTTTTCCACCCCAATTTCCCTTTATAGTTTACAATTAACTTAATGCTACAGCATTTAAAAAACCTCCCCACAGCATGATGCTGCCACCTCCATGCTTCACTGTAGGTATAGCATTGGCCTGGAGATAAGCGGTTCCTGGTTTCCTCAAACTGTTAAATCTTTGTCTCATCTAAGAGGCTTTCATATACCTTTATGGCAAAATCCAGACGGGATGCCATGTGCCTTTTACAAAGAAGTACTTCAGTCTGGCCTGCAGAGATGGTTGTCATTTCACAGAGGACCTCTGATAGAGTGAGTGAGTCAGGTTCTTGGTCACCTCCCTGACTTAAGTCCTTAAATCCCAATCACTCAGTTTAGATGGTTATCCAGCTCTAGGAAGAGTCCTGGTGGTTTTGAACTTCTTCCACTTAAGGATGATGGAGGCCACGGTGCTCATTGGGCCTTCAAAGCAGCAGAAAACGTTCTATAACCTTTCCTAGATTTGTGCATCAAGACAATGCTGTCTGAAGTCTACAATTCCATTGACTTAACATTTCCGCTTAGAGGCATACCTTTTGGTCAGTGTTAGCCAAATACATTCTTAGTGCATTAAAAGTTCGCAAAATTGGGCAGTGCCCCACCTGCAGCTATATACTGGGTATCCACCAAGAAACAAGCGCACTGCCTGCATTTAATGCTATTAATTTTACAATGATGTGCAATTTATATAAACAGGCCAACTGAATAGAACACATACTTGTTAGGCGTGTATTAACATGCACCTGCCGAACCCACTTTACAAGAGTGTTAACAGGGCTTAAACTGACATTTGCCAGCCAAGCTCAGTACCTGGCTGAGGAGGAATGTGTGAACACCAGCGTCCGAATAGTCTTTCGGCTATTGGTGGTTGTGCATGTATCCTAGAAGGCTAAACAAGTTTTCCATCCTATTTGCCATTATAGTTTACAATTAACTTAATGTAGAGCACCACATACCCATTTTTGGGGGGTAAAAGTGCCTGCATCTTATGGTCCGAATGTGCGACCACCCGTGGCCATTTGGACGCTGGTGATAGCAACTTGGCTCCCCGCCAGCTCTCCCGGCAGATAGGAGGAGATCAGCTGGAAGACCTTCACTCGCTGGCAGCTTCCTTACACATGCAGCGAAGAGAAGACCGGGAGATCGCTGTGCCCTCCCTTCCCAGAGTGTGAGGGAAAAGAGATGCCGAAGTGTGCTCTCTAGTGACACCATTATTGTGGCTGAAAAGGGGTACTGCATGAGATTTTTTCACATTAATTTAAACACATGCATTTTTTTTCTGATTTCCTGCTCTAAAAACTGGGTGCCTCTTACGGTCGGGTGCGTCTTATAGTCCAAAAATACGGTAATTTTGGTTCTCAAACCCTCACATAACGCTCTTCTAGATTGAGACAGCAATAGTTAACTGGTTGCACGTGGGAATTTCCTTATTGTCAGAACCTGTTAATTGCTACAGGAAAGCTTGATTATAAACCAAAGGAGCACCAAATGCTTAAAATAAAATGATTTAGCAGAATTATGGTGAGCTGCCAATTATTTTGTCTGGGACAGGAATTTACCCGTTTTTTATTCTCTTTTAGTGCCTAAACAAAAATGTATAAAAAAAAAGGACACTCTGGCCATTGCTGACACACATACACACACATTTTATTTTGCATATAATTTGACAACATTAACTCTGTAAATAGATAGCTAATTTTGTAAATACACAGTAAATTAAGAGGTAGTTCACTTACTTAGGGCCATGTCCATATGATGGGATCCTGCATAATTTTACATATTTTTTCATTTATTATAATGCATTTAAATTGAACATGTTTTCCCAAACATGCAACAACCAGAGGCCTAAATAGTTTTGAATCGCTACTTTGTAATAAGCAACCTACATCAAGTCTGAGCACTCATAACAAACCATAGAAACATTAAGCTAGATCATATCACAGCTATCAAAAGATAAAGCCCCCATACACCTTAAGATCGATCCATACAATCTACATTAGATCTACCAACAACTGTGTAGTATAGTGGCCTCCCTGATAGAATACATAGTGATTGGAAGGATTGGAAAGGTTCTCATATTACATGGTTTTGGTAGAACAAAATCTGATTGTACAGAAATTGTATGGTAAGATTGTAAGGTGTATGGTCTTAAGAGGCATTCCATCACACTTTCACTATATGAACAAAATCAGAGGATAATTCAAAAATTTTTGGTGCATGTGTAAATGTTGCCAATATTGTATATTTGTTGTCTTAGCATTGGAAAGTTTACATACTTCTTCAGACAAAAATCCATCCCTTCTAGCAAAATTGTTTTTCTTTTTTTGTTCCTGTAAACTTCCGCTTTAAAAGGAAGATAAATACGGTACTACGGCTGAATGCAGTTTGTGTAATAATGGTGTGCCACGCTAAGAAACATTAGGGACCACGTGTGCAATTTATGGTGCCTGCCTTGATCAACTCTCAAAATGTACTTTTTCCCCTGTTGTTTAAGTCAGGTTGTCGAATATACAAGCTCAGAAAGCCCTCTTTGTTGGCCTAGGTGATTGCACCATAACAAAGTAAACCACCACGCGTGGCTGTAGAGTACATGCTTCCTCTGACAGGCTGTGACAAATAATATCATCCAAATCCAAGAAGACTTTTTGTGACAGACATGGTTAGCAAGCACTGAGCTGCTTTGCAATGCGGTGCACTCCCATGCCAACAGAAACATACATTTGTCCTGTAAAACTAGCCATGCCAAAACGAACAAAGATAACAAGAAGTTGCCGTTTTTTGCCAAGATGTTATGTCTTGTGTACTTTTTGTGCTCTCCAGTACATTACAGTTGCAATAATAAAATATATTCATTGGTATAATCATTCACACAAAAATATCACAGCTCAAGCTTTTGGAAACACTTAAAAATAATTAACCACAATTAGCCACATACCGGACCACAATATATTGTGATTTATTAAGCCGTCAATTATCATACCATAGGCAGTGTTCTCCCCAGAGCAGATTGGCCGGGCGGCCCGCCCGGGAGATTTTAGTCCCCGCCCGGCACACAAGTCCTCCGCGGCGAGCAGCCTGACAGGCGGCGCCTCCCATTCTTCCCATTCTTCTGAAGAATGGGGAGGCGCCGCCTGTCAGAGGACTTGTGTGCTGCCGCTGGCCGGCAGCCTATCAGAGAGGCCGCCGAACCGCTGCAGGCGGCGCGATGACGTCATCGCGCCGCCCGGCTGAAAAAAAATTCTGGGGAGAACACTGCATAGGCATTTAGCACCGGCACCAGATCAGCAGCCAGAGGGAGTAATGTGGGAGCAGACTCTCCCTCCACCTAATATGCACTGTCTGTAACTAGAAAAATGAGGGGAGCCAAGCCTCGGAGAAAGAAGGTACTCACCAGGTGAAATTGCAATGAACATGAGAATGGTGATGAAGTAGTGCAGAACTACATGTCATGAACCTGGCAATAAACTTGGGTCTGCAAGGACCACAGTAGACAAGAAAATAATTGGTAACACTACGCTGTAAACCCTCTGCTCAAGACCTCTGCAAATGAGCATCTGAAGAGGAGTACTGGGTGAAAGTGTTGTGGTCAGACGATACCAAAACCATGTTCTTTGGCATCAAATCAACTCGCTGTGTTTGGAGGAGGAGGAAGGCTACCTAAGACTTCAAGAACAGCATCTCACCGTCATACATGGAGGAGGACATATTATGCTTAAGGCACAGGACACCTTTATCGCATAGACAATATAATGGACAGGACCATGAACTGACCAATAATGGGTGAGCATCTCCATCCCTCAGCTGAGAATAAACAAACAGTCAGCAGTGATCACACAGTACAAGTGATGTATGTGACAATTACATGGTGCATGAAACCAGGTCAGAATGAGGTGAGCCATGAAGTTGCATGGAGGTGTGAGCCATGAAGTTGCAACTCTTTAAAGAAAGGGTGTGTGGCTCTAGTAAAAGACAGATAGGAACAAGAATACGAAACTCACAACTGAGTGCAACACAGTAATGTCATGTGAATGAAAAAGACACAATACAAAAAAATTGAGGTACAATGCAGGCTTTCAAAGGAGTAGTGATTTCATACAGGGATATGTTTTTTTCTTGTATGTGTCTCTTCAGCCATGTTGATATCAGCATATTGACAGGGTTGAAGAGACCCACACAGGGCAAATCCTGAAGTCTGAGTTTCCATATAGCAGCCTCAAAACCCCATGACTGGAAAAGGATGTGCCAAGACCAGAGATGTTGCAAACCTAAACTATCTACAGAAAAAACATCAGATCCCGTTTAAATCAGCAGGGGAACAAATACTTTATTTTATGCTCAATTTATATTACTAGTGGATTACCCACGACTTGCGGTCAGTTTGCCTGCGGCCCTTATAGGCAGGAGCGTGTCCTATTGATTTAGCAGAGCAAACGCGCAGAAAAACAGCACCTGATCAGCATCGGGTGCTGTTTTTCTACGTCTTGGAGACACCACTATTGCTCTTCAATGGAGGTGTCTCCGGTAGCACTACAGGGTGCTGCAATGAAGACACGGCATTCCGCAGCTTCAAATCAGCACCGTGGGCATGCTGCTCAAATAGCGGGGGAAAAGCTGCAGTGGACACTAAGCCCTAAGAGCACTAACCACAATGTCTGCAAACATGCCCACAACAGAAAAAAATAGTTAAGGGAGAAAGATTAAGCTAGCCATAAATAAATTTTAGATTTGGTAAAAAAATGGTCGTATGAACAGAATTAATCCGTCATTTGTTGGAGATTAATTCAGGGCTGTGGAGTCGGTCGATAAATTCCCCGACTCCGACTCCTCAGTTTCAAATTCT
>CM070032.1:86973575-87035458 GCA_036250615.1 Ptychadena robeensis | reverse complement strand
CCCCAGCGTATACTCTGTTCAGGAGTCAGGGTCCCGCTTACCTGTTTGCTGGTGATCGCTGGGGGTGCCGGCAGCCTCTTGGGGAGCCTCTTCTCCGTGCCTGCAGTCTCCCTCTTCTGCTGCAGCTGCTGGTCAATCTGCCCTGTGGCATAAGAACCACCATAGCTGCAAGGGGGCTGGCTGACTAATCTTTCTTATGTATTCAGTATTCTATTTGCTGTATTCCTGGGCTAGACTCCACTGATGAAATGTAAACTTGAGGCGGCAGCTCCATACTGCTGACACTTTGTTCATTTTTCCTGGAGATGGTGGACTATCATTTTGAAAATTCCACTATCTGATTTTGCAAGTATCTGCTGCTTTCCCCCCAGGCTTGTATTCGACTCAGTAAGTTTAACCCAGTTTTTGTAGATGAAGTACCTCAGCTCAAACTCTGGTCGGCTTATACTCGAATATATATGGTAGTTTAACTTTAAACATCCAGAAGCCAATGGTAAGTTATAGTAAACAGATGGTTTTTATTAGTAGACATTCCTGTACAGTACACTTTTGTATAGTTTAAAAGAAAAAAGCAACAAATAGTAACTGAAATGTGGTTACTATACAGTGGTGCATGGCGGTATTCCAATGATATGATGATGATTAAACTTGTAGTCTTGTAGCCAACTTAATTTAATCTTCCATCCAATCCAAGAATACCCCATTGTGTGTGTCCTTATGTTCATGATTATGTGATCTTGTTTTCAAGGCAATGACAGAAGAGACCGTCCCTATCTCATATGTCCCCGCACAGGAGATGCGCTGCGTTCTACATTGGTTTTCACAGTGGACAGAAATGCAACGCAAACATTTTCTTCAGGACCTGCTATGCAAAGCTGTGCCTGGTAAATTGGGTCTTCTTCTTGATGGACTGGGCTCCCTGAACCTCTCCGCTCCGCCACCCAGCATATTTCAGTGCCAGATAAGACTCTGGGATCAGTGGTTTCAGGGCTGGGATGAGGATGAAAGGAATGAATTTTTACGTCGCCTGCAGCAACAAGACCCAGAGTTTGTAGCGCTGTTCTATAAGGAGATGACTGCAAAGGCCAGTATGGACTCCTGACAACAATTGAGAGATAAAATAGAAGAGAAGATAAAATTGCAGAGAAGTTAAAATTACATCCCAGCAGTTATATCGTCACTGAAAAGGACAGTGTCATTCTGGTTTACTTTAATGGAGCATTACCTGTTACTGCTTCACCATTTGCCTTACTTTGTATGTAGTTTATTAAAGTGAGTATAAATATTCCAACTGAATGGTTGAGGTAGGCCTACACACATCTACTCTTGTTTCATTCAATATCATTTGAAATATCAACTGTAAGTAACATCAATAATAACCTCATTATGAAAATCGGAGAAACTGTGACTTCACATATCTTCCATCCATTATTCTTCTCAGCCACGCCAGTGAACACATTGTCGCCGTAGCACAATATACACTGCCTGGTCCAAAAAAAAAAGTCACCAAACAAAAAAGTCACCCACTCTAATATAATGTAGGACCGCCTTTAGCTTTGATTACGGCTGTGGCATTGTTTCAATAAGCTTCTGCAATGTCACAAGATTTATTTCCATCCAGTGTTGCATTCATTTTTTACCAAGATCTTGCATTGATGATGGTAGAGCCTGACCACTGCGCAAAGCCTTCTGCAGCACACCCCAAAGATTCTCAATGGGATTAAGGTCTGGACTCTGTGGTGGCCAATTCATGTGTGACAATGATGTCTCATGCCCCCTGAACTACTCTTTCACAATTCAGCCCAATGAATCCTGGCATTGTCATCTTGGAATATGCCCGCGCCATCAGGGAAGAAAAAATACATTGATGGAATAAACTGGTCATTCAGTATATTCAGGTAGTCAGCTGACCTCATTCTTGGAGCACATACTGTGGCTGAACCTAGACCTGACCAACTGCAGCAACCCCATATCATACAGTAGCACTGTCCCTCTAGGCTTGTACAGTAGGCACTAGGCATGATGGGTGCATCACTTCATCTGCCTCTCTTAGGATATGTCTCCATGGCGTTACAGGCTCTGTTGACCCCCCCCCCCCCCATCCTTCACGTGTAGGTCAATGGAGCCCATATATATTACCTGCCTGCTGTATTGACAGTTTCCATGGCGTAGAGCCAATCCACTGTCAGAGCAGCAGGCAGGTAATATAAATGTGCTCCGTTGACTTTATTAAGGAATGCGCTTATTGAAGGGGGGGGGGGGTCAACCGAGCCCTAGACACGGTAGAAACATTGCCTTACCCTGATGCGCCCATCACGCTAGAACAGAACTTTTTTGTTCTGTCTAGGCAGTGATGGAACACATGGGAACTTTTATGGAATACTAGTCTAAATTTAAAGACACAAATATGGAGCTTGTCTAAGGGTTTTGAAAAAGATCTTAGAAAGTGCTCTTGCGATTGATTCCCATTTCATCCAGAATAAATTTCTAAAGCTGGGCATGGATGGGACATTTCCATCGACTGCCGAGCCGACCTAGCGGGTGTGATGACGCTATCACGAATGGCCGCTAGTGCAGAGAATTGGCCGGGCACCCTTTGTGTTCCGGCCATTACTAATGGGGTCCGATCTGAATTATCCATCATGTTGGATTACTGTGCGATCCGACATGATGGCAGATTTTCAGTAAGCGCACCCGATTCCCTGCCGATCAGATGCGGGAAAGTGCAGGGCATGTGATCGGCTATCGAATCAGCTTCAGGCACTGATGGCTTAGAAGGCCTGGCTTTAAATCTCCCATTATATTTCATCTCAACGGAGTTCAGTGGTGTAATGTGTGGAAAAGTTTTCTACTTGGGGTAGGTTTGCACTACATGGAGGGCTCCATAGGCCCATCCAGATAACCGCCCACTGCACTGGCTGTCTTCACAGCATGGAGCCGAGCGGAAGGTAATGTAGTGCAGTACGTCAACCTGTGGCTGGCAGACCGGCTCCACGCCATGGAGACAGCCAGTGCGGTGGGTGGGTATCTAGATTGGCTCCGTCGACATTTCTGTCAAGGAATACACTTAGTGCAGGGGTGCTGACAGCCCTCCATGCAGTGGAAACCTACCCTTACCCAACCATGTCTTTTTGGACCTCAATTTGTGCATTGTGCACAAAGCATACTGGAACAGAAAAAGGCCTCCCCAAACTGCTTTCCAAGTTGAAAGCATGATTTTGATACTTACCTGGACTCTGCCATGTGCGAGTACTTTTGAATGTAGATGTTTCACTGTGGCTTTGTAAATGAAAAAAAATAATAAAAGATTTCCCAAAAAGTTGAAAGCATGAAACTATCCAAAATATTTTGGTATGCTGAATCATTGTTAAGATGTCCTATGCCAAACTCCAAATAGACAACCTCATGCCATAATTTCTCTTACACTAACTTTACAGTGAACAGATTCTGGAAGCTGGCATTAGGCATACGGACTGCAGGGCAGAGAAATATGAAACATCACTCTACAGAACCCATTTTCCCGCAGGCTTGTTTTAAACCACTCCATCTAATAGTAGGTACTGCACAATGTAAGGCTGTGTAAGTCAATGTAAGGATGTCATGCAGCTGCCTGGCTATAGATGTAAATCACTGCAGTTAGTCAGCACAGCATTGGTGATCTTCAGCACTCAATATGACTGTACATGATGAGCCACTTAGTGGCTTAGCTCCATCATACTGCAAGAACATTTCTATTCTTGCAGTAATTCCACCTAAAGGTGGCAGTGGAATATGTAGTAGGCATGACATTTCACAAACTAGCTGCTTGCAAATTTGCCATTCTGTGATTCTTCCAGAAATGTCTAAACACAGATTGCATGACTATGTACTTCATTTTATACAGCTGTAGCTATATGTTTGTGCATACAGTATAATGTATATAACAAATTGTTATTGTTCAAATGTAATATCCCTGACAACACAGCTTTATTGCTTGCTTTATTCCTCTTCGTTTTGTCTTGGTGAATACAGAACAGATACCAAGGGGGATTTTAAAATGTTAATGTTAGTAGTGAGTAGTTCAGGGACAAATGCTTTTGGTGACAATAGTTTAAAAATATAATTTTATGCTCTTTGAAGAGATTTCCTTAAGTTTTTCTCATTTCCAATCCAATACATGGAATGATGTTCTTTCTAGTGTGACACATCTTACTGAAAAGCATATACATGCATATAAATACAAAAATATTACAATATACATACATATAAAAGTATTAGAAGAGACTTTTATATTTGTATTGATTGTCCATACAAGGGAATAGCGCTATGGCCACCAAAATTACTGGACACGTAGAGAAGGTTTGTGCTTTAGCACATGTAGTTTTTGCATAAATTTGGTTTTGAAAAAAATTATTTTGAAAATTTTACTTGATTTTTGCAAAAACTATTTGCTAGAGCCCTTTGGTGATGATACCATGTTCAGGGGCTTTGCAAAGAATTCACAAAATCCAACTGGTCGAATTTTCGAGAAAAAAAAAAAAAGATGTGACCATCTACAAGGGAACAGATATGGAAGTAACGCCTTTTGATGTATCATGTCTTCTATACATATCAGCAGTTTTTTCTTCTTCATACGGCAGTTCTCACTTGTCCTCCTTGTATATTTTTATCTTCAACATTATAAATGTCTCTCACTTGTATACTTCGTACCTTGTGTTTGCACCAGATGACGGAGATGATCAGCAATATACAGAAAAGGGCACAGATGCCACTTCCAATGAGGGCTGCTTGATTTAGTGGGTAATGATGAGAATCTGAGGTCAGCAGTCTACAGCAAACAAATACATTTGTAAACAATTAGGATTTTATAGAAAAACTGTATTGTGTTATATAAGATGATGTTAAAGTTCCTACCTGATGAGGACATATGAAAACTGTGGAGATACGTAAGAGATAGGATCTGTGAGGTTCATCAGACGTTCATAAAGTGGAGATTCTGTAGCAGGTGTGGGGCACTTCCCGGGCTTCTCGGATTTAATAGTAAAAGTGAAGTCTTTATTTGGCACTGTGGACATATGCAATAGGCACCTACACAAAAAGAGGAAAGCAAGTGATCACAATGATATTTTCTTATAGCTTTATTAGTAATGTATAATGTTTGTATACTGCTCGTACACATCTGATACTGGCACTGTGAATAGTTTACTTCTTCAATCAACAGGTGACCGGTATAGATATTGAGGCTCTTCAACCTAAAACTTTTCATACACAACACTAAAGTAAAATTTTAAGGACATTTCTTTTGTATAATTTTATATATATATTTAATATTTCTATGCAATATATTGTGAACTTGGGGGGGGCTCCGGGGTTCACAGTCACCACATCGGAACACATCGGTTCATTCAACAAGGCTTTATTTTGGCCCAAAGTAACAGTTTGGCTTATCTTCAGCCTTTCAAAACAATAGTCCATCATCAAACACAGCAAAGGCAAGAAAATAACGATAATGCTCACGTGGGGAGAGGGTCTCCCAAAACCACAGGTAATACTCCTCAGAGGGAAGCAGTGCAGCCCTTGTCTGTCCTCCAGACTCTGTCCATTACTCTTCCCACTGTGTAGGTCAGGTGACCTGGTTATATCACTGGTGTGCAGCCAACACACCCACACAGGTGCTGGGTGGGGATGAATAGGAGGCCCTCCCAACCATCCTGCCTATTCACAGCCAGGCCCTGTCAACAGTCTAACAAAGTTGCAGTCCACAGACTGCCATTGAAATCCTGGACTGTCCATCCAGCACCCTAGGGGTTACTTAAAGGGGGACACAAACCAAAAATGGGCGAAACATATACCCCATTCAGGACCCATCCCTGGCGTCCTGTACAATATATATTTAATATTTCTATGATATATAGATATATATATTATGATAGATAGATAGATAGATAGATAGATAGATAGATAGATAGATAGATACATTTATGCATTTTTTTTAAGTAATGCATGTAACCAGTTTAATAATGCTTTAAAGATATTATTACATTATTTTCGAATAATAATCACATTCTATTTTTATAATGCATTTTAAGCAGCATCCCAAATGCAGGTCTAAAGGTAGCCATGCACAGTTCGATATTTCTGTTTGATCGGCCAATTGTTCTGTTTATGTAGAACAAATATGAATTGATTCCTGCCCTACTGGTGCGATCCACCAACAGTGATCGATCCTAAACAGAAAACCAGACATTATATATATATATATATATATATGAGGCTTCCAACATAATGTGGGGAACCGGCATCCCAAAATAAATCTATAAAAGCAAAATTCACAGGGTTTTGAGAGAAACCACTCAAACCCTGAGAAACAAATGTCCTCCAATATAACGAAAGCTAGGGGACGTTAAAGGTTCCAAGGTTCAGATAGGTAAGTCACAAACTTAAAGTTCAAAATGTAAAGTAGAACAAAACACAAGTGTTCCAATCTTGGTATGAATGTTACACTTGGCATGATGCTTCAAGAATCACCAGACCCTGGTTCTCATCTCATAACCCGCAAAGATGGTAAAGATGATAAATGATAGGCGGACTTATCGTCGGGCCACCCCAACGCCCGTTTCGTCCAGATGGACTTCCTCTGGGGTAACAAGCATTGGGTGTCCGGTAGAAGGTAGGAGAATAGCAGCATCAAGAGAGGGTCCAGAGAATGGGGAGCCCTCAGGTCGAAGACCTGGGTAGACCTTTAAGGGGCAACCATAGTATGCAGATGATGGGGGTAATAGAGGTAAAAGCGTATCTCTAAATGTAGGGTTTAGCTGTAATAGGTATGAGAATAGGTGATGAAGGGCTCCCTCGGTCAGGTTCCTCCCTGGTCAGTAGCCTACTGACCAGGTTTCTGGTTTCTCTCAAAACCCTGTGAATTCTGCTTTTACAGAAAACCAGACATGTCAGAAAATTTCAATGGATCGTTTACATTTACATGTAGTTTTTTTTGCTTTCCAGGCACCCTCTTATGGCAGAAAGGGAGTAATGACGCTTTATAAAAAAGGAATCGACCATTTGGAAAATTACAATCGAGCTATGTTCGACTGACAGTCAATATTAAAATTGCACAGGATTGGATAGATTAACTATAATGCAAAAGTCGACCTGTGCATGGCTACCTTAATATTATCTGTTTAAAAAAATTTTCCTTATCTTTTAAGATTTGTTTTCACCTTTGCACTCCTGCATGATGTGCAATCACTCCAAGAACCTCGTCCATTAGAGCTCTTTTACTTTCTGAGGTCCATTCGAAGTCAGCCATAAGTGTAACCTGTATGCTGATGTCCTGATGTGTTATAGGCTTAGTTATGCTGAAGGTTGAGGTTGGGGATGGGGGAGAGGTTGGGAGTTGAGGTCTCTCAGGTCCCAAGCACAGCCGTCCATTTGGACACAAGATGACACCATTATAACCTGTCACCTGTGTGATACAACAATTAAGGATTAATTTATAAGTTGCAGTCATTAATACATACATTTAGTTTCAGCTGATACGTGTTTTATGTGCAGAAACCAATGAATACGGACATTTCTGCACTGCAGATGAGTACAGTAGTGTGAAGGAGCCCTAAACTGTAACTGACATAAGAAAACCATGATAGGTGTCTGACTAGCTTTACCTAATAGCTAAATGCTTTTATATTCAATTATATTAATTGTTAAAAGGAGGTGAATATCACACCTGCACTTCTTATCTCTTTAACCACCAATAACTCTTCCTAACTCAGATCACTAGCTCCACCAACCCTTCACTCTCACCTCAATTAGTGAAGTGTGTCCTGAGCAAACAGTCGTTTTTGTTACAATATTTATGTCCTTGTAACTTTGTGCATAAATGTGAGCTTATAATACCAGAATTGTATTAGCCTGAGGGGGATCTGAGACATCCAGAAAGCTTGCTTCTCTAATGACTTCAGCCAATAAAGGGGATCACGTAAGCTCCAAGCTTTCTGTATTCATCGGTGGCTAACATCATACAACACTCTACTATATTCAACGATAGAAATAAAGGTTTTATAAAATTACAGTAATCCACTCTCCAGCGGGGCAGACTGTCCATTCTGATGCTTGAACCTTGACTTGAAATGTGTTTGGACCAAGGCAGCGATGAAGATAACAACGACCTTTCACCTTTTCATGCTTCGGTGCCTGAGCAAGGTTCAACAAAAACATATAGGCATTAAAGCGAACTAAGATCAGATATTTTTTTACATTACATACCTTTATTGTTAATAGCAATTCTACTATCTTTCTGCCTTGAAAGACAGTTATTCCCAACCAGGGTTGGTATACACCTTCTGGGGTGTAATCATATTTGTAAAGTATCCTTTTTGTTGGGTTTTGTGTATCCGTAACTGATGCAGGTATACCCCCGAAAGTATGTGACCACATCTAATACACATGTTCAAGAAAGCTGAATTGCCAATTGGGCAATTTAGGTCATTGGTTTTTCCATTGGTGGGTTTTCTCTTAGACTTTGTACCCCCTTTACCTGAGTATTTTTCAAGAATTTAAAACACTTGGGGCATCTGGAGAGGTAGAATTATACAGTGTGTTTAGTTTGCCATGTGCCTGGTGGTGTGGCCAAAAGTGCAAGAGACAAAAAGATAATAGAACCTACCTTGCTTTGAGTAAAGAGTAACCCATGTTAATGTTTGTAAATGTAAAGAGTGCAGTTGTCAAGTGTTTGTAATGTAAAGAAGGCAGTGGCCAAGTGTCAGTAATGTATAGAGTCAGAGGAACAGGGCACTCATATCGCCCCCTTTTATCGATTTTATCCCCCCCCCACACACACACACACACAAACAAACAAACACATCTATGGTAGTACAACTAGAAAAGCCATGCAGCGAAATGAATGGGTAATGCCCACTTTTAACAACGACACTGGCTATGGAAACATTACTGAAGACCTTAACAGCTGCCACACACACATTGGTGCAATGAGCTGACACTAGTGACCCAGCTTAATACCTAGAGTCAAGGACTGTCATAATGAGTCATGTACCTCTTGACAGGTGTCAATTTACCCCTGAGGGAGCATGAAACCCTGGTTGAGGACCACTTGGTTAGACCATGCAATGTATCTAGCAGATACATAAATAAAATGGCTAATAAGAGGACATGTTGTAAATGCATGATACTTTGTCAGTGTTGCTCGCTAAAAATATAACCATACAATATCCCGTATTTAAAATGAATTACCTCTAAAAACTTTGTGAGGTTTGAATAGAAACAGCGACTGTTATGATGATAAATTTCTTCTGACCCCTCATGGTCATTCTCCAGCCAGCACTCACCCTGACAAATTTTAAAAAAAATGTATTAGCTATGGCACTGAATGGTCTGAAGAGTTTAGTGAAATATATAAAGCTTACCCCATGTAAGAGCGGCTTATAAATGTAACATCCATCCAGAAATGTATCAGTGGAACAGTTGCCCTTGTCCAGATGCAAATGATGGCATCCAATGTCACTACTGAGATACAAATTTATAATTGCATGTTAAAGCTAGTAGTCAAATATAATTGTTTATGTTGAGTGGGAAAGTGTTAGGTGTAGAGAATGACAAGTTCTCCTAGGAAATGTTCTAATGTAAAGGTAGCCACACATGGGTCGGCTTTTGAACGATCAATCTTCGTTTCCCTCGTCTTGTGTGATCTAAATATCGACTGTCAGTCTAACATCAATCGATTGTACCACCACCCAGTGGTGATTTTAAACTGAACGATTCCTTTGCATTCACACAAACGTCTGATAAGCTGCATTGTTAATGCTCTACAGGCGCCCCCCTGTGGCTGGAAGCATTTATTACAGTGCATGCTCCATAGTCAGATATTTGTACGATTGACTCAAATTTACTAACACTGCTAGATCGATTTTATGCTCGTTTACTCAAAAAGATTCATTTCTGGGTCAATCGAATAGAAATATTGAACTGTGTATGGCTACCTTAAGAGAACTGATCCAGAAGCACATGGCCAGCTAATTAATTAGTATTTCTCAGATTGGTTGATGCTGTTTTAGTAAGCAACAAAACACATAAAGTAATAATGAGACATGATCAAAGGATCTGAGCTAGCAAATGAGGTAGTCAAATGAATCATAGTTCTTGAGTTTCCCTGCAGGAGCACTTTTCCTATGAAAGCTTGCCTTACCTAGTTAGGAGTTTCCTTTAGTTTAAATGTTTTATAGTTTTCACCCTTAATGGGGATTTTTTCTTTGTATCCTGGCAGCACTGTTGTGTTTCATAGCTTTTTTTGTTTTTTTAATAGTGCCTATTTCCCAGCTTTCCAATGACATCACGCATAAATGCAGAACAATGCTGGCATGGTCAGTTTGTACCTGTGTCTCCTGCACTGCTGCATTTTTAAATCACTCCTTCACTAACCCAGCCTGTAGCATCTCTAATATACTGCTATAATGAAGGCTCCCCCATACACGTAAGCATTCGCAGGTGATTTTGTGGACGATCGACCGCCGCACACGTTCACGGCGCATGCTTGGTGGTCTATCGTCCACAAAACAGAGGCGCCCACCTGGACCAATCGGCCAGAACAGCACCACAAGTTGGTTGTTTGGCAATATGACTTGATGGTTCTTTTCACGTCAATCACATTACTTTGGATGGGGACCAGGTCCGGCGCACAAATGGTGCGCCCCGATTCTGTGAACAACCAACTCACATGAGCACAATTCAATGTACTTAGAAACTACAACTGTCTTTATGTTAGGGCTTGTCCCCACATTGGCGGCTGGCTAGTGCATGAACGTCGCAGATTTTATTCATGCAGTGTCAATGCAGCCGCCCCTGATCGTGTCCATAGAGAATGAATGGATGCGGTTAAAAATCGCGTCCACACACGATTTTTGATTGCATCCATTCATGTCCATGGGCGCAATTGGTCGCAGCCCCTTACGGATGGCTGCCTACGGCACGCAGCCACCCGTCTAATGAAATAAATGGAGGCGCCGCCCCGCGGCCGGCCACATGAGAGGGGAAAGGCCCTTAGTATAAATTTAAAGGAATAAGTCGACTTATAATACAGAATGTTTATTGTGGCCCCAGTGAAGTGAAATCTCCACATTTCCTGTTTCAGTGTCAATTATTGTTAGGATTGTTGTACAAAAACTAAAAACAGGCTCGAGTTACAGATTCCATTTGCATAGAATGCACTGGTTACCTTTTATTTTTGCAGAAAAATTCTGATTCATTGTGGCAATTGAAGGGGAGGCCAAAAGAATTCCCAGCACCTATGACAATTTATAGATTATCATATAATACATGACTGGAAGCAAATAAACAATAACACTTTTACTGAAACTAAAATGTAATCCTAGTTACATCTACTTTCTCACCTCTCCCCCATACAAGCTGATGAGCGATGCTTGAGTTCACTTTATACCAACCCATGTCTTGGAAGGCTGCTAGTGTGATGGGGTCCAGGAACGTGAGGTGAGGAGGGCTAATAGAGGCTGTCATAATAGATCCTTGCATAATTCTTGATTCCCAGTGAGAAGAAGTAGATTTTTCCTATAGATATAAAGATAACTTTAGAAGCTCTTGAGGATTTGAATTGCCTATAAAAATAGACATGCTGAGCTACAATTCAGTACTTCTCAAGCCACCCATACACGTTTAGATTTTTACCCTATTTTTCGTCCGATCGACCGCACATGATGCCTAGTCAATCAGCCAAAACATTTGGTAAAAATCAGCTGTGAACCCTTCCTATGCCAGCACTTATATTGGATAAGGACATCGTAATTAATTAAATTGATCCAAGAATTACGGACATGTCCGTAATGGCTTAAGCTGGCCATACACCTTTAGATCTCTCTGTCAGATATATTTTAGATCTACCAACAACACTATAGTATTATAGGGGATCTACGATTGAACACAGGTAGACTTGATTGTTTAGAAAGTCCCTCCTATTATATGGTTTTGGTAAAACAAAAAGAGATCTAAAGGAAAACTGACAGAGAAATCTAAAGGTGTATGGGGCCCGTAGATGGATTTGGTGGGCGATTTCGGCCCGAATTACACTTTTTAAGCTTTAGATTTCCACTTGATTTTTTTAGCTGATCGACTACTGTGAATTTTTTAAAAATCTGGTACAAATCTTAACATGTATGGGGGTACTTAGTCAAAGCCCAATTGAAAATTTTTAATCTATAACGCTTGTGCATTCAAGCTTCAAATATGCTTCAAAAAGTTACCTTTTAAATCAGCTAAATGATGGACCAAGGGTTAATACCCAATACCGAGGGCATCAAGAAAGTCACAGCAAGGGTCTCACACAAATAGTCGCGAAAATATGCGAATATCGAAATTGTTTGGTGCTGAAAGCTTTTTCGCAATGAAGGCAATAATGACTGGAGATTATGAATTTGTTTCCAATATTAAGCAAACAATTTGCAATATTTTGTGAAACGAATATTGCCTATGCTGCTCATCACTACTGACTACTACTCTAATCCACCAGAATGTATACTGGAAACTACTATATATATATATATATATATATATATATATATATAATGCATACTAACTCAGTATCGGTTTTTTGAAGAAAACATTTCATCTGATGCTATAGCTTGCTTGACTTCACTATTATTTGTGTAGCGTTTCCATATTTTTGCTTTACTGACAACATTGCCATTGGTTGCGAATCCATTAATGCAGAATGTGTAGGGTTCTATACATGTTGCATTTCCGTCAACAAATGTATTGTATATATATATATATATATATATATATATATATATATGTAATATATGTATATATTATTGTTAAAGCCATCTAGTTTGTAGATGATCAATATTTTGATACTATGAGTAATATGTGAGTAGAGATGGTCGAATTTTTCGACTTGCTAAATTTGTAAGCTTATTGCAAAGCCCCTAAAAATTGTATCATCACCAAAATTGCCGGAGATGTAAAGAAGGGTTAGAGGCACATTTAAAAACAAAGAGTGTTGCTCTAGCACATGTTGTTTTTGCATAAATTAAGTTCCAAGTTAAAGTCGAAATTCCGATTTTCGAAAATTTGACTTGACTTTGAACTTAATTTGTGAAAAAACTGTGTTAGAGACATACTTTCTTTTTTGTAGTATACCCCCAACCCTTCTCTACATCTCCAGCAAGTTTGGTGATGATACCATACTCAGGGGCTTTGCAATTAAGTCGAAATGGTTGAATTTTTGAAAAAAAATTCGACCATCTCTATATGTGACACCCTTTTTTCTTACCTGATTTTCAAGGGGAGCTCCAGTGCTGCCTACACCTAAATGTTCCCCCATTCTCTGCATTACCGTTGGAGTATATATGCGGAGTTGACCATTTTCATCTGTGTTTGTGACACGGGATCGCGAGGAGCACATATCTTCTAAACAAAAAAAACTGTAAGCATCAAATGTTTAAGGCCAGGTGTTGGCAAACTATTTTACATGTGGGCCACAATGGGTTCTTAAATTTGACAGAGGGGCTGGACGAGGGCAGAAACAATAAATGCAATAAAAATACATTGCACCACTGCAATAAGGACCCACCTAATAAATTTTTTTAACAGATGTGCTTACAATAGACATTGCATGCAAAGTGACTGTGTACTGTTCCATTGGAAACATTTCTAAGTTGGCAAACACAGTTTCATGCGCAACAAAAACGGTTTGGCAAGAATCTACACTTGACAATATATATGCTGCATGTGCACATTGGACAGTGCTCACCTCATGTGTTACAGCATGCACTATATTATTGTTTTCCATACAAGTGCATTAGAATTGCTCCTGTTGCAGTAACAAAATGTGCGCGATATAATGCTCATATGAGCAAGTAGGGAAGAGCACAGTGCCAAGGTGCACACACAGGATCCAGCAAAACACTAACACACAAAAAACGCAGGCCGTGCTTTGGCTATGGCAGTCATTGCAAACTTAAGCTATTATTTTTTATCAAACAAATAAGGACCTTAAAGCAGAACTACCCCCCCCCCCCCTCAATTAATTTTACTACCAAGGAATGCACCTCTATGTAGATCTGCAGTTACCATAATATTTTCAACTGATCAGTTGAAAAAGCTTGACAGTGAGTAATATAGGAATAACTATACTGTTATATTGTCATGTCTAGTTCACTTTTAACCTATCAATGAAGTTTTCCCATGCACAAAATATAAAAAAGGAGGGGGGGGAGGCGGTCGTGAATAACAAAAAACATTTGTCTTTAATTAAATTTTCAATCAACAGGTAAACCAAGAAACCTACACGCAGTTTTTTGCTTCAATTAAATTATGTATCCATGTGCAGAGTTGAAACTGTATGAAAAAGTAATCATAATTACCATGTTCTGAAAAGCTGCAGTCTATCCATTTCTCAAAGAGGCTGCTAGAGAATCCCAGTGCATGAAGGATCTCATGTAGAGCCACCTGGTGTGAGATACACAGTATGATATAGCAAGAAGAAAGGCAAGCACACATACATTTCTAAAACCGACATAAGCTGCCACTTACAACAGTAATTCTGCTTATTTTTCATGCTAAATGTATACAATTGTGCTTTGGAGAAACATAAGTGAGGAAGGCCAGTCTCTTTTAAACCAGAATGGAAATTTGGAGCAATAGTAGAAATGACATACTGTAATACGTCAACATTACATCCTTCACAGCTCAGTATTATTGGAAGAACAAACGACTGACATATCTGTTAGTATAGTCTTGTAAGAAGAATATCACAACAATATGAACCGCCACAAAGTTGTAGAGATCGTGGAGGAAATCGTATTTAAACAACTCCCTGCTCGGATGTAATCCAAACTGAGACCTAACTTGTTAACCTGCTTCCTGATCTCTAATATATAAGGGGTAATGCTGGACCATATACCACACTCTTTAGATTAAGAGGAAAGAAGCACACATAGGAACATTAAAAAAATTTTTTAATGAAAAGGCAAGATTTGAGTCATCATGTAAAATTATTAACAATTCTGAGGTATTGCTTAGTAGAACTTATAAGTAGATGCGGAGACCTTAATTAGACTTCAAAGCTGAAATTCAGCCAATATAGCATTACACATTTGTACAGGCTAATCTTTCCTACTGAAATTTCTACTTTAATTTGTCTTGGTTTATTCAATAATTTCACAATATGAATTAAAAGCTGTAGCAAGTCAGTAATTAAATGTGAACCGGTATCAGATTCTACAGTGTGAGAGGAAAAAGCAGAACAAGGATCCAATCTGTGATGATAAGTAATCATGGTAATGGCAAAAGAAAGCAGAATGAATGACAGGGAGATGAGCTCATCACTGCTTTGCTTTCAACTGTCACAACCTGTACTTAGAGGAAATGGGTTGAATGATACTGGTCACTAGATCAATCAAGAAAGAAAGAACTTCAAAGGAATTCATTCAAATTGAATTGAAGGAGAATATTTTCATATTGAGCTGGAGTTGTGCCCTTAGTGTCAGCTGTAAAACAGTTTACAGAACAAAGTTTTGGCATTTGGGTTGTGAAATAAATTGTGTGGGAACCTACTGAGAACCTGGGCATTCCAAGAATCCTAATAAACCAGGGGCACTTCTGGGCACAATGTTTGTGTATAAATTGTCCATAGTGTATAAAACACTTCTGCTTAAAAAAAAATGCTTTGAAAGTTGTGGTCTATAGGTGGCTTACCTGTACAATGTGTCGATGCTGGTATACTCCCTCTCTAAGGCGCTTTGGGCAGAACACAATGACCCCAGCAAATGGACGACCTATGTGGTCCAGCTGACAGTATGTTGCATAGGCAATGACTATGGGCTGAAAAATACACATATAAATTACAACACAAACAAGAGTTTATCTTATAAGACAAAAACATTATTTATTTTTGCACCTTAGTCTACCAACCCCACTATGTGGGAATAGAAGAGGGATTTTTAAGGCAACAAATAATTAACATCATATTCAGTTAGATAATGTTTGTTGTATTTGAATAGAACTTACTAGTATTGACAAATTGCAGTCAAAACATATATCATATATTTACTAGTATCGACAGTCAAAATGCCAAATACCTATCTGTATATAGGTCCAAATTGCAGATCCTCTAGTTGAAAAGAGAAAGATCTGCAATTCGGACCTATATATGGATATTTATTTGGGAGAATAACTTGCTCTACCCTATCACCGCTACCCAGCAAAATAAGGCACTTGTATTTAGAAACCACCTAGACAGCATGGACGCTAAAGCTAGGAACACACGGCTCGATTTAAGCATACAATCGATGTAAATCAATGAAAATTTACATTGATTTTACCAAAATCGTGGCCCAGACACATGGTAAAATTGACGATAATAGTTCGATGAAGAACATTAAATCGATTGAAAAGTTGGAAAATTTCCGTTGAATTGTACCATGATCGAACTACTTTTTCATTTTCATCATACAATTGTATTTGAGGAAGTGATAGTTTACTGTTTGTAGGGCATCAATGGCATCGACGACTTTAGTCAATAATCAATGTTTTCTACATTGATATTGTACTACGATTGTATGACACTATAGCGCACACAGTAAAATCGATAAAATACCAAAATCGAGGTTCTTCATCTAATCTTACATTGATTGTATGCTTAAATCGAGCCATGTGTTCCTAGCTTAACACCACAGAATATAGATACTACAGATATATATTAATGGGGTAAAGTTCAAAGATTTCCCCGATCTCACGATAAGGCTGAACCTAGTCTGACCGACGAACACAGCATTCATTAAAGTTTATTTATATTTGAAGAATTAATACATACAAATATTAATGAAGAAGCAACAGGGGTTGTGAAATGCATCAAATTATTTCTCTGCATGTATCTGATGGCCAATACACACGTGTACCATGTTTATATTTTGACTGTTATTTGTGGATACTAGTAAATTATTTTTAAATACAACAAACGTTATCAGACTGTATATGACATAATTATTTGTTTCCTTAAAAAATCCCTCTACTAGAAAATGTTGTTTGTTATAACTTAACATTTAAATATCATGGGGAATATATCTATAACTAGTTGAAAGTCACATTAGTTATGTTCATGTTTTTGGTGCACATTATTTCCAAATAAACTAGTGGGGGTCACTAGATTTCTCTATTGGGAAATAAGATTTTATCTCTTGTACTGCACCTTATTAAAGTAACTGGTCTAAAAAAATTAAGTTACAATTTAAATGCAGGCATAAGTCTGACTTGGTGGTAGAATACTCTTGTTATAATAAAAAACCCACATGAAGAACATTATTAATTAATGTTTGGAATTTTTTTATGTTACTGTGTTTCCCTGTAAAAATAAGACACCATCTTATATAAATGTTTGACCCCAAAGATGCCCTACATCCTATTTTCGGTGGATGTCTTATCTTTCCATGAATATGGCACTGGGGTATCAGGGTGGTGGGATCACTTACAATGACAAAGGGGGGATCAAAATAGCACAGGAGACTCAGAGGGGGGCATTTTAGTAACCCTTTCTGATACTCCTATATAATTTTTATTGCCCCTTCTGATCCCCCCTTTCCAGAATTACAGTACCGCATCTTCGGCAAAAATGTAAGGGTGCCTTATTTTCGGAGGATGCCTTATTTTCGGGGAAACAGGGTAGCTAGAGACCTGTATACCTGCAAGGTCCAACAAAATGGTTAATGTATCTGTTGTAATTTGAAAGCAAAGATAAAGCTGACTTTCAGACATGACATGCAATACTCCTACAACTGCATAAGGCTGTCCACCAAAAGCATTTAACTCTCACTGTATACCTATCTTATTTATAATATGTTTGAATGAGATGAATTTGTGGTGGGTTTTTTTTTTACTTCTTACCTGTAATGCACATTTTTCTGTCTGGGCAACTCTCACATACAACAAGAAATCTGTATCAGGAACTCCAGCCCCATCTGGTAGCTTATGAATTGGTTCTGTCCCATTCATTGGCCACACTTCATACCCATAGAGATGGGATTCAGGTATCTAGAAACATAGATATATAAGACCTGTGCTAATAGTATTCCAACTGATAGTGTAAGTGTAATTAACACCTCCAACCTTCCTACCAAGACATCTAGACATCTTTCTCCATGGTAAGAGCTGTCTCGAGATCCACACCTGAGAAAAAGACAAGCACAATCTAAATTTAAGTATATTTGCAACTTTTTGGTTTTTAGTTTTTGTGTGTCTAAGGCTACATTTACATGGGTATTTTTTAACCGCCCGGTAATCTAGTTAAAATCGTTTTGGGGCTTTAGCTCAATTGACCTGTAATGGGGTAGTTTTTTGCAATAATTTTGCAGGAGCTCATGACATTGATATTATATATCACGATATTAGCATAGATAGAGCATTTGTGATCAACCCAAAAACCACAGTAAAAATCCCCCAGGACTGATGTAATTGACTGCAATGATAAGTTATATTCCACAATAATAACCACAAGAATAGGTACCAGTGACTGTAATATAAACTTCCTTCTTTGGTATCAGCGACAGCAATAATAATACCCACATTAGGAAACCAGTAGCAATCATAGTAAAACCTCTCTTCATTGGTGGTAATTGGCAATGCTGTTTACCCCCTTTAATTCTATTTATGCATTAAAGGTCAGTTGAATTGCAGTTTGACCCCCCCTAGCGTTCAGCACATTGTAAATGGTGCAATACAGGCGATTGCAGGAGCTCAAATTTCCTTCCCTTTCCCCTCCCCTGTCCACATGTGGGCTGGGAAACGGATGCCCAACCATTAACATGGAGGTCTATGGCACGGTCCCGACCCCCCCCCCCCCCCCCCCCCCCCCCCCCCCCCCCCGTCCAGATATTTGCAATAAGAAAAGCTTAAATATTTGCCTGTTTACCTGATGTGTATTTTTTAAATAATTTCTTTATCTTTATGTTTTCATTCATTCATTGCGATTACAAAGATATTGCACAATATTCCAAATCTTCACGAATTCACAAAGTGCCGATCATCTACATGATTCAATCAATCAACTCTAGTGGTCAGTTAATGAAAGGATGAGTGCCCATTCATGCAAAATATAGCTGTGCATAGGTGTGGGGGTGAAGTTCACATATCACTTTACTTTTTCCCAACCTGCACTACGGCTCAGTGGTTCTTCCTCGCTGAACTCACACAGTGTTCACAGCTGCTTAATATAGGTGTTATCAGTCTTAATCAGCATTAATTAGCCGCTGCATAAGTAGTCAGTAACAAAGGCAGACTGTAAAGCCCCCCATACACGCATAGAGCCGTGGATCGAAGCAGCCCACATGGAGTGACCGATACCGGTCACTCTAAAATACTATCAGGTCTGTTTTTCTTTGTTCAATTGCCAGTACGTTGGATGTGGACCAGGGTACCCATCCAACTTATTGTATGGGAATCGATGTGCACCAGGGTCCCCATCAAACTTATTGTATGGGAATCCATGTGCACCACCAATGCGCAAAGATTCCCTGTCAATTCGACAGATGCTCGACCACGGTGTGATGACGTCATCACAAGCTATCGAATGCCCAACCAATCAGCAATAGATCTATGCGTCTATGGCCGGCTTTAAACAACTAACACACATTTGTGATATTCCATAGAAGGGTCACACAGCCAACTATTCACATAGGTGATAAGTGGTAGTGCTGGTAGATTTGTTGCCATCAAAATAAAACATAAACTTTTGCTCACCTTTTATAGTTGGAAAGCGAGGGATCCCCCCAGACAGAACGACAATATCTGTTTATATCACGATTCAGTAGCAACGGTCCTTCTCGTCTACGAACTGCAAGAAACAAACAATTTTTTTTTTAGTGCAAACTGGAGTTTTGTCTGAGGGCCTAAATATTTAAGCTGTCCATAGACGCTGGTACCTAAAACATTAGAAGTTCTGTCCTACTGATGTTTCATACATGAATGCTTTCTTTATGTACTGTAACAGATTCTGTTACTATGTCCATAAGTATGAGTAACTTTTACATTTGATATCTTTCTGAGAAGCTGCACACAGGAACCAGAATCATAATTATACAGTGTTGCGAATATAACTTCTTATTGCAGAAAAGGGCAACAATGGTTGCTGCATAAATCAACTTGTCTTCATAGACCAGGTTGTGAGGAAAGTTAAAGAATGTATTTAAAGTCAGTAATGTACAATGGAGATGGTCAAATTTTTTAACTAGCTGATTTTGTGAGCTGATTGCAAAGCCCCTGAACATCATATCATGACCAAAATTGCTGAAAATGTAGAGAAGGGTTGTGGGAATATTAGGGAAAAAAAGATTTGCGCTAGCACATGTCGTTTTTACATAAATTAAGTTCAAATCAAAGTCGAAATTCAGATTTTTGAAAAGAAAATTGTAGTATACCCCCAACCCTTTTCTATATCTCCAGCAAGTTTGATGATAATACCGTGCTCAGGGGCTTTGCAATTAACTCGACCATCCCTAATGTACAATAGTTTGACTCATTTTAGAAGCCATGGTTCTGTGAATGGAAGTGGAGAGCACATGCTGTTGGCAACCACCAATAACAGAAACCCAGAGGCACTTTCCTATACCTATTCTAGTGTCAATGGCTCACCTGATAGCATGGTGCCGATGGTCCTTGTGACTTCTTTCATGGCTATCTGCAGTTGAGACATTTGTTGCTGAGTTAGAAGGGCACTTTCACCTGGTAAATACCAAGGAGTCACCCTAAGGGATAAATAAGATGGCCATGTTGTGGCACGGCTAACTCTTCTTCTAGAGTGGGTAAAGACATCAGGAGGAGAAACCACTTGAGTGTCTCTTTGGGCATCATCATGAAGACACAGAGAAAAACACAGCCTTATAATTACAGTAAACCACAGGAAACAAATCATTTGAACATTGGCAGACATAATACCTGAATGAATGGAAATAAAGAGGTTTGTGCAGACAGTGTCTGTAAAGCCATTAAAGGAGATCCATGTTGTTTACTGCAATTACCATGGCATATCTAACTAAATGCTTTCATCCACCCATCCAACTGCTCAGTATTTAAACTCTGAAATGATGTGATCAGCTGTCCTTCCTGCCTGTTGTCTCTCTATCATCTGTGAGCTTTGGATGAGACAAAGTTGTAAAACTGGTTTGTGCCCCTCAGGAAGTTAATAATCTAAAGAGCTTGAGAGAAGAGCAGGCAGCGTGAAAGAGGAGGGGAGCGAGGATGACTCCATGGAAGGGACATGGAGCATGAAACTGACAGATGGGGGGGAGGGAGTTTCTGGAATATACACAGGATTTCACTAGATTTGTGTATTCCTCGTCTGTATTTGCTTAGCGAGTTCTATCATAGGGAACATTAGAGGTTGATGTGTTGAAACATTTTTTAATTATTATCAATATGTGCATATCAGATTTGCAGAATCTTGCTAGATTTTAGGGGACAATCTAATTTATTAGCATAACATACATAATTATATTATAATGGTGTTATGTCGTTGTTCTATTTCTATTTATTATTCATGTTATCACAGACACCGTTTCCCATGGGTATTACATTTTTTAACTCAGATTTAAGTGTGAAATATAGAACTGCAGGTCAAGCAAAGGCTTACATGTTGTGGCACCCTTTACCAAAAGACCGAAACGTCTTCCTGGTACACCAAAAAGTGGGACTTTACATACGGCAATAATTTGTATGGGTTAACAAACAATTTATTAATGTCAATCTAATACCTGTAACGTATTATTCACTTTGAAATCTTGTTTCTTTACGCGTGATTTACAATAATATACACTGTTTTACGCAGAGGTTAATAAATGGATTGTTAACCCATACAAATTATTACCGTATGTTCCTGTTTGGTGTACCAGGAAGACGTTTTGGTCTTTTGGTAAAGGGTGCCACAACGCACTGATTTTTATCATGTGTGAAAATTTCGATTTATATATAGGGATGATGGCAATACTACATATGTTACGCTAACGGACACGTTTTTTAAAAATTATGTTGGGCAAAGAGCATTGGTGATATGAAAAGTTCAGTAACCTGTAGCAACCGAATTTCTCTTTTTATGTACCTACAGGAAATGGTTACTGATTTTCCATTGTAGGGAACTTTGCTACTGGTTCTTTATCTTAAAGTATGACTTAAGACTATTGCCTGAAAGTCTAAACTCCTCCATTATGGCAACTTCCTGTCTACTCGAATGTTTCCCAACAGCAGCTGCATGCATATTCTAAGATGGGGTTTCTCATGGTGACAACAGCAGAACATTGCTAATGAGGTAATGAGCGTTGGCACAGCTGCTTACATGGTGGCAACGCATGAGCTACTGGGAAAGACTGTTAGATCATAAAGTACCTAGTACTCTAGTTTACTAAGTATTGAATAAAGACTAAATATCTAAAAAAAAAATTATAAATGTTACTTTTAAATATACATGGAAAAGATTAGATGAAATTTTAGTGATAAGGTTTAATGCTAGTTTATTGTATTATCAAAAACAGGCAAAATGCAGAGGACATTGGTTTTCCCAGTGGCCTTTCCTATACTTTTTTGTATTTTACTAGAAAAATATTCTTTCTGTTAGTTTAATGTAAGTATCCAGTTCAAGTAAGGCTAGGGCTACACTTTTTTGAGGGGCATCATGGATGTGATGGTGTTACTTTTGAGTTATTTTAATCATAAAGCTAAAAATCACATGCACATTTTACCCAGGTAGTGCATGCATATACAGCCTGTTTAGAAGTGCCCACTCTTACAGACTGTCATACAGTGTTTCAGTACTCTTTCCCACTGTACACGGGGCTTTGTGTACTAGCAAATGTATGCTTGAGTGGGTTACACATGGGTGAAAGGGACAGATCCAAGGATCCCAGTTTATTAGAAATTTGTTGTATTTGTCCTCCAATATGCTAGTACGTTTCTCATTCACCATGATCAGGTTTACCTAGCCAAGAGCTCCCCATATGGCAGTTGTAATTTCCTCCAATTCCTGCCTATAGTCAGTAGCGCTGCCATGAGGATGTGGTGTGCAAGTGCCTGTTGCCTCGAGTCAAGTGACAGAGCCTGGTGTGTAGATGGGCAGACCATGGACATTTGGTGAGTGGCTTTTCAAATAGGGATGAGAGAAGACAGGAGATCCTGGACCAGAAGGCAGAAACAAAGGAGCATGTCCACCATATGTGGAGCATGTCACTAAAAGTGTCACAGCCCCTAAAGCAAAAGTGTACTGCAGGGAGAGGTCATGTGAGCAAGCCTGGCAGGTACTAATGTACTAAGTACCAACACATGAGTATTTTGTAGGCTACTTCCGCATTGTTGACATTAATGGAGTAGCAAGCCAGAGAATGCCATAGGGAAGACCAGACCTAGACCTTTTGGTTTAGAGCCGTTCAAATGGCGTTCCCAGAGGCTTACATAAGAACTCGAAGGGGGTGCAAATAGAGGTGGTGGTTATTTAAGGAGTGTAGACAACCAGTTGGTGGAGTTGAAGGAAATGAAAGAGTTCAGTTTGGGTGATATCCCTATGGATACCCACAAATAATTCCATGATACTGGCAGTGGAAATGAGGTGTTGAACAGCTGTGAAGCCCTTAGATGTCCACCAACTGAAGGCCTGAGGTCATTTGTGAGGGGAGGAGAGGTGTGGGGGTCTAGCCATATTATGGATTTTAATGGGAAAAGTGTGCACAGTTTTCAATACACCATGAGAGCAGGCACTTACCCAGTTGTCACTGCTCTCAGAGATGTTGGGCTTCCTCCCCCTGCCGTAGAGGTGCACCATTACAGAGCAGGAGAGAGGTTGAGCTGCGAGGGCTATTTGGGGTTCCTCTAAAGCCCACAAAAGTGAGGGATAGATCTGCTTTAATGTGTCCTATACAAATGTATGGGAAACACTCGCTGCAGAAACAAAATGTCCACAGCAGGGTGTTATGCATTAATGGATTGTCTTGCGAGTTAACACATAATGCAAAACACATTAATGAATGGTAGAACAGGTTTGCTATGGTAGAACTTGGTTTCCTTTCACTCTGTATGTTGAAGTAGATTGTTAAAGAGTAATTAAAACAATTACATTCCAACTAACCAATACTTAGAACTATATATTGCAATTTGCTGCACATATACACACATAACAGTGATGTGGTGCGGTGATCTAGCTAAGGTAGCCACCACAAGACAGGAAATGCCGGTTCACATATTAAGCTGCTTTACAAACCAATAGAATGGTTAATGCAATATAAAGCAATAGAAGTGTAAGTGTATGTGCATCATTTTCTATTTGACATGATGGTTTAAACTCTTTAACATTAACCATTGAGACATGTTACAGTCCCTTACAGAGAGGATGTTCAAATGACTAAACATTTAGAGTGTGTTAGTGTTAACAGCACTGTGTGGATCTTTTTTTCAGTGCAGAAGTTTCTCCCTCACGTGTGAGCCTGTGTATGGGGGAGGACCTCCATCGGATGAATTGCTTTCCAGAACAACCCACCCACTTCAGACCAAAAGCCACAGCGTGTGACACAATACTGGGCAAGTCATGTTCTATAGACTCTCTGTAACAAGTGTGTTCAAGCTGGAATGACAGTACACAATACACAACATGAGGCAAGCCGCAGTAACACTTATAGCCCTATATACTACAGTTAGAGTCCTCTGACAGAAACACTTTAAGATACTATTTCAAATTTGTGAGTTCATTGCAAAGCCCCTGAGCATGGTATCATAACAACCGTTTGCTGGGGATGTAGAGGAGGGTTCAGAGTATACTCCAAAAAAGAAAGTATTGCTCTAACACAAATAGCTTTTGTATAAATTAAGTTCTAAATTTCAACTTTGAACTTAATTTATGCAAAAACTCCTTTTGCTAGAGCAATACATTTTTTCAAATGTTCCCAAAACCCTTCTCTACATGTCCAGCAAATCCAAAATACAATCTCCAGAATCAACTCACAAATTCAGATAGTTAAAAAAAAGTTCAACCATCTCTAGCAACTGATTACTAACCTCTCTCAATATTAAAGGCTTTTAGCTGTATTAGCACTAGCAGGGGCCATTCTCTTAAAATATTGACTAACCAGTTGGGTGAATTGAGGCTACTTAGATAGCATGAGTTTATTGTATATCTGCTCATGGGTAAATTGTTAGTGTCAGATTATAATAATCTCTACATGGCTAATGGTTTCCGAGAATGGGTACTCCTAGTGTAGAAACATGCTAAAGTTGCAGCTCTGCACACTCTGCTGGAATTCAAACCTACATCCTGGCACTTGGCTTTTGGCTTGGCTGAAGGAAATTATGGGGAATATTGCATGGTGTAGCCCTGCCTAATTTTCTGGAACACGCACTTTAGTCACTTTATATGTGAATGGCTAATGGTCACATGGTTTATCCTTCGAATCAGTTCCTATGATCACAAATGCTATATTTCACCAGCACCATATTTTACCCTGTGGATTTATTTTAGGATAGACCTTACTCTATTTGAATTTATAACCTTGGACAGACCAACTTGTAAAAGTCTTCTTTCACAAAGGTATTAATACCTCATTACACCCAAGAAGGATCTTTTTTCCTAAACACCCATACATACATGTCAATCGGCTACAGAAAAAAGTTTATATATAATACAATAAAAAAATGATGCCCACCTGTCCTCTTCCACTATCTTTTCCCTCTCTCCCTTATCTATTACTATCACTATCTACTATCCACTATCTACTTCATTGGACTGCATACTCCATAGCCTTCTATACATTTTAAAACTGTTTAATAGGGCAGAACAGCTTTACCTGTCTTTGAAAAGGGCTACAAAATGCACTTTCCCCCGTTCCCTCCGTTAGTTCCACTATATAAGCCTCCATTGTGCTCTGCATGAACATTAACACGACGGAGGCTCAGACCAACAGACCAGGAGCTTTGGCGGGCTTGTGCACTTGAATCCCTGCATTCTAGGCAGGGATTTGGGTGCAAATGTAGCTATAGCCTTACTGTGCTTGCACGTTATGGGGGCTTTATTGAGATGGTAGGTTTCCGGTGGCTGAAGCTGGGCAACAGGCCTGGAACTGCAACCAATGTATAGGAGGTGTTTGACAATCGTTATCTCTGTGGGCAACTGCCTTATAATCGAGGTCACAGTTCCTGGGTAATCAGTTGGTGGAAACAGCACGTCTGTGTCAATGAGCTCTTATATTCTGTGTTTATATACGGTATATATTATAATTGTAGGACTTAAATTTATCAGTAAAAATACAATTGAGAAAATGGGTTATTATAAATGTTCCTAAAGGTGTTCCATTAATTTGGTGTGTTAAGTTGATAGCTCTGAAAAGCTCTTCAACATGATAAACAAAGTTTAAATATCCTTACTGTGAACTTTTTAACTTTAGATTTTTTGTCATTTTACATACTATATATATGTACATGTTCTCCCAATTTGCTTGCTTTCTTTGCAAAATCAGCTTTTTGTCAAGCCATTATATATAATCAGGCATGTGTTCATATAGTTTCAATGAAAATCATATACAGTATTCTTCAGGTGAATTTGCCCATTATCTGTCTGCAGTGTATTAAGTAATATGTACTATAGTGATGTGCCTACAAATTATGGTAATCTGCCTCATAGTAAAATGTATTGTATGTCAGGCAAACTGTACAGTACTTTCTCAGAAATCAGTATACAGTTATGGTGTAAAAATGCTCTTTAGCAAATCACTTCTATCCTTCAAAAGATAATGGTTACATGACTATCTAGAAGTCTACAGTATTACTGTGACAGTACAATTGTGACATGTACAACAATGTCATAAAGACATTCAAAAGACAATTAAAAATGTACTAACCAGTGGATTGGTAGATGGAGTGTCATGTTGCAAGGTTATGTACTAGTCTGAGACAGTAATTTTTTTTATTATAAAGACACAAGAAAGCTACACTGCTCAAAAAAATAGAGAACACAAAAATAAGACCTGAATGAATTAAATATTCTTATTAAATACCTTGTTCTTTACATAGCTGAATGCGCTGACAAAAAAAATTGCACAACAATTATCAATGTAAATCAAATTTATCACCCCATGGAGGTCTGGAATTGGAGTCACACTCAAAATGAAAGAAAAAAAAAACTCTCTCCACTAATCCATCTTTAATATAATGTCCTTAAAACAAGTCAAAATTAAGATCGGTAGTGTTTGTAGTGTGCACGTGCCTTGATCTCCCTACAATGCCTGCTCATTCTCCTGATGATGGTGACGGATGGTCTCCTGAGGGATCTCCTTCCACACCTGGACTAAAGCAAAGCAAAGAAGGTATGCTGTGTCTGTCAGTGTAGTGTCCAGAGCATGGAGGCACTACCAAGAGACAGGCCAGTACATCAGGAGATGTGGAGGAGGCTGTAGGAGGGCAAAAACCCAGCATCAGGACCGCTACCTCCGCCTTTGTGCAAGGAGGAACAGGAGGAGCACTGCCAGAGCCCTGCAAATTGACCTCAAGCGGGCCACAAATGTGCATGTGTCTAGTCAAACAGGCAGAAACAGACTCCATTAGGATGGTATCAGGGTCTGATGTCCACAAGTGGGGGCTGAGCTTATAGGGTCTCGACATTTCAGATTTCAGATGGCACTCCACTGTATATATTTACTTTAATCACAGAAATAGGTTAATTAATTAAAGAATATAAAGTATTGCCTTCTGGACAAATGGCAGGGTCTTGAATCATGGCCATAATTTCTGCTTTTTGTAAATAGGTAAATGTTGCAGTGAATCCAGTATGGATAAGACATAGATGAAGAGAGATCCTGCCCACTGAATTAACAATCTACATAAAATTTACATGGGAAACGTAAAATTTACCTATTACTTGAAAAAGTCACCAGCAACCTAAACTGAATTATATTGATTGGCATTATCTCTGGACAACCATCAAACTAAATAGTTGTAGCTGCAATAATTTTGACAGATTAACACCCGCAGCCCAGGCACTTGGCGTACAGGTGCCTGACTGGGGGGCGTTGTCAGAAGGAGCAGACGTCAGCGGAAGTGACGCGAAGAGGAGGCGGGATCTTCGCGTCAACAAAAGCGGTGGGCGGATGTGACGTCGCCCTCTTTTGATGAAGAACATCACCACCCTCCCTCCCTTACATCGTTGGTTTTCATTGGTTGGAGCGTTAGGGGGTGTATGGTAGTTTTGGGGTTTGGTATATTTTGGGGATTGTTTCTGGTGGTTGTTGTTTTGTCACAGCGGGGGGGGGGGTGGGTCCCTGGCAGTGGCAGTGTCTAACAATATATAGACGGGTAATGGGCTTAGGTGACGTGCTGGTGGAAGGGGGCAGTCACTTGCGCTCTTTTGAGGGTCAATGACCCAAGGTGGAGTGGTAAAGGTGGTGGTAGGAGGCAGCGTTTTAGAGTACCCACCGTGCTGGTGTAGGTGTGGCAGGTACATGAGGTAGAGGTATAGGTGTGGTTAGTTTGGTTGGAGGCACTGTCAGGGACAAAAGTTGTAAATTTCAAATCTGTTTAGGCTATGGCCTTTAATATATTTATCCACTTTTTCTGAATAACGGTGTCCTGTGTCGTTCTTTTATAGTTAAGTTTATTAGCACTTTAAGTAAGGTAACCGGATAAAGGGTCAACACTCCCACAGTCATAAATTTTGTAGACTGGTTAGATACACTAATATGCAGTTTTCTACACACTAGACAAAGATTACTTTTAATCTGTTAATTAGGATTGCTTCATATGAAGTGGTTACATAATGTAATCCAATGGCACATGTTGTTTTCTGAATATGTGATGGTATAGTTAATGGATAATATATAAATTCTAAACAACTCTGTCACTACAAACTATAGAAGCATTTAGTTCAGAGGTCTCTCTAACACTGCATTTCCAACATGTTTACCCATTATGCTGAAATACAAATTACACACTATAATCATGACTGCCCTTTCCTTCTGTCCCTTAGGTGGGCCCCAGCTCTTGGTCCCTACCATTCTGTTTCACACAGATCTGCTCACGCCTGGCAGTTGCAGAACAGAGGCCACCTCCACTAGCCTATTTGTTCTTTAGGCTTGTTATTTTCCCATAGTAATACCAGAAAACCAGAAATATTAATAATAAGAGGCTAAGAACAGAAATTTCACCAGGGTTATACTGTATATGACACAGATTACGTATATTTTGCCAGTGACTGCTGCTATTAGATCCATAAAATGAGCAGTGGCCACTCTCACTATAATGACTAGACTCCAGTTGCAGACCAGTCAAATGGAGTCTCCTATTACAGACTAAAGCTGGGCATACACAAAGTGATTTTTCTCTTCGGTCTACTTTTTTTGATTGTATTAAGTTGATCATTTGAAAATGGATACCTTTTTTGGATCCAGACATAAAAATCGAGCAGTGAACGGACACGTCAATTTCAGTTCATCGTTCAATTATCTGACAGGTTTTCTAAATATTTCAATTGATTTGCATTTCAATTGATTTGCATGTACTAAGGAGCTGGAGGAAAGCAATCAATATGTTCATATCAATCACATTATGTGGTGGTAAAAATGATCCCAATGTAATACCTCCTAAGGAGGTCCCAACCCACAGTTTGAGAACCACTGATCTAAATGCTGGTCCCATCCCGTTTCCTTGATGAAATGGCTAAAGCTGGGCATAGAAGATGTTGTTATGACATCATCACACACAGCCCTTTGTGTGCGGCCCATTACTGTAATTTAATGGGATCAGCCAAGAATATACTGGCATGTCGGATCACCATGTGATCCGACATGCAGCAGATTCCTGGTCGATCTTGCCAGGTGGGCGCACCCAATTTTCGTCTGATCAACCGCTTGCAAATTGGTGGATATGCGCACGGCGGTCGATCGTCCATCCATGGCAAACTTTAAGTGTGCCAATTTTAAATGTATTGCCATGCAGACTTTGTAAAGTTGGTTTATATGTTGGGACCATAAAATCTATAGAGCATTACCTACCTCATTTGGAGGACACAGAATCAGAAACAAAGCATCTATATTTTTAAAATGTTAGTAAGCCAGTGTTTATTTTTAGGCATTCTATAGATAAAATGACTGGAAATAACCAATTTGTAGATTAAATGTTTAAATGTAATTCTATAAGCTTATCATTTATATCTGCTTTAAATAAAATGAAACATATGCACAATTACACATAAATTCAAATAAATGAAATAAAGAAACTAATTATAGTAAAAGAAAGACAACAGAAGCAGAAATTTAGGAATTCAGGAATATAAAGCAATGCATTTTAAAAAAAGAAAAAACTGCTTTTTTAAAATTATCAATATCAAAAATAACAATTTATTTATTTTTTATAAAAGTGCTTACAAACTGCATAGCAAGTCCCAGTAACAGCAGATGTAAACAAGCAAGGCACAAATGACCTGTGTACTTTAATCCTGTATTTTCGGGAGTACTAAGTAAAGACTCTCACACGCAGTCCCCAGATCTTGATGACCAGGTATACAAATATTTATGCAATACTCATTGGAAGTGCATACAATAAATGTGGTTGCTGACATCACTGAAAATTGCCAGTATGCTTTCCTGTTTGGGTGCCTAAACCCCCCAGGTTCTTATGACAAGATGATCCTAGGTTGGACCAGTTAAGACAGTTTACTTAGCACCATTTTGCAAGAAAACAATGGAACCCAATGCAGATACTGTTGGTCTAATGGCCCTATGTTGACTGGGCCAGTCAAGTGTTATGGCTGCCATACACACCCCGACGGGTGCAGACAAACCAGTCCCAATATGCTCCTGGATGTAAACGTGATGACGTCATCACGTTTGCACCCTGGTGCATTATGGGGCCCCTTCAGTCGGCCGGCACCCTTTGTGTGCCGGCAATTAGCTTCGATGAAGACGCCGGTCTTCATTGAAGCTAATGCCATCGGCTTCTATCGGCCAGAGATTATCGGACATGTCCGTTCTCTGGCCGGCCGGGCTGTGGGGCGACAGGGATCTACCGATTAGCGGCCAATTCTTCCGCTGACCGACGGCGCGAGCGCGCACGCCCATCGGTCAGGTGAAAAATCGGCCGCTTATCGGCTTGTGTATGGCAGGCATTATGCTAACTGCAATCCAGAATAAAACATTGGGACATATATGCAGATATAGATCTCTTAATAATAGAGAGAGAAATTATCTGAAAAGGTAGAAACCCAGCTGTGTGTAGAAATCAGATTACATTTACATTCAGAGATCTATGAAATGGAATGAAAATGAGTTAAAAAAAACTGGTTGTAGGTTGTTAATCATTATTGTAATGCTTGTCATTATATGATTGAATTAGAAAAGTAAAAAAAAACAAAAAAACAAAAACCTAATATATTTTATATAAATGTTTAGTGTAGTTTAAAAAAAAAGACCATGTCCAGTTTTTAGGTTCAGTGGAAGTAACCTGCAGCCAGGTTTTTTTTAGGTGGAAATTCCATCTTTACATCACGTAATCTTGTATGTGCACGCTCCCCATGTATACAGTGCAGTAAATATTCCACCTCTGTTTATGAACTGTACTTTATATAATTTTATGGCCCACTAAACTGTTCGGTCTTTAAGTATGAAGGCATGCACATATAATTACACATGTCCATGCTACAAAAATGGAATTGTCATTGTACATTATGACATGAACACCTGTGTCCAGTAAATTCCTTTGTGCTGAACCTACATGTCTTTTACTTCTCAATTTCAATTTGTTTTTAAAAGGTGAAAGGTTAATAATAAAATAATTTGAAACACTTTACTTCACTTACTCAATTTAGGCAGGATATTCTTTGAAAGAGGACAACTTTAAGATTTGCTTTAGAATCACCGAAAATCTTTTTACTAAAATTGGCCCACGTATTGTATACCTTGCTGCCCACATTTTAGATTGTAAGCTTGATTGTGTGTTATTGTGTGTTGTATCTCAACTCTACAGTGCTGTGTAATATGTTGACTTGATATAAATAGGTTACTAATAATAGTAATTATAATTATAATATAGGTGAAGCTCATCTTCCCCTATTAGGATGGGTTTCCCTCCTGTCCAATTCCCTTCTCCATGCATGCCATAACTTAAGTATATCCAATTCAGGAAAAGTCAACCCAATGAAAAAAAATACATATTCCTCCTTTTTAGGCCTATTTCTGGAAATATATTGTAAGTTTCCTTACTCCAACAATTTTTTATCACAAAACATATAGTACGAAACAATCTAGTAAGCCTTGTCAACTTCGTCTTTTGATGTAATACTGTCTTTATCCCACATCCCCTCTGTGTTATTCCTGCCCTTCAGCTTGCGGGTTATCCCACACAAAAGACAGGAATTAACATGCATACTTCAATAATACTGATACACATAAAATAGCAAAATACTCATACGGAAAAAAACCCCAAACATAGCAGCCGAAAAGCAAAAAAAAAGAGAGAGAAAAAAATGTGCCTAATGGGTTCTGCTTCATACTATCCCAAGCAAATCTTTATTGAACTCTGGATCCATAAAATGAATTAGCCAGGGATCCCATACCTTTTTACCTTTCTCTATGGTATCTGTTGTAATAGCTTCTATTTTAGAAAATATCATATCTTGCGTTAACTTAGTTCGAACCAAGATGCTGTTAGCACATAAGTACATAAGTGGAATTGACTGGAAGAAATTCCTTGCAGTAGCCCATGTCTTAATGTTGCTCTGTCTAATGGTATCTGAGTGGCCGTAAGTTTAACTTAATGCTGGAATATTATAACCAGACGTGCACATAAGTGGTACTCTGGTACTCAAAAGGGGCCAAAAACGAGCTATGTGTACCTGCATTACTGTTTCAAAGCTCATATGTGTACTAACAACTTGGAGGCACTCCGTGTCTGGGCGGCCGCACCTAAATGTTAAATGTATACCATTTATGTCACCTGGTCAACTGCAGGGAAATATGAATAACTATGACAGGTTGCAGTTAGGGGTGTGAAAATGTAAATTAATAATCCAAAAAGATCAGACTTTTAAGAGTGTTGGAGATCTGGGGGATGAAAGTCAGAGTGGGCATATGTAAGGGTAAAATCTGACAAAAGAAAAGCGCTGTGTGACAGCTGGAATATGACTATGAAAGGTTGACATTTGGACTGCTAGTTACTAAGAAAAATTCAGGGTTGTACTACTGAGGTATGAGAACTGGGGGTTCAAACGTGTTGTACTATGAGAGTTACATTTGACCCCAAGCCAGCTGGTGACCTTTGGATGGAGACAGCTAATCGGAGGCTCAATCAGGAACAGGGAGGTCCATCTGCAGCAGATCCTACCATGCAGGAAGCTGATGCAAGGACAGTGAGGAAGACCACCCTACATATGGGGTGAGTACCATCTCCTGGTACTCATCTGAGGAGCTCACTAAAAAAGTTGTGTGCACCCCTGATTTGACTGAAGGATATTGATGTGTAGCTCTTTACATATGGCCATCAAGTCCCTGTAAAGTGTGAGTACTTTTCAACATCCAAGGAAAATGGCCTAGATTTAATGATATATATACTACTCATAGATAAGGGAAAATTAACAAAAGTTCAAAGTCCCATTATATGAATCCACACTATATTATAGTGCTGTATATCATGGTTTTGTTGCATCATATTTAAGTAATATCTTAGACCCATTCTAGCCTTATTTGGATTTTCTTTTTAATGCAAAAATATGAACACCCTGTTGTTTAAATAACAATTATGTTATGCTATTTAAAGCTGAACTTTTGAAGGTATACTCAAGACCCTATGTGGAAAAAAATTGAGAATACTTAAAGGCCCCCATACACGGGTCGGATTCCGGCCGGATTCCGGGCCGATCGATTCCGCGTGCACAGAATCGATCGTGCCGGAATCGTGTCGGAATCGTGTGCAGCCCACCTTGTCCGTCCGATCACGTCCGATCGTTGGGGGGCTAGAATCCGGATCCGTCAGAAGAAACAACATTTGGTCTTTTTTTATCCGATTCTGCACAGATCAGGGGGAGTTGCCATGTGTGAGGTGGAATCGGAGGTGGAATCGGAACGGAATCGTCCCGGAATCTCGTCCCGGAACGTCCTGGAATCTGTTGGACAATGTGGTATGCAGTGTCGGATACTTAATTGGCCATTACTCCACCTGCGATTCCGCCGGAATTCGCCGGAATCGATCGGATCGGAACTGACTGGCCATGGATCTACACTGTATGGCTAGCTTAAGTCTCACTGTTTGAAGGGAGGACTTAAGCTTTGGTCATGCCTGTGTAATCTGTACTTCTCAGGCCATATTCTACAGGCACATACAGTGCTGCTTGAAGTATGTTTGACCCTCGCAGACATTGTCACTGTTTTGCAAAAACATTTAAGAACCTTATTAGACTATACATCTAAATCCCATTTGTAAAGCCACCTTCCAATAGTAACACACCCCAAAAGAGATATTTTTCATTATTTAGTAAACAAGGAGGTTTATTCCAACAGACTGAAAATCTTACATGTGCATAGTATGTGAACCTTGTATTAGTAGCTGTTGCTTCCTCCCTTTGCAGCATTACTCCAACTAAACGTCTCTGTACCACTTACCAGTCTCTCCATCTACTTATGGGATTTTTGCCAACTCCTCCTTGCAGAACTCAGCCAGTTGAGAGATCATCTGGCTGTTACCCCTTTTTCAGTGTTCTCTCCACAACATTCATTGGTTAGGTCCGGTACTTTGAACTGGGCCATCCAGAGTGTGTTAATCCTCTTTTCTCTGAAGCCATTCTTTGTACTCTTGCTGGAATGCTTTGGGTTTTGTCTTGTTGCATAATCCTCTTTCGTCCCAGCTTCAACTCCCTGACTGGATGGCAGGAGATTCTGGTCGGAATCTGGTTGATAACCCGAATTTTCATGATTTCCTTGGGACATATGGAGTCGTCCAGGCCCAGCATCAGAAAAGCCCAGTACTTTCACATTTCCACCGCCTTATACTTCACGGTTGGGAGGAGTGTTCTTGTTTCTTCATCTGCCGTGTTGATTTTTCTACAAAATGTCGTTTTTGATTGTGACCAATATAATTCTATTTTAGACGTCGGGCCTGTCCAGAGAATGGACTTCCAGTAAGGGGGCTCTGGTTTGTCCAGTGCTTCTTTGGCAAAGTTGACGGGCAGTTTTGTCTTTTTTGAGAGGCAGAGTGCTTACTTCTAGCAACGCCTCCATTGAATGTTCATGCTATTTCACTTTTCGTCTTATTGTAGACCATCTGCACATTTGTCCCAGATGCTGGCAGAAGGCTTGCACTCTCTAGAGGTGATGTGTGGGTTGGCCTTTACCCTGGTTTTATTATTTTTCTGGTGCTTGCTGGGTGAGTTTTTTATGGGCGTTCCCTTCTGGCAAGTTGCTGTCATGTTGTGAAGGCCCTCCATTTGTAAATTAGTCTGTCGTACAGTGATGGATGGTAGCTGGAATCTTATGCCTTTCCCAGACTTATTGGCTTTCACTATCCCTCTTCTTTCAGTGTCCTCGGATGATTCTCCTTTGCTCTTGGCATTTGTTTGATTTGTAGTGGGACCCACAGTGTGTTCTAGTTGTGTTTTCCCTCTCTCTTTTTAATTTAGTGGCGGTGCCATATAACTATTTTTTCCAGGTGATGTCTTTATTTCATTGGTTTTTCTGTTAAGTGATGTTAAGCACCTTCAAATGTGTTTTCATCCTCCGTCTTTTTTTACCTTGTCGCTTACCAATGATGCTGTTGGGTGTTCATTTCTTATTCTTTTGCACATACACTAAGTCCTGTTTCATGTAGTTTTTGTGTGCTACTTTAAACAAAACTACTACATATACAGTGCATTGATGACATATATCTGACTTTCATGAATAAACACTTGGTGATGATAGTAATTGAGCATCATGTGTTAAACAACAGAAACATCTACAACCACTTGAGGGGTTCACATACTTTTCAAGGCAGCACTGTATATTAGGAATGTTATAATGGCTATAGGCAATATTAGAATCTCGATATTTTTGCTAATTTCTAAATATATTTTTTTTTCGATATTCTCGATTTTTTTCGTATGTTTTGATGTATACCATGAATTGCGAAAAATATTTTGCTAATTATAATCGCTTAAGTTATTACCTTTAAATATTTGATATTTTTTTTCAAGGCTATAGCTTCCCATATAATATTGCCAGTATTTTAGCATTGCTATATCCTTCATCTATTTGCGAATTCTCGAATATTCCGATATTCGTTTGAATATATTCGTAATTTGAATTATTCGAGCTCCCCTAATAAGGAACCATCTATCTTCTCATAGACTTGGATACTGCTCTGATTTCATATAGATAATTAGCCTTAAGAATTGTGAAGAGGTTTCAAGACCTGTACACACCGTTTTTTTAATGTGTCACTTGGCAACATTTGACACATGTCTTTTAAGTGTCACATTATCTCAAAGGACAACAATGCTGCCCAACACATAAACATGATAGGTGTGAGTCCGTGTCCTAGCTTTGATCAGAATTTTTCACATGGCTAGTCGTTATTTATTAGTTTCTCTATAAACCTTTTTCAATTTTTAAAAGTGCATTTTCAAAGCAGAATATGTTAACCCATAAAAGCGTGTAACTGAAGATGTCCACATTTCACATCTTCTAAACTGCCTATATCTGTGTTACCTTGGCAGTTCTATACTTCCCAAAGTTGCCTGTCACTGTCCTTCCCAGCCTTAACTTGTGCCTCGGTTCATGCTCCGTTGTCTCTCGCTCTATCTCCCCCTCTTGGCTGTATTGCCCCCAGGACTCTCGATCCGTGCTTACCTTAACCCCTTAATAACGGTTATACCTAATAAATAATGACAATGTCCATTTTCTTTTTCGTAACTTGTGTTTATATAAAGAAAAGTGCAGTAACATAAACTTTCCACACCTGTAAAATATGCCATTTTAATATGTGGGTCGCCCGACGTGCCGCCTACTGGTTCTTCACTGGTTCCAACCATGTACCTGTACCGGCCATCTGGCCCTTATACTAGCACGTATGGGTCTTAACTTATAACTTTGGAAGCTGAACCGGGCCACGTCGCCCCTCAGTACTTAGTGACTGCCTTAAAGTCCTGACACGATCACAATGAGCCCCTCAAGGCTCGCGTTTTTCTCCATGCGGCAACCGCCGAGCAATTTCCGCCATGCTGTGACAAAAGAGACAACAATATTAACATCAACACCATTCACTGCAAAAAGGGGGAGGGAGGGTGGGGTGGATTCCCGCGCCGAACAGAGGCCCTCTCTTCCTGAACTCTACTTTTTTTAGAGGCTGCGCCTGACGTCACCATGGCGCAGACCCGCCCCTCTACACTCTTAGCTGCCCTGGCCGATGCCTGTGCAAAAATGATGTCCCTCCGCCCACAGCTGCGCCCTAGCTCTGGGCACTCATGCCCCCAGGACTCTCGACCGTGCTTACCTAACCCCTTCATAACTTATACCACCCTAAATAAATAATGACAAAAGTCCCTTATTCTTTCGAACTTGTGTTTATATAAAGAAAGTGTCAGTAACATAAAACTGGCCACAAGCCTGTCAACATAAGGCCATTTTATTTAAAAAGACTGGGGTCTCCCGACCAGTTTGGCCGCACTTCTTCAACTAGTTCCTACAACCAACTGTACGGCCAGCGTGCCCTTAAATAACTAGCACGAGGGGTACCTTAACACTTTAACTTGAAACTGAACCGGGGCCAACGCCCCCATCAGTACTTGGGTTAGTGAACTTGAACTGTGCGCGGGGGCGTGGAGTCAGTATGCTGGTGTCCCACCAGTTTCCGTCAGCAAAGAAGAGTGTCGGGGGGGGGGGGGGGGGGGGGGGGAGAAAGGGAAAAAAAGAGGGAAATGGGAAAGAGGCAGGACTGTGATCACCATGAATGGACTCAGAATGAATGGGGAATGGGGATGGGGAGGAGGGGGGAAAAGCGTTAGTGACCTAAGGGGGAAATAGCGGAGGGGGAGAGTAAAAAGCGGCCCAGCCGTGTCTGCCGGGGGTGGCGTAAGTAACGTGGTGCATACGCGTGAAGTGTGTGAAGTGTCGGACACTGACCCTTGCGTCCACATAACAAAAACTGACGCCGTGTCAGCCGCCGATCTCTCCGCCCAGGGACGGACGTTGAACCTCAACTTTTTCTGTACCTAACACCACTAAAGCAGCAGTGCCGCCCTCCAACGCCTCACCTAAAAACCCCGCATTAAAGCATCGACCCTAGGGTCAGAAATGGTGGCCCCCTCCTCCGGAAATAGACCCTGGGGCTCCTCCAGCAACCTATGCCTGACAGTCAAACCCCCCATCCTCTGCACTAAAGCCTCTACTGACTTATATTGACATTTCCCCGGGCTCCTGTTAATGGAGTGGCAGGTCCATGAGTCGAACCCACCGTAGGCGCGGCACTATCTCGGACCAGACCCATCATGCTTGTGCGAACTCCCTCCGGTGCAAAAAAGGATTTAAAATGGACCGCATAAGACTAATACGGCGCTGTCCCCCCACGTCATGCCCCCCTGCATGCACCGACTAAAATGTAGGCGGGGAACGGGTAGTAACAAGAACAAAAACTGTTTGAAGACTGCGGCCACCGCAGCCCCGAGAACCCGATACCAATGTAGGACATCCACCGAATAATCCTCCCTGCAGCCCAGAAACCTCCCGCGATGGCGGACATAGCTCGACGTTCAGCCAGGTGATATAGGAGTGCCCCAGGATCCCAACGTTACACCGGGGACAATCTGAAACAGAGGCAAACAATACAGAAAACAGCAAAAACATACCATCCCGCGATTAAGGCAGACCCGATGTGGGCGCAAGTACGCTGGAAACATTAGACTCCCACCTCCCGATCCGCCGAATTGCTGACGTGACTCAAACGCAGCGAGCGGGGGGCCTTCGTCCCGCCCCAATCCGAAAGGAATGGGACCCACAACCCCTTGATATCTACCCCCAGGGAACTCGGCACTTGTGGAAACCGGACCCAAACTGAAAACGGTACAAAGAATGAGCCCTCCCCTGACACAGCAGAGGGCCCCCCCATCTTGGTCTCCCGTGGAAAAAGCAGAGAAAGCAGAGACAATGTGCAAAAAGCACACACCGCGCTTCAACCCCCCCCGAGACCCAGATAAACCCCAACGTTACCCATACTGATAGTTTTCGAAAAATAAAAAACGAATATGCAACACATTCCCACCAGAGAAACGTGCTCCCGCAGCACCCCTCCAGCCCTCCTCGCCCGGACTTACTAACCAACTCCCCCGACGCGAAGGCCCCAAAAAAAAAGAAAGCCAAGGAAAAGGCCACCCAAAAAGACAAGCACCTCATACCGTCCTAAGCCACCCGCTCTAAGACACCGAAAATATCCCTCATCAAAGATAAGGTCACCGGCCTGCGGGAATCCCCTGGACACCTTACCCCCTGAGATAGCCTTCAGTCTTGCCCCCCGCAACAGGAATCTCTTCGCTCCATCGTCTTCCCAACCCCGAAGCTTGAAACAGAAAAAGCCAGTGCTTCCATATAAGGGGCCCGGCCCCCCCCCCTCCCTGCACAGGACAACCACGTCATCCCAGCAGATTGCAGGCAACACAGAAACAACAGGTCCTTGGCGTTCCTCCACCCGACCACGCCCAAGTGGCCGCCGCCTCAGCCTCCAGCTGGAGCCACCTGCCCACGTGCAACTATACGCGCGCCAAGTGCCTCGCCAAAGAGCCCTTCACAGCCAACCGAGCACACCGTCTCCCAGGGTCCCACAAAGTGCGGGCGGCACCGGCACCGGATCCCCGCGCGCCACCAGTCGCCAAACTCCTAAATGCGCTCCTGTGCTGAAAAACGGAAGCGCATGCGATGTCGTTCGAAACCCCGCGGTACATGCACCGCCCTAAAAACGCAATTATCCACGCAGACACACCAAAACAAACTTACGGACCCCATTTAACAACCGTGAATGAGTTAGCCGACAAGGTGTTAATGGCGGAAACCACCGCCGTACTTTTCGCAATTGAACCCCACCGACTGTTTGCCACTGGGGAGCCCAACCGTAACCGTCCCGACCACCACCAGGAAAGAATTCGCAGGAAACGCCATGTCTTATGACCCAGGCCCCCCCTGCCATCTCCGCGGGCCACCCACCCTTGAAAAAGACCAAGCCCCCCGGAAAAAAACCCCAAACCCCACCGTATCCCGAAGCAATCGTGAACATTTGCAATACTTCATCATTAGCCCCATCCGACAACACACAAGGACCGGCCATTGAAAACGGGAAAGAAAACTGAGCCAACGGGGCGTGGTGCAATCCTGCTTAACCCAAGGACGTAACCCCGGAAAGTGATGCGGACAACAGCACCCCCCTGTTAATAACCGCCAACCGCCTGCAAAAAAAAAATTCTGCCCATGGGCAAATCCGGCCCGCAAAGTTAGCTACCCAGCAGCGAATTGGCCTCCCAAGCTCATCCCTTCCCCCTGGTCGCAAACGACTGCAAGAGCAGCCGCAGATCCGCGAGCTTAAGCCTGGGGCAACCTACCTCCATGGCAATCGTATCAATTCGATCCCCAGGAACTTCACAATCAGTTACCACCGCCCGTGACCTTCGTTTGGTTTCTGCGGGGATTTGGCCAAAAGTAACCCCAAAGTCCCCAAAAACCCTGGGAACACCGGCCCGGTAACAACTCCTTCCAGTGTCCAGGGAAAAAGAGAAATCATCCACAGACCGCTCACCACACAAAATCGTCCAAGTAATGACGAACTTAACCAGGCCGACACTGCCGAACCACCATTCCCAAAACGAACTAAAACGTTCAAAAACAGCGAACATGAATTGAAGAACCCATTGAAAGAAAAAAAAATCGCAGAGCCATCAAAAGCGAACAAAACAGAATAAGGAGACAGAAAAGGAGGATCGGTAAGCGTGGAAGAATAGGGCGGGGATGGAGGAAACAGCCAGGAAAAAGGAAACCAAGGTCCCGTACCGAAAGAGGGAGCAGATCAAAATCGTTTGGGTGAGCGAAATACTAATTGTTCAATACATGGTGGGAATAGTATACAAAGTATTCCAGTTACGTTTCCTCCCTCTTTCCCTGGCATCGAACCATGCCCCCGAAACTGGCAACCTAACAAAAACTGGCAACTCGGGTGCACGGGCAGAGGCGGAAAGCCGCCTCCATCCACTCACCTTCGCCAACAAGGCCCTTGCCCGCACGAACGCACGATGCCCACAGCAGCATCAAACGACGTGTAAGACACGGAAACGAGATCAACATCGATCCGTCATTACCGAGGAACCCCGAGGGAACGAGAGGTGGTGGATAAACGGAACTTCCCCGCCTCCCTTTAGGCACAGGCCCAAGGGGGAAACGATCAAATCAGGGTGAGGAAGGGCGAGAAGGGGCCCCCCATCCTGCCCAATTCCACTTCCTTAAGCAACTTATCCATCCCCACCAGCTGGGGGACTCTCCTGACCGAAATCAGATTGGAACACCCAGCCCGCCCCCATCCCTCCCGCATATGATGCAAACAAACCATCCCGAAACCGAAACCCAAGTAACAGCGATCAGCCACTTCCCGATCAGGGTAACCTTTTAGCCCAGGGCACCATACGATCGACGATCACCGCGACCTCCCCTTTACCCAGGGACTCGCCCCCCCGGTGACCGGCACCCCCTTTTCCCTTCCGAAAGCACTTGCAAGGGGGTGATTCCCCCCTCCGCAGCCCGAACACTCATGACGGAAGCGGCAAGTGGCGCCCCACTTGCAGCTCCCATCATTAAAACGCCAGCATAATCCTTTTTTCCGGCCGAGCCGCGCCCCCCCCTCCAGACACGCGCCGGCACCCCCTGGAAACGACGACGCCTGGCCAAACAGACCCCCTCCCCATAGCCCCCAAGCTGCCGTAACGGCCTGCTTAGGGGCCGTCATCAACCGCCGCCACAGAGCCACATCTTTCTGGTCCCACCCCGTAGTGGGAATACACCGACAGGCGCTGCGAAATTGCTCATCATACTTTATCCAAGCATTCCCCCCATCGTCCGATCGCCTCCATAATCACTTCCCAATACTTAAAACAAAGGAACACGACGCTTCCGGCGTCTTCTCACAAATCACACTGGCCAATATCGCAAAACTGCATCAATTCTCATAAGTGCGTGGTATCAAACGATAGCCGGCCGCCTCTCCTCATCCTCCCCCTACATTGTGCTCCTTCCCTTTTTGTACGTCTCAACCGCGTACCGTTCCAGGGAAGGAGGTAAAGATATCGATGAACTCATGCTTCCATATCTTTTCCCTAACTTCCAAGCGCACTGCGCACCAATGGGCCAGCGGCACAGTACACGCCACAGCTTCGCCGCATCCAAACCGGCAGCGGCTTTTCCTTATAGCCCCCAGCCGGCTCCGCAGTAGGCCCGCCACAGGGGCCGCCGGAGCCATCCGGTTCCGCCAAGAACCTCGCGGGAGGCCGGGACGCAGGCGCCCGAGCGATCCCCGGCAGCCTCCCACCCGTGCCAGCACCCCCAGATCCCGCCCCCGACGCGCCGCAGCAGCGAGCCCACACCCCGGCGGGGCCCTGGACCCCCGGCCCAGCCCCAGCATCCCAAGAAGCAAGAAACACCCGCAAAAACCCAACAGGCCCCCCCAGACCCCGGAAGGAAAAACCCCCTCCCGCACTACCCCCAGAGACAACCCGGGATCCCCCAGACCCCTGCGCCCCAACAGACCCCTGACCGACACAGAATAGGAAAAGCATCATGTGAGTGTGTGGTGCAAAAAGTTCTCACCAGCCGGAAACCCGCCATCGAGCTCGTCATCATCAGCGCCCGCAACCGGCCGACCCAAGGAATCGTGCGTCGCCATGCCGTCCCGAAGAGCCGACTTGAGGCGCGACGCAAAGCATCTCCCTGTCAATCTCTGCAGCCACCTGCGGAGACATGGAAAGTATGGAGACCCCCCTCCCGTGCACTGCCGGGCTGCGTCGGACCCTGGATTCCACCTCCACCGAATGAACTGCCCCTCCACCGGTCCCACCGATTGTGGACCCATGCGTCTGGCTGTACGATGGCCCAGGAGCGGCGTCCACGATGAAGGAAGGACTGTGAAACCCTGGTCCCAGCCACCCCAACAGGGTCCCTGCCGTGTTGAAGCAGCCGACCCCCCCCACCCGCAGCAGCGCAACAGGACTGGCATCATGGCCCCACCCAACCCCCCGGAGCGACCTGGATCAGATCCCACACGCCGCCCAGAGAAACTCCATCAGGCCCCACCTGAGGATCGGCCAACAACCCCAACCCCCACGGCGGCCCCCCGGATGGCAAATGGAGGGTACATGGGCCCGCTATCGCACAGCGCCACGGCTGCGGCCTGTTTAACGACCCCCCCGCGGTGAGAAAATGATCCCTGTGAGGTTGCGAGGCCCGCAGGGCCGAAGGCGGGCGTGGTAGCAGCGCACCTGCTGCCTGCGCAAGACCCCCCGATGACGCAGCATGAACCGCGGCCTGAAGCCCGCCTGGCAGGGGGCCTGGTGCGCAACCTGATGAGGGGCCCGGGAAAAACCTGGGGGGAGGGGCCCAACCGCGGCCTGGCCAGAGGCCTGATGTGGGGGAAACGCGCGAGGCCGTGAAGGGGGGTGCGGCGGGGCCTGGGACACCTGGAGCAAAGGCAAGGGATGGGCCTGCGAGAGGGCCGGGGACGACAGCGAGCAGGGGGCCTGTGGGAACCAACCTGGGCGATTTGGGCCTAGTCAGCAGCGCGGGGCCTGCGGGCTGCGGATACAGGAGCCCTAACGCCTACCACCGGAACGTTTCTGGGGTCGTGGGCTCTGAGGTTCAGTGAAGGGGGCTTCGGCTGGTTCCCCGTAGCGGAGTGGTGGGTGCGAGACGTACCCACCTCATGCCCGCCTGCGCACTGCAGTCCCCCGGCCGCTGTCTCGCTCCCTCCCTGTCTCCCGCTTGCTTCCAGCATCTGCGCGAAGAGGCCATCCAACGCAAAATCCATGAGGTGGAAGAAAAACGGCTGCTACTGACTACTCACATCCAGCACCGCTCGATCACCTGATGTCCCGCGCGAACAGAGGCCCTCCTTTTCCTGACTCTCCTTTTTCTTAAGAGCTGCGCCTGACTCACGCGCAGACCGCCCCTCTACACTTTAGCTGCCCTGGCCGATGCCTGTGGCAATTGCCCTGCCGCCCAGCTGCGCCCTAGCTCTCGGGCACTCAATACACGCTGTCTGTGTGTTCAACTGCGTGTGTTTAATCCCATCTCTATCTCTTTAAAGGATTGTTTTCGTGTAACCCTTTACACCTTCATTCTGCTAATTTCCGGAGAATGAGGTGCAGCATGGGAGGGAGAGGACAGGCCACCATTAACATCATGGTGGTGCTGGGGGGTAGTCAGTTTGACCCGAGTATAACCACACTAACCAAACAATAGAAGCAAAGCTTGTCACAACACACTCTGACAAGGGGATTAGAGGCGGATTCACACACAGTGACAAGCCAACAACTATTCACACTGATAGACTAAATCTATTATAACACTAGGTTGACAGGCAATCTGTAATGTATGGTGAGCCCATAGGTACACCACATGGGCTCCATGTTTTTTTTTCTACTCTTTATTTTCCTTTATTTTTATGTTATATTTTTATATTCTCTCCTATCAATCATATCTATCTTTTATATATCTGTCGTCCTATTGTATCTAATTAATATATCGATATATCTATCTATCTATCTATCTTCTATCTATCTATCTAATTCTATTATCTATCATCTATCTATCTAATCTATCTATCTATCTATCTATCTGATCTATCTTCTATCTATCTATCTATCTATCTATCTATCTATCTCTTATCTATCTTATCTATTTACTTTATCTATCTCTTCTTTATCTATCTTTCTATTCTATCTTCTATCTATCTACTATCTATCTATCTATCTTCTATCTATTCTATCTATCTATTATCTATCTATCTATCTTTTATCTATCTATCTATTATTATCTATCTATCTTATTCTATTCTTCTCTTCTTTATTCTTATCTATTTCTATCTATTTTCTATTTATTGTATCTATCTTCTTCTATTATTTCTATCTATCTTTTATCTATCTCTTTCTTTCTATCTATCTATCTATCTATCTATCTATCTATCTATCTTTTATCTATCTATCTTCTTTTATCTTATTCTATTTTTTTTTCTTATCTATCTATCTATCTATCTATCTATCTATCTATCTATCTATCTATCTCTATTCTATTGTATCTATCTATGTATCTATATTTGTGAATTTTTCTGTCTGATTCTTTCTATGAAATCTGTCCATCTATCTTGTTACTGGGCAGAACTCACTTGTTGAATGGGCAAGGACAGTGCCAGACTCTCCCACACCCCCTCGCCTCGTACTTTCTGCCCCTCCACCCTCTCTTGCTACCTTAGTGGAGAGATTTAGCCCTGGATCTGACAGATCCAACACTCTGTGAATAATTTTCCAGCACCCCTCCCTCTCCAGTGCCCTCTGCCCTCTCCCTCCCTATCTTTCCCTGGCTGCAGCTATTGGAGAGCCCATAATGAGATAAGTGTGAGCTCACAGGCCCGCTATTTAACCCCTGCACCCAGGGTACAGGCAACAGACAGGGGCAGTTAGACACAAGGGCAGGCACGTAGGGGCAGAGCAGGCTTTGCCCAGGATTTGCATGGGGATTTGTCAAAAGGGAGAACACAGGAAGAGCTGACCACAGTGTTACACACTCAGAGTAAGTTAGACTCCTGTCTGTCGTGTGCCCTGGACTTTGTCACTTTGTGTGATTCATTTACTGTCACTCAACCTGTCTCATTCTGTATCTCACCTGCTGTCCCATAATACAGCATCTACTTAAAGATCATTATAGCATTAGATAAGCGAGTTTTGATGATTGTGTTGTGTCAAGGAATTTTCTATTTTAGGGCAGAATCTCAAAATCATTAAAGCATTAAAGGTCATCAAAAATGTTGTATAAGTTCCTTATTGACTTATACTGAAAAATCTTACATTAAATGTTGGATTATTTTACCTATGAGGGTCATTCAATTTATATTTTCTTAGATTCCAGCCTCACGAATAATAAGTAATGTGATATAAGTAGAAGGATGGATAGGCACTCCAATCACCTAAGCTAAATAATGCAATACACCTTATACAGTAAATCATTTTCAGTGATGTTGATGATTCACAGTGATATATTGCAGAATACACAAATGAATTGTGTATGTAAATGTTTCAAATTGACCATTTAATTCTAGGTTTGTCTTCATATGGGTTGTGAAGGCCTCAAATTGTGACCACTTTTTATGTCAATTGTTATAGCTGCACCAGGGACCTAATTGTCCTATATTGATGTTTAGGTTGTTTTTCACATTTTAATCTAGGTGTGAGCTGATAGCTGGTCTGGGAGGAGTTAGAAATACAACCAACCAAACAATTTTTTTATTTAAATGGAAACAATTATTTTGCTATGTGGTCTTCATTTGTGTTTTGCATTGTCTTTTAAAATATTATATATAAGAAAAGTATCTAAATCTTTATTTGAAAATAACCCCTATGTTGTCCGGTAGAGATCTTATTGCTGTGTAGCTATAACTTTTAAAGCTAAAAAATAGCTTCTCTCTTTCTACCTAAACATAGGGTGGGGCAAAATAAAATGTTGACAAACCTTTATATCTAAAGTTGAGGACATTTTTCCTTCTCATCAGATCAGATAATGATGAACCTTTTCATATGGAAACAAACTTAAGTTTTGCATAAAAATGTAATCTGAAATGAGCAAAGCATTATTCTACAACATTTGTGAAATCAAATGTCAATGTAGCAGGCCAGATTTGGACCCCATTCCAGAGTTTGACACCCCTCCTTTACAGAATGTATAGAATGTATAGTTATGACTCAAGTTGACTCAATGCCCTCAAGATAAGGAAGGACTACAGGAATGGGATAACCTCCCAACTACCAGCATGATATGGATGAAACCCTAGATATATTTTGTATCACAAGGCATGTTGGGGCTTGTATTTGTTGCAAAGTAAGGCAGAAGTTCTAGCTTTATTTCCTGCTGTATAGGTATTGAGGCCTAATTGCTAGTAATCCTAAAAATATGGAAATAATCTTCAAAGATAGCAGGTAGAATTATTGAAATGTAGTGCCTTTAAACATATTACCACTAGAATACAGGCAAGGCACTCTCTATGAACATCATACTTTTCTTTCCCTATTAACACAATGCTGACATTTTTCATCTGCTCACATTATGTTTATATAATTTAATATTTGAAAAATTAAAAAATATTAAAAAATGTCTATATAAAATTATTAAAGAGGAGAAAAAGATTAGGAGAAAAAAATTGTGTGTTGCAAACTTAAAGTATGTATAATAAAATATATATTAATTAAATATATAATAGTTAAATGAATAAAGCTACATCAATGTAGAAAAATAAATATAAGCTCATAAAAAAAGCTCGAACTACAAACAGTTCTTAAGTAGCGGGATGTTATAATCCTGGTATCTGTGACATTGTAATTGTTCAATTAAAGAATGTTAAATGCTGGCTAATTAGGAAGATTGTGAATTAAATTTAAAACAATTAGACTTTTTTTTCTATGTATCTCATCCCCTTAATTTTCTCCCGAACTATTTATTTGTTTATCTCCTTTAATTTTGTTTATCCCCTTACACCAGTGTCTGCATGATGTAGGCTGTATTATATTGTGAGGCGTAGTGTGGGATAAATGCAGGAACTGTCAGACAGTATCACTCAAATCTAAACACTAAATCTGGGATAAGATGGAGCTCAGTGATGGAATTATCTGCACGTTATAGGACAAGTGAGGTCTTGAAATATATATCCTAGTAGATAACCTGATCCTGAGGAGAATTTTGAAGATCTAAGAATTCTATAATTATGTTTGTAGTCAGGTGACAACATACAATAATAAAACAATTGTTATAACATTAAATATTGCCTAAATAACTCTGCTAGACTGATAATTAGGCAATGATTAGGAATCTGGCAGCTCTGGCATCTGCTTGTCTTGGCTTTGTTGCACTAGGTTATGCACCTTCTTCCTATTTGTCTGTTACAAGGGGGCAATTCTCCTCCTTCATTTTGGGAGCTGCATACCTACAAGCAACTTAAACACCCACCCCTCATACTGACCCATTTTTACCCTGTGATCTTTGCCTAGGCCCCATACACCTACCGAGGGCCCTTCTGGCTACTGACATCAATTTAACTGTGTAACCACAGATAGTTGTGTGCAACACATTGTTAGTAATGGGTAATGTAATAGAGGTAAACTATTAATGTCACCCTGATATTGATCATTTACTTATCGCGAGCTTTCCAATAAGATAGATTAAAGCTAGGAATATAAGGTTTGATACCCATCTGTCCCCATCATAAGTAATGGAAATCGAACAGGATTTACCAACATGTTTGTTCCCTGTTGGACCATGCTTTCTTCAAGTGGGATTGATTGAAAGAAAGGCTGGAGGGCTCTATTTTTAATAGATTCAAGCACAATCGAGCACTGTGAACACAAACGGTGCTTGATTGTGCTCAAATCTATCAAAAAATCAAGCTGTGTATGCCTAACTTAACAGAGCTAAAAAATTCTTAATGACATAAGCCAATAGGTTGCCTCCTTGTTGTGTATGCCAACATCATGGTAGAAATGTGCTTATAATGCTTATAATAGTATTGTATTGTATTGTATATGGTAGCTTATAATAGTATTGTATGTATATAGTATAGTATTGGTATGGCATTTAGATCCAGCATAGATAATGAAGTATTGGTACGTTTCTCAATCTTGCTATTTCATGGTTATGTCTATAGACTTTTCAATTCCATGGGAATGTATCAAGATGATTAGGTTTGATCTAGTATGGTACTTCTGTTGTGCTCTTCATTCATCTAGAAAAATTGTTTATTTGAACACATTTGAACACACATGTGTGCTTCACCAACACACACGATTCCTGTCAGATTGTAGCCAATTAACTCGGAGGGGGAAGAAACTCCCCCTCCGAGTTAATTGCCTGCTGCATGCGATCCGACCTGCCGGCTTTTTTGGTCGGATCCTGTAGTTGCGGGCAACCGACCTTTATGTGTTTGGTGGGAGCGCGCACGGTGGTCGCTCGCCCGCAACTATGGCCGGGAATCGGCCCGTCTATGGGGGGCTTAAGTTTCAAAAGGACAACTAAAACTGAAGCCTGTCTTTAGTGCAAAACACTGGATGGATAAACTGGAAGGATTGAACTGTTAAGCTGGTCATGCACTTTTAGATCTCTCTGTCAGATATCCTTTAGATCTACCAACAGCTACTGTATGTAGTGCCGGATCCTCTGCGATTGAACACAGGTAGACTTGATCATTTAGAAAGGCCCTCATTACATTACATGGTTTTGGTAAAACAAAAGGAGATCTAAAGGAAACCTGACAGAGAAATCTATTAAATGTGTATGGGGACAGATTAGATTCAATGTTTGGTTGTGGTATAGTATGTGGTAACCCTGAGTGTCGATTACACCAATTTCAATAAAACATGTCTTAAATTCCTATAAGTATTGGTACGTTTCTCAATCTTGCTATTTCATGGTTATGTCTATAGACTTTTCAATTCCATGGGAATGTATCAAGATGATTAGGTTTGATCTAGTATGGTACTTCTGTTGTGCTCTTCATTCATCTAGAAAAATTGTTTATTTGAACACATTTGCCATTTTATTAATTCCATGTGTTAATTTACCTTGATCATGTGGATTGCCATAAGACAGACATGTAAAGCTAGTAACACACGGCTCGATTTAAGCATACAATCGATGTAAATCAATGAAAATTTACATTGATTGTACCAAAATCGTGGCCCGGACACATGGTACAATCGACGATAATAGTTCGATGAAGAACATTACATCGATTGAAAAGTGATCGGACAAGTTGGAAAATAATTGTCGAATTGTACCATGATCTAACTACTTTCGTGGAATGTTTATTTTCATTGTACAATTGTATTCGAGGAAGTGACAGCTTACTGTTTTTAGGGCATCAATGACATCGACGACTTTAGTCAATAATCAATGTTTTCTACATCGATATTGTACTACGATTGTATGGCACTATAGCGCACACTGTACATTCCATAAAATACCAAAATCGAGGTTCTTCATCTAATCTTACATCAATTGTATGCTTAAATCGAGCGGTGTTCCTAGCTTAAGTAATGGACAGAGATTTAACACCTAATCAAGTTGATATTTGCCATGTATATGGACATCTCAAGAAAGAAATAGGTGACGAATTACAAGCTTCTTTTTATTATACACGTGGAACAATCTGGGCTCAGTATGCCAAGTGATCTGCTCACCACCCATCCTAAACCCAAGGCTTTGCTTAATCTTCCTTCTTACACCTCTGGCAATCATTAACAAATCTGATTTACCTCTGTGACAGAAAGTTGTGGCACCTTCATAAGACAATTCCGTTAATACTGGTGTAAAAACATCAACTTTACAATTACATGCAGTCTTTGAACATATGCTTCTACAAAGTATAGATTTAGATGTAAATGTTAATATAATATCCATTGGCTTCATATAGAGTTCAGACTCCTGTTAATGTTTTTAGTTGTGCTGTGTTGCAGCCAGATACTACCATCGTTTAGGAGTCATCACTCAGTACCCTGCAATGACAAAGTGAAATCTGGATTTTAGAAATTTTTGTAGAAAGAATGAAATTGAAATATCACATTTACAGACTCCCATAATTTAAATTTTGTGTGGAAATGGTACTAAAGCCGGGCAAAGACGTCTCGATCTATGGCCGGCTTTTACCAGACTCCTCTCAGCATTGTGAAGTCACCACACTGTGAGGAGTCGGCTACAGAACTGACAGGAACCCTGTGTGCTTCACCAACACACACGATTCCTGTCAGATTGTAGCAAATTAACTCGGAGGGGGAAGAAACTCCCCCTCCGAGTTAATTGCCTGCTGCATGCGATCCGACCTGCCGGCTTTTTTGGTCGGATCCTCAAGGTGGGCTCCTCTGTAGTTGCGGGCAACCGACCTTTATGTGTTTGGTGGGAGCGCGCACGGCGGTCGCTTGCCCGCAACTATGGCCGGGAATCGGCCCGTCTATGGGGGGCTTAAGTTTCAAAAGGACAACTAAAACTGAAGCCTGTCTTTAGTGCAAAACACTGGATAGATAAACTGGAAGGATTGAACTGTTAAGCTGGTCATGCACTTTTAGATCTCTCTGTCAGATATCCTTTAGATCTACCAACAGCTACTGTATGTAGTGCCGGATCCTCTGCGATTGAACACAGGTAGACTTGATCATTTAGAAAGGCCCTCATTACATTACATGGTTTTGGTAAAACAAAAGGAGATCTAAAGGAAACCTGACAGAGAAATCTAAATGTGTATGGGGACCCTTAGGCCTCAATCATAAACAATATATCTAGCAAAATTTTGGTATTTTATCGATTGTACCGTGTGCGCTATAGTGTCATACAATCGTAGTAAAATATCGATGTAGAAAACATTGATTATTGACTAAAGTCGTCGATGCCATTGATGCCCTAAAAACAGTAAACTATCACTTCCTCGAATACAATTGTACGATGAAAATGAAAAAGTAGTTAGATCATGGTACAATTCGACGATAATTTTCCAACTAGTCCGATCACTTTTCAATCGATGTAATGTTCTTCATCGAACTATTATCGTCGATTGTACCATGTGGCTGGGCTTAGGTACAATCGATGTCAATTTTCATTGATTTACATCGATTGTATGCTTAAATCGAGCCGTGTGTTACTAGCTTTAGGGTAGCCATAAATGGGTCGATTTTAAGTCATCCCCCCCACACCTTTACATTACTCCATGCAATTTCCTTTAGATCTACCAACAACTATGTAGTGCCGGGTCCTCCCTGAAAGAATACATAGTGATTGGAAGGGTTAGAAAGCTCCTCATATTACATGGTTTTGGTAAAAGAAAAGTTGATTGTACAGAAATTGTATGGTAAGATTGAAATGGGGCATGGGGGGGGGGGGCTTTACTCTTATCTAGTTTACTGCTTCTAACACATCACCTTTAAAAATGGCCTGCTTATATTTAGTATTCACCTAAATATATGACAGCTTACCTGGCAACTTTTTTTTTTTTATTATATTTTTTCTCATCAAGTAGAGACCTGGAAGGCTGCAATACATTACCTTTTACTATAATATAAAAGTAGCTTTTACCAAATATGCTTGTTTTTAAAGTTGAACAATTGAAGTGTGCATGCCCAGCTTAACAAAATATAACCTTACTTTAACCACAGACAAGATATTTTTGTTTTTGTACCTGACCTCATTACTTCTAAATCTTTGCCATCAATTAAAAATTCAGAAACAAGCATTCAGTACATGGTTAGCCATACACATAAAAATCTGCTGCGTCCACCTGGCGAGAATAACCAGGAATCTGCTGCATGTTAGATTGCACAGTGATCCTTCATGTTGGTAGATTACCGCCCGATCCCATTACTTTGGATGGGGACAGCAGACCCCATGCAAAGTAATATCAGGCGCACAAAAGGGTCTTGGCTGATCCTCTGTCCAGAATTGAGGGACAATCCAAACGTGTATAGTTACCTTTAAGGAAAGCCTTTCCAGAAGAGTAGAGGCTTTTACAGCATTAACATGCCAGGCAGCTCCCTAAAGTTGGCAATAGTTGTGTAATAGGATTTTCAACATTTTTAAATTTCATGCTCCAACTAGTTGTCTCTTCAACCATGCATGCTTGTTAGGTCTTAATTTTTTTTACCAAAGCAATAGCAAGTCCTACTACTAGACACACTTACAATCACAGTATAATATTTATAGTTATAGTTATCCAATCAATGCTGAAAGTATATTACCACATATCGATGTGGTTATCTTGCAAATTGATTTTTGGATGAAAGACCCAGCCAGTGTTGTCTGGGGTTGCCTTATGGGCATTACCATATTGTATAAGGTCTAAAAGACCCTTCTTGTGTTCTACATTTGCAGTTTGCAAAGCTCTCATATGAAGACTTTCCTGCTCTAACTAGTCATTTATAACTATTACAGTATGCTATATTTAAATATTGAATGATGACATTTTATTTTATATAACTTTAAAGATAGTTGATCAGTCCAAACTAGCTATGCTCATCCTGTTTTTGTAGCCGAATCCAGTTTACCTTTCTACCCACTTCCAAGTGCCTCAAGAATCATAACTGAGTAATATAACCAGGAAGGATAATACAATGGTAGACATATATTCTTGCCTTCAACCCCTTTGTTTCTGAATCAAGGCGCCCCAAGGCTGGCGGCCTCAATAGGGCTTCAATCCACCTTAATCCTCAAGTGTTGTCTGTCTATAAAATATACTTTATTATTGAAGGCTGCCATCTATCATGGTTGTATGTAAAGTATGATTTGTAGTGTAATGACTGATAGTACAGCAGTACAATAGAGAATGTTGGAACCTCATTATCTCACTTTCTGTAAGTTTATTACTAGTAAAACTGTAATTTTGTTGGTGCAGTTAGCTTTGTTATCATTAGGTTGCATCTGCAAAGTCCTTTATGTTAAATGTCAAGAAGAGCTCCACCTGTTGGCTGTAAAGGAGAATGCAATGTATGCTTTTGTGCTTAAAGCGGACCTACCACCAGGAATCTATGTTTTCATGAATGGCACTAGAAGTGCCAATAATAGGGAGGAATGCAGTGAAAAAAAACCAAAACTTACATGTAATGAGCAATTTAAGAAGATAATACGGCAGCTCTTCTCACTTCCTGGTTCATTGTAGGCAGAAATAGGCAGCATGTCACAGGAAGCAGTGATTTGCTTTGAAAATTCCCATAGATCATTGAACGCCCCCCAGTGGCCACCCACGATATTGCACCACCAGTTTCATGTGTTGCTTTCAGCGAACCAGGAAGTGAGGGGAGCTGTGTGGTAATCTTGTTAAAATGGTCATTACAGGAACGTTTTTGATTTTTTTTTACTGCATTCCTCCCTATTATTGGCACTTCTAGTGCCATTCATAAAAACATAGATTTCTGGTGGTAGGTCCACTTAGGTCCAAGGAAATAAACAAATAAATATGTACAAAACCAGTATACATTTCTGTAAGCCAAGTTTAACGCCAGTTTATGTGTGTGTATAACTATAAAAGACCAGTACAGTTTATTTTGTTTAACTATGGGATTACACATTTGGCAAAACATTGGCATCTCTTATGATTCCAAGAGAAAATACATAACTTTTTTTTTTCTTCAGGATAGGCAAGGATTTTGTTTCTTCAGGATAGGCAAGGATTTTGTTTCACAAAAAAATTATATGGCATCAGAAAAAGTTATAACACAAATACTGTTACAGTAAATAAAATAACACAAATACCGGGTGGGACATCAGTGAGTGGGCAACTTTTTATCTCTTGGGCCACATTGGCTTCTTAAATTTGATAAAAGAGGCCGGACCAAGAGCTTGTAATGGCTAACCAGCCATAGGTGTGCCAATTTCATGCATCGCCAGCATCACTTATGATGGCTGTGATGTGTGACATGTGACAGGGACGTTGTTATCTTTTAACATTTCCTGCACTTAAAAAAACGCTCATTTCTAGAGACTGTTATCGCCATATGTAGACGCCCCCATAATGTCATGATCACTCCACTGCATCGTCCCCAAGGCAATATTTGGACACCTCTTATTATGCATTATGTGCATTCATTGCAGAGAACAAGAAGAGGGCAGCATCTTTTTAACAAGGTGATAGAGGGCCTTAGTTTTTCCACCCCTGGCGTAGACTCTTCACTTTTCCAGCATTTTGTCTCTGTTGAAGTATTCCTGCAAAGTTCTATTGCTTCTTTATGTGCAGGGTGTTGGAGCTTTTTTTTTGTAAGTACATTTTTATTGCATTTTCCATACAAGAAAGGAGAAAAATAGATGAACAAGACAACAACAATAATAATAAAAAACAAAACAAAACTGGGGGTGGAATGAAGGAAAAAAATGGGAAAGTCAAAGAGCAGACATTTAAGGAAGTGACAATACCAATCCCCTTTAATTATAAGGAATATAGTGGTATAAGCAAAAGAAAAACATGTTCAAATGAAGCTGGTACAGTAGAATAATTATGATAGGTATTGAGTCTAGTGCAGTATGGATTATCTAATCAAACTGAGATGTGGGGCACCGCAAGTTAATGAAAAAAGGTTCAGGAGGAAGTTGGAAAGAGGAAAGGATTGTATGCAATGCCAGAAGTATGTTTCACCAAAAGTTCTTGGAAGGCAGTAAAGTCGAAACATAGGAGCCTGACTGCTCAGTTATGCACATATGGATGGTTAGAAGGAGCTTATTAAGGATGCCCGAACATGCTGCCATTTTGAAATAAGGGTTGGTGGCAATTACCACTGTTACTACTGCTTTGTCATTTTCTAGAAGTGTGATATACATGTTGTACTGACATAGATTGTGAGTCCTCTTCTAGCCTACATATTTCTACTAAAAGAAATACGGAGGTTACCACTGTTGACCTCTGCTTCTGAAAAAAGCAGTTACCGAGTTGTCATGTTGGTACTTTGCACTCAACACTATCTTAATATTGCTCGAGAGATAAGGAAATCAGGTTGGTTTCTGATTTTCATTTACTGAATGTTAAGATGTTGTATGTCAGTACTGCTACTGTTGTGATTGATACACCTTTGTGAAAAACCATAGCCATCCTCTACCCCAAATTATAGATTAAATGCTTGTTTAGGTCTAGAGCTTCAAATGCAATTTCTCAATAGCTGCTCTGTGGCTGCAGTGCAGTTATATTACCAGCAGAAACGTGTAATTAAACCCCATGTTACTCCATTGTGCTGCGCTTGTGTCTCCCATACACCTGTATACTAAGGTATGCTTGCACCTTGGCACCACAAATGCATGCTGTTACTGCAAAAGGCCCTAGTCTTAAATGGCCTTGAAAAGAAAAGATTTACATTCTTGAGTGTGCCATTGGAAGCTCCTTCTCTAGTAGTCTGTCACCCTGCTCCCTGACTAAAGGTCCCCATACATGAATTGAGCTGTGGCCGATTTTGCTGCCGACCACTGTGCGTGGGTGCTTGAGGCTGTCGGATCGCGGGTGCCCACATGGGGCGACAGATCCCAGTCAATCCAAAGCTGGGTCGGCCAGACAACGGACATGACACAGGCACCCTTTGTGCCTGCCGATACTGTGAGCGATGGAGAGCAGCATGATGACATCATCACATTGCACTCCACAGCTCATCTATCGGCCCTCACTCGCTACATGTGTGGGAGCCTTAAGTACATACAGATCCACTAGTGCGTATGAGAATGAACAGATGCGAAAAATAAAAGCACCCAAACGCATTAAATTCTTTTAGCAAAAACCGGGAATGAATAGATGCGCCAAAAAAACACACCTAAGCATACATTTAAAAAGCATTTTTTAGACGCATGAGTTGAGACATGGCCTTTTGTTTCTACCTTTCCAAGTCTCTGGGTTGTTGACAGAGCCTAAGGGCTAAATAGAGTAAGCACTTTATAAAGCATTTATGTAAAAATATACAAATGCATTATTGGATTCAATGTGTGACCAATATAACTCTCATAAAGCAATTGGCATCTATCTGGAAAGTCTAATTAGCTCTGATAGCATTTCCTTATAACATTTGTGCCTGCTGTATTAATATATTCATTCTAATACCCCTTCTTTAATTGTGAATTCTGTTTTATATTACAGATGGCTCTGTCAGATCTTCCCAGCACCCCTTTGGCGCTTGAATACCTTAATGACTTTGACTTAATGAAGTTTGAGGTAAAGCGGGAGCCACCAGAGCCAAGAGCTACACGCTTAGCTCCACCACCATCTTTAGGCTCTACTCCATGCAGCTCAGTACCACCTTCACCTACCTTCAGTGACCCCCCTGAATCAGCAGGACCACCCCGTCCAAGCCTTGAAGAGCTTTATTGGATGGCAGCTTTACAACAACAGATGGGTGGGGAGGGGCTACCGCTAACCCCAGAAGATGCGGTGGAGGTACTAATGGGTGGAACTGTACCTTCTCTACAAGGGATGGAGGGAGTATACAGGACTGGGGGGCAACATCCTCACAATTCTCACCCAGGTGGTTATTTGCTAAGTCCAGAAGATATGAATGCACAGCAGCATCAGGTGAGGGGTCATAAGAATGGCACAAAGAACTAAGTTATTTTTATTACTATTTCTAAAGAATATTGAGTATTATTGAATATTAAGGTGCAAACCTCCTCTTAACTTACACAGAAGTGTACACTTCTACTGTCATGATAAAGAGACTCCAGTTCTGTTTGTGTTGCCTTTAAAACATAAGACATTGGTGCTGTTGATGGTTGGTTATGTAGCACGTAAGGATGTATGCATGTGACACTGCTTGTTGCTACTGTGTGATGGGATTTGTCAGTACGGTTATACCTATAAAGCCGTACGTGTCACTGATCGCTTAATCTGCTAATATTAAGACCCAGACAGAATAGAGATGGCCAGGTGAAGGTAAAAAGAAGGGAAACAGTGGCTGATACGAAGAGGCAAAATCTTATGCCTCTGATCATGTGCACCAGTATTACAAATGACAATTTAGCATCCTGACATCCATAAAAATAGCAAAAACATTTCCTGGCCCCTTTTATAGAGCACGCCATACACACAAACGGTTTCATACAGATAATTATTAGCACACACCTAATTCGGGCACAACTCCACACCCATAAGAATGTTTTGTTACTCAATTACAGAGATCATGTAACATTCTACAAATCTTGGTGAATCATGGCTCTTCGGATGCTGTTAGGGCTGTAAAAAAGAAGTCCGTTCCTAATAAAACAGGTTTAAAAGAGAGAGCAGCAAAGAAACAAGCAAAGCAAAGAACATTAATGCTCTCTCACACTATACGTGTTGCCAACCTGAGGTTTTTCATGCTTACACTTGTATTTCCTACAAAATTAATTGAAAATGCAAATGCAAAAGCAGCCAAAATGTAGATAGCAGATATTGATTGACATATTGTGTGTATGTAACTTACAAAATCCAGTAGTCAGGACTGTAATATACAGAGTGCAGCAGTCACATAAACACACTAAAGCAGGGTACAGAAGGCTCGATACACTGCACGTACAGACCTGCAGATATGGGCCAGATCAATGGCTGCTTTGAGCACTCACGGCCATCTATCTGGCCCATATAATATGCGCCCATCGCTGTTTTCGAGCGAGATTGATTGAAAACAGCTATATCGGACATGATCATAAATATGGACGATGTCTATAAAGGGCAGTGGGGGGGGGGGCGGTATTGGCTGTTCCTCCCCCCCCCTTTAAAACATTGGTTAAATTCTAGATGCAAACGCATGTCATATATATATTTACACTTTTCAGAGAACAATGGACTACAGTAGGTCAGTATAAATATGTATTCCTTTACACATAGCTCAAAATAAGACAGTAGAGCAAATCCCAACATGTTTCATGGGTTTACGCTTCATCAGGGGTTTTATGTGTATAACCAGTAGTATATTTAAAGGGAGTAGTAAGGTCTTTACATTACCAGTAACATTTATTTGGTTATCGGATCAATGAATTTGCTGTGGCCACATATGGGTTCAGGACAACGGCAGATTGAAAGAAAATTTTGACCCACATAGATTTTCATTGAATTGCAGGTTCAGCCAATTTTGCCTACACTGTATTCATAATATGTAAAGTTGTCCTATGTTTTAAGTTGTGTGGACCACATATGAACAAAGTTGGGCAGGTTATACAAGCGTTTCCTACCCTTGGTCACAAATATATATATCAGGCTCCCACGTCTGCCACTGTAGACTGGTGACAGAAAAAAACATTATTGCTACCTCATACGATTATTACAGTTAAATTCTATTCATATGATTTTATCTATTTAAAAACCAATGCTAACTCACCTTTGGCAGGATAATAGTTTGTTCAACCCATTACTGTGCTGGACAGCTTGGTTTGTTTGTAAATGGTATGGGGAATGTATTACATTTTTGGGGATTGAGGCCCTTTCTCAACATAACTGTTTTGAAACGCAAATAACAATTCACTTTGGTTATTCCTTATTCCTGCCACTGATTACAAAACTGTTGTACAAAGAGATCCAACAGCTGATTGTGAATCATCTTGATATACTGCCATAGTTGCAAAAATTGTGTAATAATGTGGCAAAACGTGGCAATATACTGGAAGCATGTATGACATACATTTACTTAAATATAAAATTTTTTAAATCAGCAATGGTGTACAGTTTGTTCTGTGAGTCTTAGCAAACATGTCTCATCTGGCTATAACTTGAGGATCATTTAAGATACTTGCTACAACCTCTAAACAGTAACATAACTACATTAGCCTAAGTAGAGAAAATAGTGACAGCAGGCAGAGACTATGGTCCTTAAATTGTCACTCAACATATTACAATTTGAACCTGGCCTTTTTTTTCTTTCTTTTAGTTATTTTTAGGCGTTTTGATCAATATACAGTAACAAAAATATAGTGTAATATAGGGCCTGACATATTTCAGGGCAAGTTGGCAAAGTCCAGAAGGTTAAAATTGGTTTACTGATGCAGTATCTTAAATATGAACTAAACTAAAGAACATGGGTAGCAAGACCTCAGATTAGAAGTGGGAACATTTAAGAGTAATGATAAGGTATTACCTTACCTAAAGGGAATTACTGGATCAGAATTCCAGTAGTGGTAGTAAGTGTTTAGACCTTATGATTTTAACCTGCTGTACTTTAAACATCCAAAACCTTTTTTACAATTTGGTCTTTTCCAGCATTAGAATGCTATGTTACCTTGTCTAATGAACAAATATATTTTGGCTATAGTGTTCAAAAATGTATTACTTTTTTTAAATACACATTGGAACTAGAATATTTAATTGGCAATCTCTGCCTGTCCTCCCCTACCAGGGCCAACAATTATGTTTTCCTGTTTATATTCATGTGTTAATGTGACATTAGGTGATCACTTATATCAGACTAGTATACTTCTTTCTGCTTTTTTGGTTTTTCTTTTTTAATACAAAAAAAACGGTATAAATGTGGTTTTAACAATTAGAATTATTCTAAATATATGCAGATCAGCTTTTGTTTAAAACGGGAACTGGATACAAACTGGAGGCTGGAAAGTAGTTAAATGCAGATCATGGAGGTCAGCTACAGGTCATATACACCATCAATGAATTCAGAATGATCTCAGAAGCATCTCAAGCTGATGTCAACCTGATGCAATAAAAGTTTACCATTTAATTAAACCGCGACACATTAAATTAGGGTGTTGTGTTTTCTTTACACCTCTAACTCATTCATCTTACATTACAGCTGTCCCCCATGTCTGAACGTTTCTCTGATGAACAATTGGTTGGAATGTCAGTTCGAGAGTTAAATCGCCAGCTCCGTGGTTTCAGTAAAGAGGAGGCTTTGCGGCTAAAACAACGCAGACGCACTTTGAAAAACAGAGGGTATGCCCAGTCATGTCGGTACAAGCGGGTACAACAGCGCCATGTCCTGGAAACCGAGAAGTGTCAGCTCTCTCGCCAGCTACAGCAACTTCAACAGGAAGTGGTTCGGGTGACCCGAGAGAGGGACGGATGGAGAGCACGATATGAGAAACTGCTGAATGCTACGGGAGGGGGCACTGGGGCGGAAGTTCTGGGTACAGGGGGAGACAATGGATCTGGAGCTGAGCTCTTCCTGTGAATCTCCAATGAAATGACTGAAACCCAACTCTGAAGGTGTTATTATCTTTTGGGAAACTGCCCTGCCCCTAAAAATAAGATTCTTATTTTGCAAAGACCCTAATGTGCATCTTGGAGGCCCTGAAAAGATTTACTGCCCCGTTCTTATTTTTCAGACAAGAATAAAGATTATTTTGAATTCAACATGGTAAACGATACCTGTACCTTTCAATAGCTCACTGTCTCACTAATGTGTCAATATACACAACATGCTAATTACTTTTCCTTGTCCATGCTCTGTGTGTGTACCAGAGCAAGAGTTTATGGAGACCATTTTTTTTCAAACCCTAAAGAATATTTCTCCTATATTTACATCTCAAGTCCATCTTTATACAGTTGAACTGAAATTTTGTGTTTTGGCCATTTTGACATTGGTTTTGATCATTTCAGTCATCTTGTTTACAATGAAATGAAAGAGACACTTGTAAGTCAGACAAATATAACATAACATTAATAATGAAATAACCACAAATGTCATTTCTGTGCTCACATCATTATCAGTTTTATTCAACCCCCAAGTGACATTCATTCTTAGTACTTAGTACAACATCCTTTTCCAGTTATAACTGCTTTTAAACGTGAAGCATAGTTTGACACAAGTATCTTGCAGCGATCTACGGGTATCTTATCCCATTCTTCATGGGCAAAAGCCTCCAGTCACATTCTTAGGCTTGCGCGCAGCAACTGCTTTCCTCAAGTCTCACAAGAGGTTCTCTATCTATTGGATTTACGTCTGGTGACTGCGATGGCCACTCCAAAATGTTTCAGCCTTTAATCTGCAACCATGCTCTAGTGGACTTGGAGGTATGCTTGGTATCATTGTCCTGTTGAAAGGTCCAATGTCTCCCAAGCCTCAGGTTTGTGACAGACTGCATCACATTTCCTTCCAATATCTTCTGGTACTGAAGAGAATTCATGGTACCTTGCACACCCCGAAGCTTCTCTGTACCTGCAGAAGCAAGACAGCCCCAAAGCATGATTGACCCCCCGCCATGCTTCACAGT
>CM070032.1:86949767-86969812 GCA_036250615.1 Ptychadena robeensis | reverse complement strand
AATTATTCCTCAAAAATACCACTTGCCTAATAATTCTGCACTCCCTGTATATATATATCTACATATCTGTCCATAGAAGGCAAAGACTTATATATTCAGCATTTATTCTGCTTATTATACACTTGCATTTAGGTAACCTCGAACCTCAGCAAACCCTCCTGTCTTTTAAGCATAAAGCAAGAGGTAAAATTTGTAAATTCACCTATAACCTTAAGTGGCGGAGTGAGTAATTCATAACACTAGGTAGTGGTATGTCATAGAGAGATCACTACTATGACTACTCAGGTGCAATAAACATGTCAGTAGTTTATCTACACCAACAGTAGACCCTTCTTCAACTGTAAAACATGCCAGCCTTAGTTAATAGGATAAGTATAGGAGTCACAGTAAACATTGGGGGGAGGGGGTTATACTTGGTTTGATAGAACACAGAACCATGAAGGCACACAAAAAATAAAGAGAATAGGGTGCCCTTTACATGTGTCCATCCGTAATTGGAAAAAGAATGAGGATCACCAGACCAGGGTCCCCATCTGAAGTATCTTAGGGTAATCCAAGTGTTAGTGCCACGCATCGTAATTCCCAACCACTGAAAGTAGCGTGGTGATCAGTTGCTGGTGGAAGGCCTGGGAATCTACCTGTGTATGGGTAGTTTAAGGCTGCAGATTAGACACAGCAGAGTTAAGGAGTGGTAAGTACCCTATTAACTCCTGTATAACCTGAGATTACATTTACAATGCCTTTATAAAAGTTACATTACAAAATATTAAAAAAATCCAGGCTTATATAAGAGTATGTATTGTTTATGGGCAATAAAGAGTTTGGAGAGGAGACAGGTTTTTATTGAATGTTATTCCAGACTGTAGTTCTGATTTAACTTGAAAGTTAACATTTCTCTGGCCATCAACTGGTTACAATTTAACATAGACATGGTCATAGTTCAATAAATTGCATCACCAAGCAGCTAGTGCAGCAGTGACAGTTGTAAGAATATTATGTTCAGAGAGAGGTAGGCTTCATAACGCATTTATTTGCAATGTTGGCCACTTCCTCAGAAAGGTCTAAAGACCCCCATACAATCTTTCCATACAATTTCTGTACAATCAACTTTTGTTCTACCAAAACCATATAATATGAGGACCTTTCTAAACCTTCCAATCACTATGTATCCTATCAGGGAGGCCACTTTACTACACAGTTGTTGGTAGATCTAATACAAATTGTATGGATCGATCTTAAGGTGTATGGGGGGCTTAAGAAAGGTAAGGGAAACTGGATGGAAAATATGGAATGGTGACCAAAGTACTGTAAATAAGCAGGCAGGGAATCATATGGCTCAAATAATGTAAATTGTTAAATTCTCTGCATAAAAACCCAGAGAACAATAAAACTACTGTAATATAAATGTCCTTGCCTGCTTAGTTTCTTCTGTTTCATTTTCAGGAATGTTTTTTCCTGTTATTCAGTCTGAGCATTGCACAGTCTATTTCCTCTCTGATATGGTGACACCAGAGGTTCCTCCTCCCTCTTCCAGATGGCAGTGTGGCCCCATTCCCTGTGTCCATAGGAAGGGCTGCACATTAGTGGTATGCAGCTAGGCATGCAGAATAAAAACTATCTTTGCATAGCTGCAGCAGTGTCACTATTAGAGATGGTCGAAACGATTTCGCGTTAATTGCAAAGCCCCTGAACATGGTATCATCACCAAACTTGCTGGAGATGTAGAGAAGGGTTGGGGTATATTACAAAAATAGAAAATATGTCTCTAACATAAATAGTTTTTGCACAAATTAAGTTCAAAGTCAAGTCAAAATTTCAAAAATCGGAATTTCGACTTTAACTTTGGACTTAATTTATGCAAAAACGACATGTGCTAGAGCAAAACTTTTTTTCAAATGTTCCCACAACCCTTTTCTACATCTTTTCTGTCAGCCAGAAAGGGCAGAGATCTGCAGCATTCAGTGCCCCCTCCTCCATTTGAGATTAAAGCTCGAACACAATAAATATGTCACAGATCGAAGTGCCACCCAGCGATCTGTGACTGCAGCGGCGCCCTCTACCAGTTCTGCTGTGTCTCCTCCAAAACTTTAGAGGACCAGGACCTTTCGTAGATTAGCTCCCTCTGCTGATGGAAGAGATTGTGGCGCATGATGTGGCTCCTGCTCCCTCTGCTGGATTAGCACACTCATTATCACACACCTGGAGCCTTGTCCAACCAGATCACCTGACCTTGTATATAAGGAAGTCTGAGGCAACAAGGTGTTGTCTAAACAAAGGGTTCTTTATGTCTCTAATCCACAGGTTCTGCTTCTTCCTATTGCCTTACCGTTACCGACCCCTTGACCGTCTTCGACCACCCCGTTTGCCGCCTGCCCTTACTACCGCCTGTCTGACTACGTCTCTGCCTGCCATCTTGATACCGCTCTTTCGATATTCTGCTGTCAGCCGCTGCCAAGTAAGTGTAGCTAGGTACCGCAACCTGGGGGCTTCCCGCATCAATGTTCCATCACTCCTTGTTAAAAAAGTTATGTGCCCCCCTGTCCAAAGGCAGACAAGCTTCTCATGTAGTCTGATAATGCATATAGATGCAAAGTATGTGGCCACACTGCCATCTAATGCTGGAAGGGGAAGAAGGACCTTCTGTCACCACATCAGTCAGCAGACTGCACAATCAGTAATTTACAGGAAAATAATTGCTTGCATCAGATGTCAAAATCAATGGGTAGAGAAAACAGAATCTGTGGTAACTAACATGGGAGAGGGAATGTGGCAAACATAAGTCAATATGTCAACCTCCGGCCAGAGTATGGGCTCATCGTCAGTGCAGGAGGCAGGTAATATATATGGGCTCTATGGACATCCCCTTCAAGGAATGTGCTTAATGGAGCCCTAGACGCCATGGAAACATAGCCTAAGACAAAACAAACTTTAAATAAACAAGCACACTCAATAGACTGCTTTGCCTTTTTCTGTGATAACCATTGAACATATTTGTTTACTGAAAATAAAATGTGTGTAGCCCTTAATTATATGTGCCTTTTTGTATTATATTTTGAATTCATTGAAATTATATAGTTAAATTAATAAAAATATCTGTAACCAACATCCCACCAGAGGTATATAATCTGTTAAATGTTCAGAGACAATTGATGGATTGTATTTATATAGGCAAACTCCTACATTATCACCAACATTCATAAATAAGTAAACATTCTCATTTATTGCAGTAACTTGTCATAGTATGTAGTACTGTAGTGTCATGAAAAAATAGACTTCAGTGCCCTCTAGTGAGTTAATATTAAATGGCAGAATTGCTTATTAAAGTACAGTTTTGTTGATGAACATCACAAAACCTGTACCATATTATATTATGGTTTATAAAACATACATGAATACATTGTGCAAAAGTATGAAAATACATTTGATGAATGATAAATGTTGTGTACGTGATGCTGTACTTAAAAATGTATTTCTTTTTTTTTTTTTGACTTATCTTTTTTTATTCATTTTGCATTTCACACAGTAATACAAACATACAAACCATAAATCCAAAATAAATCCAAAACTGGACACATTACTGGGTATATCCTATGGACATATAATTTAAAATTGTTTAAAGTAGTTAACGCCCTCTCCCTCATCTTCCTGATCCCCAGGGAGATGCTAGATGTAAAATGTATTTCTTAACCATACCTTGAATAGTGGCAGGCAACAGTTTTTTTTTCCAAATGTCCCTTCAGCCTTATACACGTTAGAAAATCTCTAATAGCTTGAATGTCAAATGACCCTGAGAAGTATAGTGATGGTGGTAAAGCCATAGTCTACCCACCTGTGCCAAGACCGAGATCCCCTGATTTTGTTGGTGCGAGTCATTTGAACGTCTCCTGTGTTTGCTTAATCAGAAAGTGCAGAACGTGTTAATTTGACAAATATTTAGTTTTGCAAAACTGAATTGTAGCTCAAAGAGTTATGAATTAACCTACACATAGCTTGAACTTTAACATAATCGTATACATAACTAATGAAGTGGTAATGGCTGCCAGGATTGTGACTGGTATGTAAGTATCTCCTCGTTTTCACACATTATGAAGGGATTGGGTATTTTTTTTTAGTTTTCTCACAATCTATGTAAGTACTTTTCCAGGGACACCCTATTAGTCATGAGTGTTAAGGTGGCCACACTCGGGTCGATTTTCCAATCAATTCCCAAACAACTGACTGTCCTGTGAGTTTGGGGTGATCAATTGTTCCGCCACCCTTTCTTCAAATGGAATAAATCGATTCCGCTCAAAGAAGCTCCACTGAACAGGTAACCAACATGGAAAGTATTCAAAGTATGGAACAGGATCAATTGCGCAAAGTGGTGCGCATCGATTCTCCATCCAATCAACGAATGCACGTTCGGTGTGTTGACGTCATCATGCTGCGCTCGAGGGTTTCCAAAAAAATGGCAATCAATCAGGTATTTACCAAGATGTTGGTTCCCTGTTGAACCGATCTGGCTTGAACAAAAGGGTGTCCACATTAGATTTTCGAACAATCAATCGACACAAAACACGCACGTCAATCGATTGTTCAGGAATCTAACTTAAAATCACCTTTAGGGACCTTTAGTAAGCAGTCAGGGCAAAATTGTTTTAAAAATGTTATAGACTTGCTGTAAAACCGTTACTTACAAACCGAATTTAAGGGAACACCAAATCTGCTTAGATTGTTGTCTAAGTGTCGCTTGCAAGGATAACCACTGCAAATGCTTGATGAGTATAACCCACTTACCACTGTAACATAATTCTTTACTATACTTCACATCCAACATATAGTAAGTTTGAAACCTGCAAAGATAAATGAAACCTGAGACATTTACTTACATAAACCTTAAGGACAAAGAATACAATGCAAATGTAGATTTACCAACCTTATGTACACAGAAATACTAAATTATGGGTAGTGATTTTTAAGTTTGTATGTAAAGAAGGTTGTCTGCAAACACTTCAGCTCTGGTGCAATGGATTAGCATTGGAGAAACTTTGAAGACTTTGGCCTTTTAGACCATGTAACAAGTAATTATACAGTTTTAGTTGGGTTACAGTCTACAGAGTGAAAAGGACACACTGAATGATAAGAGTAGAGATGTAGGGTTTGTGAAGCACTATTCATAATCATTAAATGAGGGCATTTTATTTATTGATAAGGCCAAAAAATGTAAATGTAAAAACAGGGTTAATTTCCAGTTCTTGCATTTAGCAAAACAACAACCATGGAGGCAACACTAACATGGTTCAATGGACACCAAAAACAACAGTCAGGACAGTGACTTCACTTCTTATTGAGTATATGCTGAGCACAGCCAGGATTGGGAGGTAGCCAGACAAAGCTTAAAAGCCCTGTCAACACCGCTTGACAGCTAGCTAGACAGATGGAAGATAAACACTTCAGTTTTGTTCATGTTGAATTTTAAAAAATGTGAGGACGTGGAAGTAGATTTTACTGCATAAAATATGGCCAGAAATATAAAATGGTGTACTGGTTGCATACAAGTCATATAAAAGTCCATAAGAATAAGTCAACAAAAGTCATGCGCATCAAGAGAAATAAAAGGGGAGAAGGACTGAAGGTGGCCATACTAGGGCAATAACGACTTAAGATTTTATAAAGTGGAGTCACCAGTCACTAAAGTCTAAGTCCCAGGTGCCCAACCTGCGGCCCGGGGGCCTCATGCGGCCCTTTGGGTGTTCTTTGGCGGCCCCCCTCAGTCTTCCACTTGAGGCCACCAAACCCATAATAATAATGCATAGGGCAAAGGAATTCACCTTTATCAATGTGCCCCATCATGCTTGATGATATATATGACATTTTGATGATATATATGACACAAAATGTACATTACTATAGTGTTCCCCAATGCTTGAAGTATAATTTCAAACAAATTTTGTTATTTTAAAAATGAAAAATAATGTCTTCTAGCTATGCCTGCTGTAATTTTTTCATTATAAAATGCTTATACAAGTCAGTATAGATTTTAAATGTTATGTGCGGCCCTTTAGTGATGCTGAGGGCCGCACTTGTGGCCCTGCATATCAACTCAGTTGCCCACCACTGGTCTAAGTCAAGATGACTAGTGATGATGAACACAAGTGTCCAACAATAAACCACCCTTTATTAGAGTTCTCTTTAACATTCACATGACACACATCAATAGGCAAAGTCCTTGAATAACTTGGCAAATGTAAGTGCAAAACAGAGAGTGGGTAACGCTTAAACCGGGAACCAACGCGTTTCGCCCACATGGGCTTTCTCAGGGTGGACTGATTAGATTCCCTTAAAGGAAGCCCATGTGGCCAAAACGCGTCGGATAACTGATATACCATGGAACAATTACCAAGTTGTACATATATATGTCTGAGAACACCGATTGGGTGATTCCCTGCAAATATTGCCTTATGGCAAAAACTCTTTTATGATATTATGATTGTTATTATTATTATTATGTATATGGTCCTGATTTGTAACAATAAAGACCTTTTTTAATAGAAATTTGGTAAACATGTTGTAAGTAAATCTGTTTGGTGGCTTTAAAAAACCCTTTTGAGATTAAAATAGAGTGAGCCCCCCTTTTTTGGTGGGCCACTAGTAGGGCATGTAGTGTCTATTGTTTCATATCTACAGTCACTGTGTTAGTCCTTGAATTATTGTTATTGTAATTTTTTACCCTATTTGAAGGTCACCATCCATGGTGCAATCTGACTGTACAATTTATAAACAATAGTCTTTAGTTTTGCTACAACATTGTAATATGAGAGCCTTTCTGAACTTTCTAATGAATCCAATCAAGGACACCCCTACACTACATAATTGTTAGTAGCCGTGGTGAGCTTTCAGATCTCCTTTGTAGGTATTCCAGAGTGTTATTTTACATGTTGGAGTGAATTGATGTCCATCAGTCAAAGCCTGTGATGGGGCTATTAGTAAAAACGTCATTCATGTTAATATGTCCTGCAATAAACACTGCAGGATGAGGGTGTATAGGTATGGAACCATCCTTATACCCCCACACATTTTGAATGCCAGGATGCACTTTTGTTTTTTAACATTACGTTTTAATAGACGATTTTCACAAAAAAACACAATAAACTAAAAAATAGCAATACAAATAGATATCTAGGAAAGAACAGGCTAAATTAAACAAAGAAATATTGAGACAAGACAAATATAGTACATACTTAAACCAAGCAGATTTGCAGGGAAATGACAGATGACCATCAACACCAGTGGTTCTCAACCTGAGGGTCAGTAGCAGCAATGATGCCCACAAGCAGGGTGGGAAGTTAGGAGGAGTGTAACACCTCCTCCTCCCTACAAACTTAGGAGAGAGGGGGCATTACTCCCTCCTAACACAAGCGGTGTTGGAGGGGAAAATAGGAGGGAGGGGAAATTACACTTACCTGATTGTGCCAGAAGTGATGTCACGGAGTAGGCACTGGCACTATTCTGGTCCAAATACAGAAAGTAAGACTTTGCAACATTTCGGATCTAAAAAGATTGAGAACCACTGATCTACACAATCTAAATTAATAAATCATAGAAAATAATTCATCAGAATTAAGTCAGGTTCTGAGACACACATGTCCATTGTAGGCACTTACAGAAGGACTACACTTAAAGTTCACAGACCAATAAGCAGAAAGCCACTATGCACACATGTACCTTTGATGCTGATAACTTGTTCTCAGTTGTCCCACTTTTTTTTGGTAGGTACTAGCAACGACATATCGGGGACAACCCCCAAGACCTGTCTGTTTAGCTCTTCGTACTGCTACCAACACATTAACTTTAAGAACTGATTGCTCCCTGGCTGCTTAATATGCCCAGCCCTTGACCGATTCCATTGTAGTGTCCCGAGAAACGGTCACATAACTGTAATATATGTGCTGTATTATAGGTACTGTATAATGCTGTATTTTGTGTGTGTACCCCTGTAAAGGGTTACACCTGTTGTTTACGAAAAGCTGGTACCATGACTCATGTCTGGGTGTGTACTTGCATACTTCTCTCCAAATTGTAACAAACATAGTAATGCCCAGTAACAGGCCCCTACCTGCTGGCCTGGACCTTGGAGTTATTGGGCTGTGAGCGGAACCTGGTGAGCGAGCAGAGGACATCCACCCTAAAGAACCTGGTGTTGTGACTAGTTTCACATACAGCACTTCACTTGTCAGACGTTTTGATGTGTGTGCTAATAAGTTGCATTTAATAATTTTATTTAGACCAAATGCCAAAGGTACAGAAAATCAGAGCACCAAGTACCATGTATTTATAATCATTTGTGGTAATAAGTACTTTTAAAAAGCTCAAGGGATTTCAGTGTGGTGTCATAAAATACCTCCTTCATTATACCCTTCAGAAATGTACCCTGCTTTATACTACACTTTCTAATGTAAGTGGTTTTACTATAAATTGGAAGCACCTAGGAACAACAGCCACAAAGTAGCAGACCACATGTTGGGGGCCACCGAGACATGTATGGTGAAAGAGTCATCAATGCTCTGTTGACTCAATAACTGTTAACCTCAACACAACATCTGTGCCCCAGGTAATGGGTTTCCATGGCAGAACAGCAAGAGTTGCAAGAAAATTTTTACCTTCCTGTCTGTTAAGTACAAAATGGAACATTTTAGGGAAGTGGTATATGGCAGTATTTCAGGGGTTGTGCCTCACCTCTAAGTTCCAGGAAAGGAACATCTTGACGCTTCAGCATACATTGATATGGAAAATGTTATGCAATGGACAATTCAAAGTAACCTATTGCCTGCCCCTGTGCTTTTGCGATGATTAGGAAAGTTTAATAAAAGTGTAGAAACCTGCCTGTCAATCATCCCTCAGCCATATCAAGCCTATTCAAGCATCCTTAAGTTAAAAAAACTATGCTAGGTGTCTAAAAGACTGCTTTTCTTAAAATTTTTATATATGGTAAGTTTTTTCTTATGCAACAATCTGTAGATGCTAAAATATTACTCTTCCACACCAATGACTGTAAGTAGAAATTGTCCTTTGATACTATATTCAGCAGTTAACTGAAAAAGGGCTATAGACCACAACTCATGTTCAATTACCATTATTCATTCAACTAGAAATAACCGCATATCACAAGACTTGTGGGTAAAGTTTAACAAGTTTTTCAAACATTCATTCATTTATTATTAAACAGTAGTGAAAGATGAACCAAATGTTATGTCAGATGAAGCCAGATACGAATTTCCTGAATCTTGTAATTGTGTACTAATGGTGCCAAGAGTCTCGTGTCAGGCTTGTGTCATAATCATGTGGTCTAAACAGTCCATGAAAGCTGAGTATTTCCAATGGTCAGTGAAAGACACATCATTTACGTCCCATGTCTGTCCCTATAGCTTGTAATTATGTTGGCAGGTTGTTTTTGTTGCTTTTTTGCCTTTTTTTATGGAGTCCCTGTTTTGTAGTGCTGTTTTTTTACTTATTGTCTTCCCTTTTTTTTTTCTTTCCTCACTCCATTCCTCACAAGCCTTCTCTGACAACATGTTACAGCAACTACAGTGCTGCTTTGGTGATATAGAACTTTCTGGGACTGTCAAGCAAGACATCCTTTTTTCCACCCATCCATGGACATTGAAAAACCTTACTATAAAGCTAAGTTACCCTTGAAATCAATGATACATGATTGATTTTTTTTTAAAGTTTATCTTGGCTCTGACTTTATACACTTCAAGGAGGTAAACATGACATCACAAAGCCACACTGGAAGCTTCTGGCATAGCAGAGTAATAAAAATACAGATAGCATGCTATCCAAACCACTGCAGGGGTAAAGATCACCATACTCTTCAAAATCAAAATCAAAAGGTGCCAATTCACGGGTCGATACCAGTATGATTGGCCTACGATCGAACGCAGCTTGGGGACGTCAACGTAATCGCAAATCGATGGTCCCTGGTCCCCATCCGAAGTAAAGGTGTTCGACCAGAATTTACACACATGTCCGTTTCTGTGTATGAGGGCTTTACTGTACAATTTCTGTACAATAATTCTTTGTTCTACCAAAACCATGTTATATCAGGGCCTTTCTAAACTTTCCAATCAAAATGAATTCTATTGCAGAGCCTTACTGTCCAACTGCTCGTTGATGCAAATTACTGATCAGCCAGTTACATGGTGGCAACTCAATGCATTTAGGCGTGTTGACATGGTCAAGACGAACGGCTGCAGTTCAAACCGAGCTTCATGGGGAAGAAAGGTGATTTAAGTGACTTTGAATGTGGCATGGTTGTCGGTGCCAGGTGGGCTGGTCTAAATTTTTCAGAAACTGCTGATCTTCTGGGATTGTCACACACAACCATCTCAAGGGTTTACAGAGAATGGTCCAAAAAAGGTAAAAAAAAAGAGTGAGTAGCAGTTCTGTGGGCACAAATGCCTTGCTGATGCCAGAGGTCAGAGGAGAATGGCCAGAGTGGTTCCAGCTGATAGAGAGGCAACAGTAACTCAAAAACCCACTTGTTGGAACCACGGTATGCAGAAGAGCATCTCTGAACGCACAACATGTCAAACCTTGAGGCAGATGGACTACAGCAGCAGAAGACCACACTGGGTGCCACTCCTGTCAGCTAACAACAGAAAACTGAGCCTACAATTCGCACAGGCTCACCGAAATTGAATAGGACATATGTTGCCTGGTCTGATGAGTCTCGATTTCTGCTGTGACATTCGGATGGTAGGGCCAGAATTTGGTGTCAACAACATAAAAGCATGGATCCATCCTGCCTTGTATCAACAGTTCAGGCTGGTGGTGGTGGTGTAATGGTGTGGGGGACATTTTCTTGGCACACTTTGGGCCCTTTAGTAGTAATTGAGCATCGTTGCAATGCTACAGCCTACCTGAGTATTGTTGCTGACCATGCCCATCCCTTTATAACCACAGTGTACCCATCTTCTGATGGCTACTCCCAGCAGGATAATGCACCATGTCATAAAGCTGGAATTATCTCAAACAGGTTTCTTGAACATGGTAATGAGTTCACTGTACTCAAATGGCCTCCACAGTCACTAGATCTCAAAGAAATAGAGCACTTTTGGGATGTGGTGGAACAGGAGATTCACATCATGGATGTGCAGCCGACAAATCTTCAACAACTGGGTGATGCTATCATGTCAATATGGACCAATCTCTCTGAGGAATGTTTCCAGTACCTTGTTGAATCTATGCCATGAAGGATGAAGGCAGTTCTGAAGGCAAAAGGGGGTCCAACCCAGAACTAGCAAGGTGTGCCTAATAAAGTGGCCGGTGAGTGCAGTTGTTGGTAGATCTATGGAGTAGATGGTGGGTTGAATGCAGGATTTGTGACCTATAAGATCTTCCTATTTCTCCCTAAAACCAATGCTAATAGCAGACACTTTCAGGTAGGGCCTATATACAGTATATATATATATATATATATATATATACATATCCTTAAGTACTGAAATGCATTAAGAAAGATTTAATAAGAATTATAGGTTATAGGTCAATCCAAAAGCAACAATCAATCACAGCAATATTGTTATCAAACTAGATTCAAATATTTAAGAAAACAAGTTACAAAGTATAATAAAATATATAAAAAAAAGTTTGTCATTTGTATTTACATTGACTGTCATTATAATTCCTCTTGATGTAGTTATGTGATCCCCCTAAGTTCTTCATAATGATGATCGCTAGGGAGTGGCTACCCTAATTCTGCCTGGATGATCCCAGATTACATAGTATTGCTTTTATAATTAGTCCCGAAGATGAACCTTGGCTCTGAGATGTCTGACCATGGTTTTACATTTCTCTGCAGGGATTCTTTGAGCTTGTATCATAATGACTATCTTATCCCCTCCTTTGGTTTCATTTGCCCACTCTCTACCTTTTTGGATTAGGAATGTGGATCAAATGGATACTTGTAACAAAGACTAACTAGAATTTAACATAAACTTAAAGAGGACCTACCTTGTATCTGCTTTATATTATCGTCACCTCAACGCCGATATAGGGCAGATAAGGAGGTAAAAAAAAAAACAATAAAATAATAATAATAATAAATAAAGAAATACTTGCCTGTGAAATCTGTCAATATTCGGTGGCGCCCCGCCCCTCCTGTGACATGCAGTTAGCTCTGGCCATGGCCGGCTCCGGAAGCAAGTGGATTTTGGGAAAGTAGACGTCTGCCTCCTATAATCTCCTTGTGCCCGGCAGCCAGCCATCAACTTTTGTTCTACCAAAACCATGTAATATGAGGACCTTTCTAAACCTTCCAATCACTGTGTATTCTATCAGGGAGGACCTGGCACTACATAGTTGTTGGTGGATCTAAAGGTGTATGGGGGGCTTAACACAAGGTTTTGAAGCTTTGTCAGAAGAAAGGTGGGGGCAGCACATAAAGCATGAAAACTTTCTGCATACTATAGTTTTATCCTTTTCAACTTACCTACCTGCAAGTAAAAGTCAGTACTGGGCAAAGTGTTTATACTGTTTTTACTGTTATGGAATAAATTAATATTCTTTTTAATTCACTCCACCTTCTGTTTTTTTTTACAACCTAGCCCTACATCTAGAGACGTCACAACATTTTACAACCACTTTCATTAAAAACCCAATATCATTAGTTTAAATTAATTGACATAAAGGCATATTTAAAAAAATCCACTAGTTTAGAAAAATGAAGGCATAATTCAGTTAATCCACTAATTAAGCTGAACCCAGTTGGGGTAAATTTGCTATCCCTCAAATCTGAGTATTGGCGCACCCACCAATTTCTTCTGTTTTCAGTTATTGGTGAAACTTTAGCGTAATAAATGATTAGCTGGGCAGAAGTTTTGAATACTTTCTCAGCCATCCTGAAATCATGCAAGTAAAGTTGCCAAGGGATTTCTTCAATTATAAGAAAAATACATTGGTTCATTCCATTCTATTGGAGCCTTAGGAGCATTTAGGGAAAGGCTCTACTACGGATCGCACAAAAAACATGCACGGAAAGCATGTGTTTTTCTGTGTGCATCAGCCCCTGTCTACCTGTCAATGCAGTTTATTTTTATAGTCCATTGAGCTGCAAATTCGGAGCAGTGCAGTGCGCCCCAGAAAAAAAAACACAGCAGTGGACCTAGGCACAATGGAGGTAATGGGAGCAGTTCAGGCATTGATAAAAAACCATGCTGCATCCGCTCCCAAATTGCCCAAGTGGAGCCTTACCCTTAGGGGCTTTAATTATTATATGTTTTTCTCAGTGCATGCTTTCTGTGATCTGCAAACGCGTACAAAAAGCATTGTGTAGCTGTTCCACTGATGCGCCGACTTCTGCGTGCTGCACACGCTCCCACAGAACTCTCTATTCACTTCCTCCAAAAATTGGATGCCAATTCAAACAAACAGGTCTTTCCCATAATCCATTGCAAGTTACTTTAAGTTAGCTTTCTTTGTCATGGCCACTGGTAAACAGCATGGAGTCTTGAACAAGTGGCTGAAAAAAATGGTTCTTCACAGAGGACACAGTGAATATTCATGAACATTTAGAACTTGAAGACCATCTTTATGAAAATAAAGGACTATATTTACCGTATATAGAGGGAAATTCTTAAATACTGAGTAGCATATTGTCTTGCACAAGGTAAAAGAGAAACAGATAAGGTAAAAAAAAATATATATATTACATTGTGGTAAATTTGATAATAACTTTTCATGAAAAAACACTGAAGATATGAAACTTTTAAACACTGTAGTCAGTGTACAGCTTGTATAACAGCAGGGCCACCGTCAGAAAGGGGGGTGCAGACTGTGAGCAGTTTCTGCATCAATTAAATTCAAATGTAAGGGGGGAATCCAACTTAAAAATTTTATTTTGAACTTTATTTATGCAAATAAAAAGCATGGGCTAAAGCAATACTTACATTTTTCACAATTTTCCTATAACCTTTGTCTAAATCTTCAGCAATTTTGGTGATGATACCATGTTCAGGGCCTTTATAATTAACTCTCAGAATCAGAATCAGATTTATTTCGCCAAGCAGGACAGGTCCTGCTCGGAATTGGGTGTGGCACAGTATACATAGTACATATCTCAGTGTAGTGGGTAGACGAAACAAGAAAGTAGAAGCATCATACAACAAACACTAAACCCCAATACGGAATGCTCGATATAGTCTGCTCAGTAGGATCATGGGACTTGTGACCTGGTCCTTAGGACCTGGTCTGTCCGATCCTTTTTTAGGGTGGAAGTATTCGGAGGGAGTTCAGAAGGTTGACAGCTGAGGGGAAGAAGGAGTTCTTATGTCTCGCAGTCTTGGTGGACATGACCCGAAGCCTCCGGCCCAGTGGCAGTGTGCTGAAGAAACAGTGCCCTGGGTGGGAGGGGTCACTTGCAATCCTCAGCGCCCTTGACCGCAGTCTGTTATTGTGCAGGAGACTCAGGCTATGTTCCCTTTTAGGCGATTGACCAGGCGATTTTTACCTGCGATTGTTTTTTAAAAAACGCCCCCATTCTAAAAAAATAAATTGTGCGACCATTCAAAATAGTGTGCACGATTGACGGCGAGCGTCATGCGATTAATTGCCTAAGTGAGAACATAGATTCAAAGTCAGATAGTGGAAACTCAACCATTTCAAGGAAAAAAATTTTAAACTTCCACAAAATGTCTAAACGTGTTTACATATCACCAGCCAGGTCCAGCTCAGCGATGGGGGCAGATTATATGGGTCAGATAGATTGCCGTGAGCACGCACGCCGTGCGCATTGCGAATGGATGCTCATACTGGCTAAGATCACAGAATGAAAAAGAGAAGCTATAAAGCTGGTTTGCAAATCGTTGCAAATAATTGCGCAAAGCAACTTGCGATGTAAGGCAATAGAATACAGTCAAATTGAATTTTACGATGTTCCTTAATATATTCGCGAAATTAAGCGAACTCGAATATACCATATGCTGCTCAACACTAGTGGAGAGTTCTGAGGCAAGATCTCAGTAAGCATGAAGAGTGGGCAAAAGGGCCCTAAGAAATATATTGTGACAACCACTCCATGAGAATGTTGCTGTGGCTAAGGAAACCACAAAAACAGAAGGGGTAGCAGAGGTCAGATGGGCATAAGCAAAGGGTGCTCAGTGCAAAGTACTGGGTCTTCTCTGCAGAATGTTCCCGAAAGGAGACATCTATTTGAATAGCCTGAATTTATTGAGATTTTGAGGGTAATTTTTTTTACCAGTCTATTGAGACGCTGTGTTAGGCCCTGCAAAAAGGTGGCTTGCTATTCCATGTCATCTCAGTGTGGAACTGCAAGGTGTTTGGACACATTGTAAAGCATTCCAGGTAAAGACACAGAAGAGCACTGGTGAAAGGGTAGGGTAAGGTACTTATATTGTGTATTCAAAACTATACAATTCTCCAGAAAGCCACCTGCTGGTAAGCAGGGATATTACAAGTGTGCTGCAGCACAGTGCCATCAGCAGGCAAGATTTGGAAGCAGCAGTTTTCTTAACAGTAGGTAAACAGTAGCCCCTGGACACTCCTAACTGTCTGGAAAGAACTTCTATCAGTACACCATATTAATGGACAAAGCTTGCTTGATGATACAAAATAGAGAAGACACAGAAGATATGCTTTAAAGTTTAAGGACTTCAAGTAACTTAATATACAGCTTGCCCTTCCAGTTACAGTTGTTTGCACAAAATTATTTAAAATTTGTATTGTTTACTGTAAACAGTTTATGCCCACTGAATAACACTTGCTAACTTTAATATCACTATCAAGGGTTAAAGCTAGGGGTGTGCAATTGTAATGTGCATAGTAAATATTATTAGTGGTAATTGATGATGGCCAAACTGCCGGCAAGGTGGACAGTTCGGCCGCGAACAAGCATGTTCGCCCTCCTTCTCGCCAGCGGACAGTACGGGTGTTCGACCCGCCCTGTTTGCCAGCAAGAAGGAGCCCTCTATTCTTCCTCCGGATCAGAAGCAGCGAGACCCCGCCGCAGGAAGAATGTTTTCACTGAAGACCTGGTAGAGAATGCGGTCTTTCAGTGAAAAACCGGCTCGCAAACCCAGATGTGACGTCACCCAGGAACTATGGGTTTTCAAAGTCCGCCGTCCCCGAACGGGTGGATGGCGGACTTTCTTAAAATGATACTACTAAAGGTGGGCAGACATGGTTCGGTTTTTCCTTTCCATGGACTTTAAGTTGATCATTTGAAAACCAATTCCTTTTTACCTGAATCAATCAATCAATCAATCAATCAATCAATCAGAGTGATGGAAATGAAACATAAAAATGATCGAGCAGTGATCGGACATGTTGGTAAATTTCTGACGATAAAAGATAAGCCTGTAAGAGATCTGGGGGTTAAATGTGAGAGAGGGCTCAATGCATATAAACAGGTCTCATAACAAAGCAAAAGTGTGTTCAAAAAAGTTTAAACCTGTCGTGAAAATATATCCGTGTGCTACAGGACAGTGCCACACCCAACATATAAAACCCACCCAGATTCCAAGACTGCACACAGACCTTAAACCCTAAAGCTGGGCATAGACGGGCTGATTCCTGCTGGACGTACGATTGGATGCCTTGCTTGTTCCCGCATCCGATCGTGAGTCGGCAAGGAATCGGGTGCACCAACTTGCCATATTGAACTTCAATCTGCCGTCATGTCTTATTGCACAGTGATCCGACATGACGGATAATTTTGATCCGAGCCCATTAGTTCGGATGGGAACGGCCCCAGCCGAAGTAAAGGGTGGCACACAAAGGGTGCCAGCCGATACTCGGAACTAGCAGCCATGCGTGATGACATCATCATGCCTGCTAGGTCGGCTCGGCAGTCAACAGGAAATCGTCCCGTCTAAGCCTTGCTTAAGTAACAAAAAGATTACCTCTGTGTAATAAATAACCCAAACAGCTAATATTTTTAGATACAGAATGGCATGAACCATGGAAATATTGATGAAGATGCTGGCTGTTAAGAAGTGCTCCCCGCTGTTTATTGTTAGAAAAGGTCCATGGGGACATCCTGTTTTCAAAGTCAACAAAAAATAGGGTGAAAATAATTGTTTGCACAGGTCATGTACCCATTGACCAGTGCATGACCAGAATCACATGATATTGCCACCTTGATGCAAAATTACTGCATGTCCCTTTCACAGTCATGTAGTGTAATGTTTACTGGTGGTTTGATGCAGAATTGTCCTTTGTACAAATCAACATAAAAACAGGCCCAATCCTTTCTAGTTTGAAGGTGAAATTCTCCATCAGATTTTCTGTTGGCATAGAATAGGTCATGACATAAGAGGCTTTTCTTTGCTGGAGGAGGTTTGTAGAGCACCATGGCTACAGCATGGAAATAACTATACTTAAAGCATAGCATGCCTCTTCCATAAATAAAGAAGCCTATACACAGGGTAACATTTAACCCCTATACATTGGGTAGTCTATTACTCTGATGCGCTCTGATGCACCTATTATTCATACACATCAGATGGCTCATCACTACTAAACGCAAGATAGCTAATCACTCCTATATGCAAGATAGCCTATCACTTCTATACATGGGATAGCTCATCACTCCTATATGCAGGATAGCCTATCACTCCTATACGCGAATAGCCTATCACACCTATACGAAGGATAGCCTCTCACTCATATACACAGGGTAGCCTATCACTTTTATACATGGGATAGCCTATCACTCCTATGCATGGGGTAGCTCATCACTCCTATACACAAGATAGCTTATCACCCCTTTATCTCCTGTACATAGGATATAGACTATAACCCCTATACATAGAGGACAGGCATTCACTCATTTACACAAAGCAGCCTATCACTCCTTTGCATAGGGAATCCTATAACCCCTATATACAGGGCATCCAATAATCTCTATACACAGCACAGACTATTACTCCTATACACAGGGCATCCTATAACCCGTGTATAGGGGGTTATGGGCTGCACTGTAAATTCATTATTATACAATAATAATAAAAATATAATAATCGTTTTAATGAGGGTTGTTTTCAAGGAGAGGGCAGTTTAAGATCAAACAAATACAGTTTAAAGTGTTCAAGTGTTAAATGTGTACAAATAGAATAAGGTGCAAGAACACATGGGGGGCTACCTCAAATTTGTTGTTTTCTGCATTGGTGTGCAATATTGGGCCAGTTGATGGCAATGATGGTATATTATAAATGCATGATTGTTAAGGACACATATACAGTTGGTACGGAAAGTATCCAAACACCCTTAACTTTTTCACTCTTTGTTATATTGCAGCCATTTGCTAAAATCTTTTTTTTTCCTCATTAATGTACACACAGAACCCCCTTTTGACAGAAAAACACTGAATTTTAGAAATTTTTTGCAGATATTAAAAATGTAAAACTGAAATATCACATATTAAATATTAAATATTCAGACCTTTTGCTTTGACTCATATATTTAACTCAGGTGCAGTCCATTTCTTCAGATCATCCTTGAGATGGTTCTTAACCTTCATTTGAGTTCAGATGTGTTTGATTTTACTGTTTGGACTTAATTATGAAAGCCCAAACCTGTCTATATAAGACCTTACATCTCACAGTGCATGTCAGAGCAATTGAGGTCAAAGGAACTGCCTGAAGAGCTCAGAGACAGAATTGTGGCAAGGCACAGATCTGGCCAAGGTTACAGAAACATTTCCGTGGCACTTAAGGTTCCTAAGAGCACAGTGGCCTCCATAATCCTTAAATGGAAGACGTTTGGGACAACCAGAACCCTTCCTAGAGCTGGCCAAACTGAGCTATGGGCGGAGAAGAACCTTGGTGAGAGAGGTAAAGAAGAACCCAAAGATCACTGTGGCTGAGCTCTAAAGACGCAGTCCGGAGATGGGAGAAAGTTGTAGGAAGTCAACCATCCTTGCAGCCCTCTACCAGTTGGGGCTTTATGGCAGAGTGGCCCAAAGGAAACATCTCCTCCGTTCAAGACACATGAAAGCCTGCATGGAGTAACAAACACCTGAAGGACCCCAGAATGGTGAGAAATAATATTCTTTGGTCTGATAAGACCAAGATATAACCTTTTGGCCTTAATTCTAACTGGTGTGTGTGGAGAAATCCAGGCACTGCTTATCACCTGTCCAATACAGTCCCAACAGTGAAGCTTCATGCTGTTGGGGTGTTTTTTTAGTTGCAGGGACAGGACGACTGGTTGCAATCGAGGTAAAGATGAATGCAGTAAAGTACAGGGATATCCTGGATGGAAACCTTCTCCAGAGTGCTCAGGACCTCAGACTGGGCCGAAGGTTTACCTGCCAACAAGACAATGACCCTAAGCACACAGCCAAAACAACTCCGTAGAACAACTCTGTGACTGTTCTTGAATAGCTGTCCATCAATGTTTGCCATCCAACCTGACAAAACTGGAGAGGATCTGCAAGTAGGAAAGGCAGAGGATCCCCAAATCCAGGTGTGAAAAACTTGTTTCCCAAAAAGACTCATGGTTGTATTAGATCAAAAGGATGCTTCTACTAAATACTGAGTAGAGGGTCTGAATACTTAGGGCCAAGTTTTTCTTTTTTAACAAATCTGCAAAAATGTCTACAATTCCGTGTTTTTTTGGGCAATATGAGGTGCTGTGTGTACACTAATGAGGGAACAAAGAACTTACGGTAAAATATTTTAGCAAATGGCTGCAATATAACAAAAAGTGAAAGATTTAAGGGGGTCTGAATACTTTCCGTACCCACTGGAAAATTGCAGGAAACGCACAATTAGGGTTATTCATTCTAGAACTGAAACAGAACAGTGTTCTCATGACTATCACCCTATACACAGGGCACAGACTAGAACCCCTATACACAGGTCATCCTATAACAACTATATACAGGGCAACCTATGACTCCTATACATAGGACAGCCTATAGACCCTATACACAGGGCACAGACTAGAACCCCTATACACAGGGCATCATATATCCCCTATACACAGGGCATCCTATAACCCCTATACACAGGGCACATACTAGTACCCCTATACACAGGTCAGCC
>CM070032.1:86922157-86936078 GCA_036250615.1 Ptychadena robeensis | reverse complement strand
GGTGCATCTTATAGGGTGAATGTGCGATCACCTGTGGCTGAGTAGTCTTTCGCACATTCTGCGTGCCCTCTGCCTCCCCAGCCAAGCAGTGAGCTTGGCTGGTAGAGGCGGGGAAGCTGTCAGAAGGAAGATTCAGGAAGGAAGATTATCATCTTGCCAGCCCAGAGTTTAGTATGTCAGCTTGAGATGGTATACAGAGCTACGGCTCTACATCCACAAATAAGTTCTCTCTGCTACTATGGCAGAGCAGGGACAAAGAAGCTGACAGCTTCCCAACCTCGTTTAACTTTATCTGGTTGATGGTGCATCGTATCAGCCGGAGCATCTTATAGGGTGATAAACATGCTTTGCCATTTTGTGTGTTGGGCTGCGGCATAATGCACTTCCACTGGCACAGGAGTAATAGGGTTCCATTGAGAATAAATGGAATGGCACTGCCGCTCACCTGTGGGTAACAGGCTTTTTATGCATTGTGGTACACCTCCATATAGATGTGTACATATTCTGTTGCTCATACATATAGTTATGTTGAAAAATACCCATTAGTCTATTTAAGGATTACATTAAATCTATCTATCTATCTATCTATCTATCTATCTATCTATCTATCTATCTATCTATCTATCTATCTATCTATCTATCTATCTATCTATCTATCTATCTATCTATCTATCTATCTATCTATCTATCTATCTATCTATCTATCTATCTATCTATCTATCTATCTATCTATCTATCTATCTATCTATCTATCTATCTATCTATCTATCTATCTATCTATCTATCTATCTATCTATCTATCTATCTATCGAGAGTTTGGAGTTCAAGTGATACCGTTTATTGGCTAACTGAAGTCATTAGAGAAGCAAGCTTTTGGGATATCGCAGATCCCTTCTTCAGGCTCATGATCTTCACTATGTTAAACTTAAGGGTATCTTGTCGCCAGACCAAAAATAGAAGATAATGTTAAAATGGGAACAACTGTAAAAATTGTGCCTGTTTACAAAATATTATCTCCTTGGTTTAGAGAGATTTCCTTGTTATGTCTTCAGAGGCAGGAAGTAAAGGGAAATATTGCCAATATGTCCCAGACAGCAAAAAAAAAAAAAAAAATTGGTGCAGAATTTTACATTTAAAGTAATGTTTACCATATGATATTAACAAATTGTATGATTTAGTGTTATATCATTGTAATATTAATCATGATAGGATGATACCTTTCTTGCATTCTTCTACAGTATAAATTGTACTCTTGTTCCTGTACATTCTAGCACTTCTAACCTTTGTCAACTGTGCCTATGTAAAATGGGGAACTCGTGTTCAAGACTTGTTCACGTATGCCAAGGTCTTGGCTCTGATTGCCGTCATCATCGCTGGGATTGTAAAGCTCGCTCAAGGTGAGATAATGCTCATGGTTAGGAAAATTTATTATGGAAAGCAAATTCAGATTTCACAAAATATTTAGGTTTGGTAACTGAATTAATCAGAATGTACTTTTTTTTATATAAATAAAGCTATAGTAATCAACAAGCATAATCCTACTGATGCATCAGTGTGGACCACTGTACTTTCTTGACATTTTACCATTTTATTATTTTGAAATTTTTTGAAAGTGTTTACTAAAGGCCCCCATACACGTGTCGGATTCCCACCGGATTCCGGCACGATCGATTCCGGGCGCGTGCACGCGAAACGATCGTGCCGGAATCGCGTGCAGCCCACCTTGTCCGATCGTTCGCGTCCGATTGATTGGGGGCTCAGAATCAGATTCCGACAGAGAACCAACATGTTGGTCTTTCTGATCTGATTCTGCACACATCAGGGGGAGTTGCCATTTGGGAAGTAAGTGATCGGACACGGAATCGTCCAGGAATCCGTGGGACAAGGTGGTATGCAGCGATCGGATACTCTTAATTGGCTGATTGATCGGAGCTCCGATTCCCGCTGAGATCGCCGGAATCGATCGGGTGAGTGATCAATTGGCCATGGAATCCGACACGTGTATGGCTAGCTTAAGTGAAATAAGTGGGCTGCATTACCGACCTTCTGAAAATGTTAGCTCTCCGATTGGTATGCAAAAAATTTTGCTCTAATACCATCTGAACCTCTGAATGGGTCAGGTATGCAGATCAGGAAAGTCATGCAGATAATTTCAGTATAAGAATTGATATTTTCCAGTCTCTATGAAGTTTGTTTTAATACAAAAAATAAGTTATACTTTTGTATATTGGGTTACCATAAATATATAGCAGTGTTCTTTGGTTTCCAGGAAAGTGGAGGTTCTGTTTTTATATAGATGTTGGCATGTGAGCGAAGTGTTGGAATTTGCTTAGCATTTGCAGTGAAAACATGCCTGAGAAACATACAGTGGAGAAAAAAAGTATTTAGTCAGCCACCAATTGTGCAAGTTCTCCCACATATAAAGATGAGAGAGGCGTGTCATTTTCATCTTAGGTACACCTGAACTATGAGACACAGAATGGGGGAAAGAATCCAGGAAATCACATTGTCTGATTTTTAAAGAATTTATTTGCAAATGGTGGAAAATTTGTATTTGGTCAATATGAAAAGTTCATCTCAATACTTTGTTATATACCCTTTGTTGGCAATGACAGAAGTCAAGCCCCCCATACACCTTTAGATCACTCCATACAATTTCCATTAGATCTACTAACAACCATGTAGTATAGTGGCCTCCCTGATAGAATACATAGTGATTGGAAGGTTTAGAAAGGTCCTCACATTACATGGTTTTGATAGAACAAAAGTTGATTGTACAGAAATTGTATGGTAAGATTGTAAGGTGCATGGAGGCCTTAAGTCTTCACAAAGTTTTCACACACTGATGCTGGTATTTTGGCCCATTCCTCAATGCAGATCTCCTCTAGAGCAGTGATGTTTAGGGGCTGTTGCTGGGGAACACAGGCCTCCAACAGCTTCCAAAGGTTTTCTATGAAGTTGAGATCCGGAGACTGGTTAGGCCACTCTAGGACCTTGAAATGCTTCTAATGAATGAGATCATTGCCATACTGAAAGACCCAGCCATGTTTTTATCTTCAATTACCTTGCTGATGGAAGGAGGTTTTTACTCAAAATTGTCACATTCATTCTTTCCTTTACACGGATCAGTCGTCCTGGTCCCTTTGCAGAAAACCATAATTTGCAAATAAATTCTTAAAAAATCCTACAATGTGATTTCCTGGATTCCTTCCTCTCATTCTGAATCATTCACATAGAGACACACACAAAGAAACACAGAGATACACACATTATATGCACTCTACTTACTGTCTGCAACTTCCTCCATGGTTGGTATTCTGCTTGTCCCTCCCTCAGTCCCCTAGCTGCACCCCCCCCCCCCCCCCCCCCCCCCAGTTCGGAAACTTTCAGCCTAAACAGTCCCTAAATTAGTTACCTGATTAAATTCTTTATTGAGTTAGATAAAATATTTTGAGTGAAGGACATATGTTTTGTACGGGCAACATGATAGGAGGTCATATAGGTATTTTCCCATACTTGGTGGAGGCCCAAGGTGAAGAGGGTAGCCTCTCAAGTGATCCTGGTAGTTGTGACACATATTTTGTGACACATTTTCTTTAACCAGAGCTGTCATTCTGTGTATTTATGGTAAGAGTTCACACCGGTAGTTCCAGGGGGGCAGGAGCCAAAACCACACCTCGTATGCAGCTGGCTGGCGGCTATTGAATTCTATGGTTTCTATGGTCATTCATGCACAGGTAGGGGATGCCTTGTAGCAATAATTGTTACACCATGGAGATCTGATTGCATTTGTCATAGTCAAACAATTTGTTCAATATGTTCCTAAAGGTGGGTTTACACGTGCATATTTTTTCTTCAATTAACTGCCAATTCGTTTTTATTGTTCAAACATCGTTCATTCATTTATCAAATGTAACATTAGATTATTTGTTCGTCCATCTCAAAAATACATTAGAAATTACAAAGACAGATAAAAATTTACCAACATGTTTGATGACCTTTCTAACGATTTTTTGTTCGAGGACAAACAAAATGTATCCATTGAACAAATTGGTCATTCTAGATTTTTGTTCAATCAACCCAAAAATTGTTCGTTCTTCGTTGATCGAAAAAAAAAAATTTTACACGTGTAAACTAACCTTAACACTATTCTCCTATTCCGTTTATTTATGTATTTATTTTCATTTTATGTATACCTTTTATCGTCTGTACTGTCTTTATTGTTAGGTAAGACAGAGAACTTTGAGGACGCCTTTGCCGGTTCCTCCCATGATGTTGGGAATATTGCTCTTGCTTTGTATTCAGCCCTCTTCTCTTATTCTGGATGGGACACACTGAACTTTGTAACAGAAGAAATAAAGAACCCAGAGAGGTGACAAAATAATTAAGGATTCTGTCATATAGAGATGTGAATAAGGAACTAGCGTGCAAAATAAAAGAGGATGTAATGACAAAATGCTTACTGGGGAGGAGCAGATATTTGCAATATTTGGAATCACTTTCATACTGATGTTTCAAACTATACAATGGTATTTTAAATGAAAGTTATTGAATCTTGCATGGGAAAACGATTGTAAACAGATTATTATTATCATTTATTTATATAGTGCCAACATATTACACAGCACTGTACAATAAATTACAGTTGACACATAATGCAAGATAACACACACAGGTACAGGTTATGACACAGTTGAGGACCTTGCCCATTTGGGCTTACAATCTAATAGGTTGAAGAACAGAGTATGTAATAGGTGGGGGGAATGATAATAAGATGGGTAGGTGAGGCTGAAGATGTGGGTTTTCAGGGCTTTTTTAAAAGTGCAGAAGGTAGGACCAAGTCTAATGGTATGATAAACGAATTACTGGTAGCCAGTGCATACAGTTGTCCAATTCCAGTTCTTGAGGGTCAGAACTGCACAATTGTTACTATTTCTTTAACACACAGCAATAAATGAGGTGAGGAAAATTACCTTGTTTATACCAAAACCTTTCCAGGACTGGAGTTGCACAGACCTGGTATACATGAAAGAAGTACTTTGACATTGTCTGCTATACTTGATGATGTCATACGTGGGATGTCTGCCAGTATTATAAGAACATAAAATCACAGCCACATAAATAAATGTCTAATAGGAGAGCACAGGTACCAGAATAAACATGTATTTGTTATTTGTAAGTAGGTTATGAACGAGAAGACCTATTTTACCCTTTCTTACCCTATTTTGTTATTTTATGTACTTTGCAGGAATTTACCCTTGGCCATTGGAATCTCTATGCCAATTGTGACTGTGATATACCTGCTGACCAATGTGGCCTATTATACAGTGCTGGACATGCGCTCCATCCTGGGAAGTGATGCTGTGGCAGTGGTAATTTTATTTTATCTGGCTATTTCTGAGTGTATTAGATGTTTTTCTTACATTTCAAATGTATTTTTATTCAGATGTAGCGATAATTAAATGTTTTTTATTTATTTTATTTGGCTGGTTTGGTTTGTGAGTTAATTGCCAAGTCCCTGAGCCTGCTATCATCAGCACACTTGGGAGGGGTTAAGGGTATACTACAAATAACACAATTAGTTTTTGAATAAATTAAGTTTAAAGTCAAGTTGAAATATCTCATGTCAACAGTATTTTTCAGACTATTTTCCCCCTAAAATAGGAGGCAGAGGAGTAGATCTCCCATCTGTAGTCTATTGTTTATATCAGTGGAGCCCCGTTGATATAAACAATGAAGGGCAAAACCAGATGAATTATCTGCCACTTCTCCCATCCACATCTGCCTATGTGTGTGAAACCTGGACTCACATTGCACCTTTCACACACAGAGAGCCAAGTACTGTATAATAGGCCAGTCTGGCTGATTATACAGTGCATAGGAGAGATCCACTCGTGAGCTGAGCTTTCCTGCTCTATGTTAACTGTGTGTGAGTTGCCAGCGGGTGTCTCATTTATCTGCACTGTATATGAGTTGGGCACAAGCTACCCACCTCACAGAAAGCTCTGCCAGTCAGGGCTAGAGGCAGGGAAGCTGTCAGAGACCTCACCTCCTTAACTCCTGCTCTGTTGGTTAGAGAATGTAGCTCCAGCCAGCAGAGAAGAAGAAAGCCAAAATATTTTTCTGCCATCAGATGCTCAGAAGTATAAGGTGCATCCTATACGGTGGAGCGTCTCATAGCTAATTTATTAAAAAACTACATATGATAGAGCAATACTTTTTTGTTCATATGTTCCCACAACCCTTCACAACATTTCACACAACTTTAGTAATGATACCATACTCAGAGCCTTTGTAATCTGCTCACAAAATCAGCTAGTCAAAAAAAAAATGGGACCATCTCTACTCAGAAGTCTGTTTTATGTTGCCCACTTAAATATCCCAAATTTTATAGGTTGAAGTATTACAGTACCCTTTATTTCAATTTCTGAATTTATAAACATAGGTTCAGTGGTGGAGGAAGTATCTATAATTTTAACATTCTTGTGTTGTGCTATTGTCATGTGTAATACCCCACACCACCCCTGCACAAACAAAAGTAAATACCAGTCCTTCGTAGTGATGGCCGAACACTTCGGACTTAAAAAAAAGTCTGATGTCTGCCTGTTAGCAAGGAAATTCAAATTTGAATTGGGCAAACCGGAAGTGACGTCGGTAACGTCACTTCCGGTACATGGAACGCATAGTATCATGTTCCATATACCGGAAGTGATGTCACTTCTGGTGCATGGAACTCACAGGTGCTCGTTCCATATACCGTCAGTCAGTGACGTCACTTCGGTTTTCGTGCCCGATTTTATGCTGGAGACCGGGTCTTTAGTGAAAAAATTATTCCTCCAGCCGGATCTTTCCGCGCTTGATCCTGCCGGTGGAAGACTAATAGACTACTTCTTGCTGGTGAAGGGGGCAGGTTTGAACACTGGTACTGTTTGCCAGTGAGAAAAAAACATGTGATGGTGTGATGTACACCTTGAACTGTCCGCCTTGCGTCCATCTCTAGCCCTTAGATATGGTGGCAGTTGTTTTTTTTAGTAGTCACATCAACCGCCTGGCAATGGAGTTTAACAAAAAGTTTACGTCCAGTAAGTGCAGCTGGCAACCATGGCTCTCCCAAGAAATACAGTGAAGGTTGAAGTGTAGCCACCCAGAGATAGTGACTGCTAGCAGCTACTACATCTATGGTTGGTAAGCTGTAATTTATCATATCATATCATAACTACTAGTACTTTACAGTAACTAAAGCTGGCCACACATGGCTTGATGAAGAAACAGATTAGAGCAACATCGGGCGCCGTGTGCGTTTACGGCACCCTATGTTGCTCTAATCTGTTTCTTCATTTGAGCCATCCACGGTTCCTTGGAGCAAGATCAACGGATCCTGCTCGAAGGAACTTGACTAAATTGTTTTCCAACATGTTGGAAAGCCTTGGTCAAAATCCATTACTTTAAAACAGACGGCTGTGATTAGCTAGCTGTTGTGTGAGTGTAAAGGGGGTGGGGCCAGCACGTCTCTGTGAGGCTCCCCTGTTGGGGACAACAGGTCCCCATTGGATGGAATTTGATGTACTCATGTGGTGCACATTAATTTCCGTTCAATCGATCCCCCAAATAGGGTTCGATTGCACGGGAATCTACCTGTGTATGCCCAGTTTTATCCTCGAATGTTAAAATATGATTTTTATGACTTTACTAAGAACCTTCATAGACCATCCATCCAATGTACATACCCCTGCCACACAGCACAACCAGAAAGATAACTGTTATTTAATTATTACGCTTCAACCTTTTAGCTTTACTACATGCAGTAGGCACAAGTGCTGATTGTCTGAATAGACTAGGTCAGAGGGTGACAAAGGAAGTTGTGCAACTGAACAAGGAACAAAGTGTGTCACCTGCTAAGCATTGTGGCAAATATATCTAACTTACAGATACAGTTTCACAGAAACAACTTCCATTTTGTAAAAAAATGCATTTTAGTTGTGTGTTTAGCAGTTTTCCAGAATAAAATCTATTTTAAGAAGTAAAATTTGGTAATGATATTGATAGAATAAAACAAGAGAAATTACGTTTGCAGCAGTTTTGTCAATGACAGAGATTCTCTGTCTTCACATCATATAGTCAATGTGGTCCTGGATCCCTCTTTTCCCAGACATTCGCTGATCAGATATTTGGAATATTTAATTGGACGATCCCACTTGCGGTGGCTCTGTCGTGTTTTGGTGGACTGAACGCTTCCATTCTTGCTGCTTCCAGGTAACAGAATTAGTAAATAAACTCTGTGATTAGAAGATAGATTTCTTTAATCATCTGCTTCATCCTTAGAGCCTGCTCATTACTTTTACCTGAAAACACCTTACAGGTTAGCCTAGCAAAATGGTAGTTATGGGAGTAGGCATTCCATGTACTTGTCAATTAAAGCCATTTACTATAATAGTACTGTACAGCCATAAGCCATCAATCATGTGTAAATGACAAGACAATGGCGCTGGACACACATTAACAAAAGAATAACTACTGGGTGAAAATGTAACAGATATAACCAGTCAACCGTCAGAAATTATAGGTGTGAATTGTTCTATATTATTAGTAAAGCACTGCAGAAAAACAACCTTTGACTCGTGGGTTAAGAGGGCCATACACTATTTATTATTTACAATAGATTTAATGTAACGATTATGTGAACCTCAGGATTATAAAGACATTCTGCTTCACAATGTAACAACATGAACTGAGCATTGATAACAAATAGTTGTTCATTTTTACCTCTGTCAACAAAAGAGGCCCTTTCTGCTCTACAACTGGTTGGTGGTTGATCACGCATCAACTCTTGCTTGATCAAACCTCGAGTTGATCAGCTCGTGCTATTAAAATATCAACTCTAAAGCCCACCATACACCTTTAGCTAACTCCATACAATTTCCTTTGGATCTACCAACAACTATTTAGTGCTGGGTCCTTCCTGATAGAATACATAGTGATTGGAAGGTCCTCATATTACATAATTTTGGTAGAAGAAAAGTGGATTATACAGAAATTTATGGTAAGGTTGTAAGGTGTATGGGGGGCTATGAACATCGATCAATTGTACTACCAGTCATCAATTTCAAAAAAATCGAATCCTTTCCAAAGCCCCTGTGCACTTACTCCATAGTACCATTGCATGCAAAATCATTAAAAAAATGTCAGGTACTTGAGTAGTCAACTGAAAATTTCCAACATGTTAGATCACTACTTGATCGATTTTATGTTCAATTCATTAAAAATTATAATTTTTTTGTGTCGATCAAACAGAAAAACCAAACCTTGTAAAGCCTTTAGCCTCAACATGACTCCTAACTAGGTAGACAGTGTTACTTCTCTATCAATACATTATAGTCGGTCAAGATTGTACCAGTGAACTGGGCATAATATATGCTTATAAAGGGCATCATAAATGCCCCATGTTAAACCTATGGGGCAAGTCGACTGGAAACCCTTTGGGGAAAACCTCATCTCACATTTTCCCTGGGGACCACTGTTATTGTGTGTTACAACCGTCCATGTAAATGAGTCCTTACTATCAGGACCACATAGTATTGCAAAAATAAAGGTGTCCATACACTTACTTATTGGATCTTGTTTGATGGCCGCTTCGAGCACTGATGTCGCGCCGTGTGTGCTCGTGGCCATCGATCATGTGCCTGTCGAACAGACATGTCCATACATCCCGATGGAATATCATTCCTTTGGACCTAAAGTGGTGCACCTCGATTGACAGGCCCTCGGGCGCTGCACGGTGACGTCACCACGCTGAGCTTGAACAGGTTATCCATCGTGCGCCCATTTATACGTGTATTGGAACCTTAAATCAATGCACCCACCTCACATTGCAATGTATTACATTTCTCTTTTGGGGTGAACATTCACTTTAATTTGTCTTTTGTTTTAGGCTCTTCTTCGTTGGGTCTCGAGAAGGACACCTTCCTGATGCTCTCAGTATGATCCATGTGGAGCGATTCACACCCATCCCTGCCCTGTTATTTAATGTAAGTGCACTCTATACCATTCGACTGATGACCCCTATACAAACACAAACATGTCCACAAAAGTTTTGAAATCAATAGCAACCTCAGCAGAAGGGTTTAACCAATGGTTTGGCAAAGTGCTGATTAATGAAAAATGTTTGTTAACACAGATTTAGTCAGAGACAATGGAAAAGGGAAGTGTTGATATATATATATGGCCGTGACAGCTGGAGGAAGTGTGAGTGGGAACATGCTGGCATGAAACTGTAACATAAAAAGGAACCCATGCCATTTGGTTAGAGTAGGTGGACCTTTTAATGAGCTCAGAGACTGTATGCAGTAATTAACTGCTGTTTATCTTCTAAAACTTCAAATGTGTAGTAAGTCAATAGTTTCTTTTAACTTTATACATTCACAAAAAAATCTGTAAATGTGAATCAGCTTTAATATGCACACTGGTAAAGTGGAACAGCTAAAGAAACAGTTGCAATACATATAAAATTGTTCAAAATGAGGCCTACGATGGAAGCTGACATACTTCTTCATGAAGGAATAAAACAAGTGAAAGAAATATAGTAACACCAGCTTAAGTAGATGTATTTACATAATCTTTCAGAAAATAATTATCTCATGAAAACATATTTATAGACAATGTAATTACAACGATGCTTACTACTATCCCCCCGCCCCCACACCCCTCCCTTTTCTGAGGGGTTCTGTGGATGCTCATCTATACCTCCACCCATTACAAACCCCACCCTGTCCAGGGATGCTTACCTGCTCTGCTTTTAGCTGTGGGGACCCTCGGAAGCACGTCTTGACAGCAGCTTTGAGGCTGCTGTAAGGATACGGCACGAAGCAGTATGGGGGACACATGGCACCGACCAGAGAGTGGACCACCCCTGGATGGTCGGGTGCGGGCGTCCCTGTCCCTGTCTGATGGCGGCCCTAATGACACCATATAGATGAATATTGCTCATGCTTCTTGAAAGAAGTAACTTCAAAATGTCATTGTCTCCAGATAGATTACCTCCCAAAACTTTGGTCACTCACTAAAGATGTTATCTTCTCTATTCTGCTAGAATATTTGATACTTTTCCTCAAAACCATAACTTTTTTTACACTATAGGAATACTTAAAAAGGTTAAAGTTATATAGTTATATAGCTAAAGTTGTACCTATAGTTAATATTACATTTATATGATTAAATAATTGTTAGTATGAATGGCATAAAATTATAAAACAATAATGGAAATGAAAAATAAATACAACATTATAGTATTAAAAAGAACCCCTGAAAATAATGTTCATTGTTGGTTACTCGTTAAAGAACAATCAAAGAACAATTGCCTCTTGACAGTGATAGCCCCCAGTCGGCTGCTCGTTACTTTGGTCAACAGGGGCCCTGAGCTTGAACTTGCATTGAGCCCCTGAAAGGCTAGAAACGGCCCTGATAAGCAATGACATAGGCACAGGAGCCGCTGCAGCACCGACCTTATATTAGAAGCATTTAATGTTATTAATATGACAGTGAAGTAATAAACTGCTAGAGAGATTCCTATTACTAGTCATTCTAACAACGATCTCTCTACAGGGGGCAATGGCTCTGGTGTACCTATGTGTTGAAGACATCTTCCAACTCATCAATTATTACAGCTTCAGCTATTGGTTATTTGTGGGTCTCTCTATCGCTGGACAACTGTATTTGCGCTGGAAGGAGCCGGACAGGCCTCGACCACTCAAGGTAACTATATTATTTATCACAAACCTTAATATTTCCATTTTCTTTAAATCTATAACATTTAGTACCTTCTTGCTTAAACCTCCCTAGCGGTTGTGACAAGTCCAGTTCGTCCAGTGCTGACTTGTTAAAAGCCCTGCTTAGCTCACTCACCTGTCCAAGCATCCCCAATCAGCTTTTATGCTTCCTGTGTGGAAGCAGATCCCCCCCCCGGTGTCACGTACGTAATGACGTCACACCGGGGTGGCGGGATTCTCCAATTCAAATGGCGGTTTTCCACTCGCTTTCGGCAGACCCGATTCGCTGACTTATCCACAGCACCCGCTGTGAATTATCGGGTGCTGTGGTAAGGTAAGGGGTTCAGGTCCGCCGGCATCCTCATCAAGGAGGGGGTGCCCATAGCGCCCGGGAAACCGGCACTATCGGCATCCCCTGCACGGAAGTGCATTTCCTGGTGGGGATGCCGGGGATAGCTCAGCAGATCGGCATCCCCACCAAGGAATGCACTTGGTGCAGGGGATGCCGATAGTGCCCTACTTGGTGGGGATGCCAGGGATGCCGATCTGCTGAGCTACCTACAGCAGCCGATGTTCCTGCAGCAGGAACATCGGGTGCTGAAGATAGCTCAGCAGATCGGCATCACTGCATCCCCACCAAGGAGGAGGTGCCGATCGCCCCGATAGTGCCCGGGGAACCGCCATGCGAGGAGGCAGGATTTTCGAATTCAGACCGCAGGGCGGGAATTTCAAATCGTTCTGGATACAGCTTTCTGCTTAGAAAGCTGTATTCAGCACGATTTCAAAAGAATCAAGTTTGGTCCTCTCCCTCCCGGTGTGAGGACCTGGTGATTTCACACAGGGGGGGGGGAACCAAATGTAAAGTTTAATTTAGTACAAAACACAACACATTTACATTTGATAAAATTTTTTATTATATACAGGAAACAAACAAAATAATACTTGAAATACTTTTTTTTTTTTATTAACATTTTTTTTTACAAAAAAAAATCCATTCAAAGTCTATGGTGCGCTTTTGGTACAGAAATCTGTACCTCAGCAGTGCGCTAGAGAGGTTAATCTCCTGGGTGTTATGCTCAAAACCAGTATGGACGCAGTTTGATCGTGATTTAATATGTTAATGGAGGGGGCGTTGCTTTTCTCCCCACACACCGCCACCATCTAATTGTAAAATGCCAGGGGGAGAGCCGGTGATGCCCAGGCAGCAGCTTTTTGTGCCATAAAAAATGTTGTGAAACACCTAGGAGGTTAGCTCTCTTATTTCTAATGTAATCTTGCTGTAAGTGATCACTTCATAAAAACTGAAAAACTAGAGAGGCTGGTGTAAGACACACTTTTGACAAAGAAAGGACAGTTGGGATATAATTTCGTTTTTGACTCTGGTTCCTACAATGTACCTAAACTTCTTTGATTGGCAGCTGTTTATGTTTTACTTATGTAAACCCACTATGGATATATAATAGTATAGATTCTGACTCTATGAAAAAAAAAAATTGCCTTCAGTGGTCCTAATATATGGAAACCGCTCCATTTGTTGCCTCAATTTTTATAAAGATTTAAACAAAATTGTATTTGTGAGGTGAGAAATATTTTCTGTAATAGACACATAGAATAAAATTTTCAATGCTGATGTTTATATTTCAGTAAGCGCCTTCTTGTCTTGATGACACACGATTTTCTTTTTTAACTTCAAATGGACAGGAGAGAAAGTTTATACCATATTTTTTTGTCCTATAAGACACACTGGGCCATAAGATGCACCCAATAGTTTTTAGAGAAAATTTGAAAAAGAAAAAAAAGCATCAAAGGAACATCAATTCACCAATAAAGTGAATATACAGCATGTTCCAGCAAAATAGGCAGGGCTGGGCCATTTACTATTCACTCTATATTCCTCCAGCCAAGCCAAAAGGCTAGTATCAGGGCGCTGAGTGTGCAGGGCTGAAACTTTGGCAGGGCCGCCATCAGGAGGGGACAGAGGGGACTCCTGTCCGGGGCCCGGGCAGCTAGGGGAGCCCGACGGTGAGCACGTTGGGGCCCCGACGTGCTGCCTGATCGCAGTCCTCTGCTCACAGCACCCTCTGCTCACTATCACTGCATTCCCGGACTGCCGACAGCACACTGTACACAGTGGCAGTCCGGCAACACAGTGAGAGTGA
>CM070032.1:86869547-86899137 GCA_036250615.1 Ptychadena robeensis | reverse complement strand
ATGTAGGTTTGGAGATTTTTTTCTCCCTAAATAATAAAAACCATCATTTAAAAACTGCATCCTGTGTTTACTTGTGTTATCTTTGACTAATCGTTAAATGTGTTTGATGATCAGAAACATTTTGTGTGACAAACATGCAAAAGAATAAGAAATCAGAAATAGTTTTGCACACCACTGTATATGTGGTCTATCAAGCCTTTATTCGTTATGATTTTGATGATTACGGCCTACAGAAAACACTAACAACAAAATCTGAAAAATGTGCATATGGTGAAAAGGCTCAATATTCTAGGCTCAAAGTGTCAGACTCTAATCAGCTAATTAATCCAAAACCCCTTCAAAGGGTTCCCAAGCTTTTAAATTGACTCTCAGTCTGGTTCAGGATGATTCACAATCATGGGAAAGGCTGCTGACCTCACAGTTGTGCAGAAAACCATCATTGACACCCTTCATAAGGAGGGAAAACCTTTAAAGGGTAATTGCAAAAGAAGTGGGATGTTCCCAAAGTGCTGTATCAAAGCACATAAATAAAGTTATGTGGAAGGGAAAAGATGCACAAGCAGCAGGGATCCCTGGAGAGGATTGTCAGGAAAAGGCCATTCAAAAATGGTGTGGACTTTCACAAGGAGAGGACTGAGGCTGGAGTTAGTGCACCACACAGATGGATCCTGGACATGGGCTTAAAAGGTCATATTCCTCTTGTCAAGCTGCTCCTTAACAACAAACATTAGAAGCCTCTTACCTGGGCAAAAAAAAATGGTTTGCTGCTCAGTATATTTTGCATCTCATTTGGGGAGCCATGTCATCTGCTGGTGTTGGTCTACTGTGCTTCATTAACCTCCCTAGCGGTTGAGACAAACCCAGTTTGTTAGCCGTTCAGGCTTGCCTTAACCGCAGGGGAACCGGGCATTGGGTGTAGCCGATACACCCACAGAAAGCAGCAGCGATTGTCTTAATTGCTGCAGCATTTCCGTGGTTCCGGCACTGCCCTGATTGCGCCACAGTGAGGCGGAAGGGGGTGGGGGCAGCACCATAGACCTCCATGTTAATGGAGGAGCGTCGGCTTTCCCGCCCACACTGCCGCAGTCATTAATGACACCGACTGTGTGGAGAGGGAGGAAATGGCAGGCAGTGTACTCTGTCGCGGTTGCCCGTACTCTGCCGTTAAAAACGGCGCGGTATGGGCGGTGCGCTGGGGAGGTTAAGTCCAGAGTCAACGCAGCCATCTACCAGGAGATTTTGGAGCACTTCATGCTTCCTTCCGCAGACAAGCTTTAGGGCTTGTCCCTACCTGCGCAGCCGGCCGCAGGGCACCTCCATTCATTCAAGTAGCCCTGTCGCCTGCAGCCAGCCGAACAAGTGGGGACAAGCCCTTATAGAGATGCTGACATTTTTCATTCAGGACTTGCCACCTGACCACACTGCCAAAAGTACCAAAACCTGGTTCAATGACCATGAGATTACGGTGCTTGATTGGTCAGCAAACTTGCCTAACCTGAACCCCATAGAGAATCTCTGGGACAATGCCAAGAGAAAGATGAGAGAAATGAGACAGACCAATGCAGAAGAGCTAAAGGCCGCTATTGAAGCATCCTGGACGTCCATAACACCTCAGCAGTGCCACAGGCTAATAGCATGCATGATCTTATTGTTCAGAGGTCTAACTTTTTTTCTAAAGCTGAACACTTTAAGTACTGTATACAGCTTTAATTTATCATTAATACACTACTGGTAAAGCATTTTAGAGCAACACAATTCCAGTATTTATTCAATTGTATGCCGTTAATAACCTGAAGGAAGCAATATCTGGCAGCTGATAAAGAACTAGGAAGACATGAGCTAAGAGTGTGAAGTACCTGGTCGGCAGCAGCGGTCACTGTACTTTGGTAGCGAGCATTAAAGACCAGAAATTGACTTGTCCGGGGGGCCAGGGACCTCCGTAAATGGAATGAACCTGGACATCTGTGATACTGAAAGAAAACATAAATTGACAAATTGGTCAAAATGACATTAATCAGGACCCTTTATGTCATCATTTTATTTGAAAGTGCATAGTTAAGCCATGTTAGAAAATTCGAAATTGCATAAAGTCCTTAACATTCTAACAAGTGGTCACATTTCCACATTTCTGTTGCTGGTAATAAAACCCTGCATTTCCACATTACACATGTAATGGAGAAACAAAATGCATGCTACAGGACATTTGTGGATGTGCGCTGCATTGAGTATTACCACCAACGAAGTCCAGCTAATGCAATCCCGTCTACCTTGTGTTACACAAGCCATGCTATGGCTAGCATGCAATGGCCCTTAGACTGGGTCTACACTATACCACCCCAGAAACTGTGGGAGGCTTATGGACTCATCGGCGTGTGCGTGTCCATAGAGTCCACTCCCTATCTGAGCACTGTTTTTGTGGCGTATAGGGCGCGGTATTCGCCATGTCGGTAATAGCACGTCCTATACTTACTATTAGCAAACTGCACCTGAAAACACATTGGGCGCAGTTTGCGTGCATCCGGACAGGAGTTGTGAATCTGCCCCCAAACACAGTCATGACTTACCAGTATAGACTGGTGCGTAATTTCCCATAGGGGATTACAGGCGGTGGCAGAACTGCACATTTTTCCCTTGCACACTGAAAGCTTATGGAGTTGATTTCATGTCATCCTATTATATTCCTAAAGGTGCCCATACACGTGGCAATTCTGCCTCGATAGATGAGGGATCAACTTCATCCTGCTGCAGCCGGCCTCTCAGCTGATCGGCGGGCACCCTTTATGGGCCAGCCATTACTTTGAATGGGGACTGCCATCCCCATTCAGAGTAATGGGATCAGCTGGGAAGCGGCATGTGGGATCACATGCGGGAGATTCGATCTCACCAGGTGGGCCCTCCTGTTTTTCATCGAACGACCATGGGGCAATTGGATTGGTGGAAGGGCAAACGGCTGAAAAATCGGGCGATGTATGGCTACCATTATACTACTACACACACTGGAAGCTTTTGAGGTAGTATGATAAAAAAACATTACATCTACTGTAAAGGACTGACATGTTAAGTCTGCTGCATTATCTAAAATTACACCTTATAGTCTATTTTATGTGGGAATATAATGTTAAATGCCATCAATATTTAGTTCCATGTCAGGGTATACAATGATTGTGAGCACACACATTAAATTGCCAACCCGATATCCTTGTCTATAACACAACTAGTAATATTAGAAGCAGTTGATCCGCCAGCACAGTTATGACACCTTCAGAGCATCTCACACACTTTATTGTCACTAAACCTCACCAATATCAGTGTGACCTCCACAGACATGTCATGTGTCTGCCGACAAGGACCGACCTCCTGCATGTCACCACAAGCTGCGCCGTGTGTTTATATGAACTGTATACTCACATGTCTCTCTGTCGCTTCGGTCAGCCTCCATACTCCTCGTACTCTGTGACCCAGTACAAGCCGACATGCTGCTTCCACTCTGAGCGCCGCCATCTTTTTTCTGACGTCATTGACAAGCGCCGTCGTCCCGGCCTGGGGGGAGCGTGGTGAGGAATGATGCGGCGTACTGCGCATGTGCAGAGGTGCTGCACTATAAGGTGCATTTGTCGCCCTTCTCGCTCTCACTGACTTACCTTCCTCCTCATAAAATCCATTATTTACCAGAATTCTGATGACTCCAAGCTCTCTGCCTCTACTCCACTATGGACACCAGTATAGCTGGCCATACACGTTAGATGTCTATGAATCTTGTAGTACCCATGCATGGCAAGAGAGGTCATGAAGTGCTGGATGTTAACAAACTACTTGTACTCAGCTGGGAGATCTCAATAACTGAAGATCTGTGGAAAGGGGTATGGGGTGTTTTATATTAGTTCCATGTAAGGGGAGAAAAGGGTTAAGTGCATTTATATTTTTAGATTTAAGTACCGCGTTTTTCAGACCATAAGACGCACCGGAGCACACTTCAGGCGGGGGGATGGGGCAGTGGATTCTGCACTGTTCGTCTCTTGTCAGCTGTGAGCTGCACAGTGATTGTAACTGAAAGGCAGACATAGAAGCTGCAGGTTGGTCGCTTCCATGTGTGTCTCTGATGTACTGCTTCTGCCGGGAAGCCAAGACATTCGGACCAAAAGATGCAGGCACTATTTCCCCCCTCCCGATTTTGGGGGTGAAAAAGTGTGTATTGTGGTCTGAAAATGACGGTAAATAAATAATAACTATAAATGAGATAAAATAATAAAACATGTTTGTTGTTTACATGATTGGTAAAAGAAGGAGTAACTTATAAGTAATTTTGGCATTTTTCCCAGTGTGCCATAAACCTCCTGGGCATTACCCACATGGTGCTCTTTTTAAAATCAGGTTGGATGGGAAGTGTTGGTGCAGCCATTTTATTATTTCTCCAGAGATGTTCAATCCAATTTAAGCCTGGGCTCTAGCTGGGCCACTCAAGGACATTCACATATTTGTCCTGAAGCCACTTCTGTGATATTTTGGCTGTGTGCTTAGGGTCGTTGTCCTGCTCACCCCAGCCTGAGTTCAAGAGCGCTTTGGAGCAGGTTTTTATCCAGGATGTCTCTGTACATTGCTGCAGTCATCTTTCCCTTCATGCTGACTAGTTTCCCAGTTCCTGACACTGAAAAATATCCTCACAGCATGATGCTGCCACCACCATGCTTCACTGTAGGGATGGTATTTGCCTGGGGATGAGTAGTGATGAGCGTGAATATTCAAATAGCAAATTTAGTGTTATATCTTCGTAATTTAGAATATTTGCGATATGGGGGAAAGTAACATACATTGCATTCACAATATTTACATGAACAAGTGCAGATTTTTCACATGAATTATCTTCTATGCAGCTGCTATTTCACATTCTAGATGTCACTGTGACAACACATGGCGTTCCCAATATTCGCATGTAAAAGTGCAGATATTTTCATTACATAATAATGACAGGAGATCTCACATTTTTTAATAAGAACATTAGGAGAATAATTTGTGAAATGTTGTGAATTTAAATATTCCCTTTGCTGCTCATATGCAGCAGTAACTGTTTCCCTCCAAATGTGTCGCCTAGCATTTACACCAAATAGTTTCATCTGTGTATCATGAGACCAGAGGTGGGGTGCCATGTGCCTTTTACTGAGTGACTTCCATTTGGCCACTCAACCATGCAGGCCTGATGTTGTTGCAGAGATGGTCGTCCTTCTGGAAGGTTTTACTCTCTCCACAGAGGACAACAAGGGCTCTGACAAACTGACAAACCGGGAGGTCACCTCCTGGCCAAAGCTCCCCCATACACCTTTAGATAACTACATACAATTCCCATTAGATCTACCAACAACGATGTAGTGCCGGGTCCTCCCTGATAGAATACATTGTGATTGGAAGGGTTAGAAAGGTCCTCATATTACATGGGTTTGGTAGAAGAAAAGTTGCTCTGTCATACATATCCCCAAATGAAGAATCAAGTACTTCAATCAGTTATATAACCATTGTGTGTTGGCTGATGCCCATTACCATTAACTTCCCTGGTGTTATAGGGACATGTGGCTGCACGCGGTGGCATCACCACAATTCAGAGAATAGAGGAACAAGCCATATACACCAGAGTGGCAAGTGTTTTTTTTTTGTGAAGCTGGACTAAGAAAGTTAGACAGTACCAAGTCCATGCAAATAGTGTTCAAGAATCCAGATCTTCACTGTTATGTTGCTTAATGTGTGCAGCATCACTTCTTATAGTAATAATAATAGAAAGGATTGGGTGTTAGTTAGGAGACCATTTATAGTGAAGAGTAAAATGTCTGCATGCTGTGTCATAAGACATCTCTGCAGAATGCAATAGAAGTGTGGATCAAGTTATTTTTTCTGGACTGTCCTTTCTAGTTCTTATGTTGATATACTATGATGAAAGGTAAGGAATCACTGTTATTTACAGATAATCTAATGCTATTCTATAATTTTAGACCATTCTAACATGCATGTACAGCAGATTTACACTAGATGGCAGCAGGGCCTATTTTATTAGCATTCTGTATATGTATGATGGTGCCACCTAATGGTCAAAATATAAACTGCATCCTCTGATTATTGTAAAAACAGTAAAGCCCCCAATACACCTTTAGATCACTCCATACAATTTACTTTAGATCTACCAACAACTATGTTGTATAGTGACCCCCCTGATAGAATACACAGTGATTGAAAGGTTAAGAAATGTCCTCATATTAAATGGTTTTGGTAGAACAAAATTTCATTGTACAGAAATGTATTGGTAAGAATGTAAGGTGTATGGGTGGGGGGGGGGGGGGGGGGGGGGGGGGGGGGGGGGCCTCAGTGTAGTACAAAGGACAGACAGGACCATTTATTAATAAATGATTTGCTAGTATATTTGTTGACACATCTGTCCATTAACCTTTACAGTATAAAGCACACTCACCAAATATGTCTACCAAATATACAAGTATTGCCTGCACCTAAATCACAGACTTTTATCTCTCATTGCCTGCAAAGGAATATACCACACAGTTCTAAACATTATTGTTTTAATTTACCTATCATTACTGTGACCCAAATCTTATGATGCCCTGAAATGATGCAAATTAATAAAACTGTTTTATTTTTTTTTAAAGACTGCACTTTACTGACATCTGAATATTTGATTTAAAATTTACACTGAGGAGCTGGTGGGTGTACATAAAAGAAAAAAATGTCATTGTTTTGTTGTTGTCAAAACATTTTGAAAGGGGACTTAATATCTTCCAGTTGGAATAGCATTATTATCCTTGCTAATAGCCTTCCAACAACTTTTTAGGAATCAATATAACATGAAAGATATAGAATTAATTATGATTTTATATAGACATATAGGAGTGCGCATAACTGTTTTAGTGAGCTCCTCAGAGTACCAGGAGATGATGTTTGGTACTCGCCCCATATGTATGTGGTCTCCCGTCTGCACCAGCCTCCTGCATAGTAGATTCTGCTGCAGATGGACCTCCCTGATCCTGATTGAGCCTCCAATATATATATTAAATTTTTTTCTTAAAAAAATCTGCATCTTAAATATAGTAAGTATATACATGGAGTGATTGTTTTCACCCATGTGGTAAGTTACGTAACCCTTCAGCATCACCTAATATCAACAACATCAGCAACACAAGCTCTATGAGTTTAAGTTTTTAATTTTTTATTCTCATGTTTATCTCTTTATATCTTTAAAGATCAACTTCAGCCTTTATTGTAATCTTACATAGTTGTGGGGGCTCCTTCACTGCATTGAAAATACTTACAGTGCTTTCACTGAATATAATTAGCTGCTCACAATGTGATTTAGAAGCTTGGGCTTCATGAGACCCTTCCTTACTTGGCCCTGCTCCCTCGACCAACTCCTTCATTATAAAGATTTCATGTTTTCTTTAGTGGCGGCTCAGGATTGTGGCCATTATTACAGGTTCCTTCTTTCAGAATGCTAATTTACATAATTAAAAACTTTCAATGATACTTTATAATTAAAACATCTCCCACAAGCTGTGATCTGAAAAGCCCATTGATGTCACTGGTTCCAAAAAATGTCAAGGTAATGATATAAAAAAAAAGGTTTTATATAAGAAATGGTATTAGCCATTTTAATAAGCAGAGAACAAAGCAGTAACAGCAAAATTTTTTTTTTATAATTTAGAAATAATAATTTTAAAACATTCAGCAATCACTTGAAAGTGGTGGTTATACAACTCAGAACACTGTAGCCCAAAGTATCTGGCTAGGAGATATACAAAAGACAAAGCACGTTCTGTATTTTAAGAGAAGCTGGGGTTCTGTCCGATGAAGAGCGGCATCCTAATATTTTGGGATATGTTGGGGTAGCTCTGCAATACATTTCAGGGGCTTGGTTCTCTGCCAAGCATTAGACGAAGGAGGTTCTTTTGTAACTTTAGCAGTAAGAATAACTGAGGTTTTTGGATATTTGCTATATATCATAACAAACCACAGTTTCTATAGAACATAATAAACCTCTATAAGATCTTATGCATTTGTGGTATTTTATTTTAAAAGCTAAACTTCAGTATGTAATATTGTCTTTTATCACTAGATGGAGACAACGTGCCTCAAATATTTATCATGTAAACTTCTAGTTAAGCTTCATAAGTTGTCTTTAGTTTTAAAATGCATTTATTTCTTCATTCAAACTTGTTGGGAGGGAATGCTTAATGTCTGGGCAGATCTACCAACTGACAACTCCGCCACCTCCCCAGCTAATCTTCTTGCCGGGAGAGTGAAGGGGCTCATGGGCCGCAGGTGGTCAGGTGATTTCTGGGGGAGGGGGGGGGGGGGGGGGGGATGTACATCTTTAAGCAGGGTAAAGTCATGTAGATACGGGTCAGATCGATGGCCGCTTCAAGAGCCGTGCATGCTCATGGCCATCTGTCTGGCCCATATTATATGCGACCATCGCTGTTTTTCGAACGGGACCAATCAATCCCGCTCGAAAACAGCCATAAACCACGGGTCTCCAAGCAAAGCATCGACTGAGCTGGAGAGCAGAGCTGTCTCCCCGGCCCCGCCGATATCTGACAGCAGCGTGATGACGTCATCATGCTGCTGCAGGGAACATTGGACGGCTCCAATATCGAGCCATCTGGTCCCTGCTTTAGGCTCCCATACAAGGGTCGATTTTTCACTAAATTTTTGACTGATTGATCACCGCACACATTCAAGGTGATCATTCGTCGATCAATCGAGTTCTGCCCACCTTGAACGATCGACCAAACAAGATTGGGATTGACTAAAAATCGGATTGTACATTGAACCGACATAGTTTTTTTTTTTTGGGCTGATCGTTTGGTGGACCCAGAGCTCCCTATGCAGCAGCCAATGGCCAATTTTGTGGAATCATTTTGAGGATCTTGTGGAGCCATTTTGGAGATGGGCTTATTCCACTATGATCAGGAATCGATCAATGACAAATCGGCCCGTGTATGGTTACCTTTATAGTCCAAAAAATACAGAAACTCCCAGGCAGTAATCCAATGTATGGCACATAGTACATTTTAAAAACTCCTAGCTTTATTGTATTGACCAGCTCACTGGTCCCATATTACTTTTTTATTGTGGCAATGTTTAGCTTACCTACCCTTAATACTTTTTCTGTCGTTTTATAAAAGGCCACAAGGACTTACATAACCATAAACTACGGTATATAAAGTATATGAGGACCTTGTCTCCCTCTAGTGTCCCAAAAATAATATTACATATTTCATGGTTATTTCCTATAAAACATACATACATACACTATGGTTTGATGCAGACCGTAAATATATGGCCATACAGTATTAAGAACATACTTTTTAATCATTTATAATTGGATTGTTTAAAAAAAGGTACAGACACATATTGATATTATATATTTTGGTTACTGGCTGTGTTGTACTAGTATTTTAACATATTTACAGCATTTTTTCCTGAACTACAAAATGTTTTAGCCTAATTCATTGAATTCATTTATAAATATTTAAACACAAAAAGTAATTCCCTCTGCTGTTACAGCTATAAAAAAAACTTAATATGATTTGCTTGGTTACATAAGACATGGCTGTAGATGATATTTCTCTGTTTAAGGTCACTCAAGCAACGATGATACTGCTGATCACCATAGGTGATTACTGCTCATGGGGCTGGGGCTACAAGACTGTAACTTGTTGCTGTCATAAGTACCACTATGACCTGCATGGCTCTTTCACACTTGCCTATGCATGAAATTAAATGGGAATGCTAACACACAAAATGGATGCAGTAATGCATTTTTAAAATGGCTCAAAATGCACTGCATTAAAGAGCATGGTAGGCTACTAGAGATGGTCGAATTTTTCGACTTGCTTACTTTGTGAGCTGATTGCAAAGCCCCTGAACAAGGTATCATCGCCAAAATTGCTGGAGATGTAGAGAAGGGTTGTGGGAACAATGGGAAAAAAGTTTTGCTCTATCACATGTAGTTTTTGCATAAATTAAGTTAAAATACAAAGTCGAAATTACGATTTTCAAAATTTTGACTTGACTTTGAACCTCGTTTGTGTTAGAGACATACTTTCTTTTTTGGAGTATACCCCCAACCCTTCTGTACATCTCCAGAAAGTTTGGTGTTGATACCATGTTCAGGGGCTTTGCAATTAACTCGAAATCGGCGAAATGGGCTATAGGCTACTATGTGCTATCAGCTGAGCAAAGCAAATGTGATACCTCTCTATCAAGGAGGTATCAGTTTAGGAAAAAATCCATTATAAGTAAATTTGTTGTGAAAATCATAGCATTTTCTAAATATATAAATTTGCACATTTGCAGTACATTCAAAATAATTAGGGAAACTAAATAGTATTGGCAAATATTTAATAATTGCTACAGAATGTTTCATACATTTCTAACATAGTGAATATGATACATTGTATTTTTCATGTCATGTTTTTAGCTTTCTGTGCATTTAAAACACAACTCATGTGCATAGAGGCTGATTATTCAGTAGAAGTTATTACAAAATGTTTGTGTGGGTGTGTAATAAAAGGGAGTCATTGTCAGTCATACTGAAACTTTCCTTTCTGTTTCTTGTCGCTATGCAGCAGTTGTACACTAGATGGCAGCAAAGCCCAGGCGATGCCATCGCTATATACTTACTATCCTGACACTATGTGATCCTTTGGATAATATAAAACAAATAGTATTCACACAATGAAACTGAGGGGGCATCATATATATTTTACACAAACTAAAGTACTATGTTTTTATTTACTTGATATAGAAAACTATTGCTTGTCTTTAATGTTTTTACCCACTCTTGCTATTGTATACTGTATTCCCCAATCTTAGCCCAATTGGGCATGGTCCTCTACTCCTCCTGTGTGATAACCTGTACCTGTGTGTTATCTTGTGTGTTAATTTATTGTAAAAGCGCTGTGTAATATGTTGGCGCTATATAAATAAATAATAATAATAATAATAATAATGTTTTTTGAGTTTTATTTGCAATGCCAGTTACCTCACATACCATGCTTGACTATGACTGAACACAAATTTATTAATAGAGGATTACTATAGGGGACCACAGTCTAATACAATGCAGGGATTTAGAATATATTTTTCTCGAACACTATATTTGTCTGCACTGCAGAATATATAGGATGTCTCTTGTCATTTCCTAAAGAAATCTATACACCTTTACATGTATCCTATTTCCTTAAAAAAAATTGTGCAGCATATGATGTAGCACCATACTCACTGGCCTTCTATATGTATTGGAGAATTTTGTGTTTTGTCTAAATTACTCTGCATCTGTCCCACTATCATTAATTAGAGTTGGTAATTCTTCTATTCTAGTTGTTCATTTACATGGTCAGCAAGATGAAAGTAGAAGTGCCATCTTTTTTGGAAGAAATAGCGACCTTATGATCAAGTCCTTATTCCATTAGTGGCATGTGGTTAAGAAGAATGTTAAATATGAATTAAAAGTGAACAAACAATTTAAACCTAATTTATCCCGATTTCCCTCATCAGGTAGCATTAATAATGTTCAAGATTGTGTAAAGAGCCTTGCCGTACTATGGTACCATATAGGACTGCTGATCCTGCTTGAAAAAAATTAGATCAGCACTAGCGAAGCCCGTTTTTGCAAACCACTAGAGAGGATAAAGCATGAATCCCTGCAGTAAAAAGTGGGACCCATTACAAAAGAACTGCTGGACTTCAGCTTTAGTTCTCTATATTCAGATACATACATACATACATACCATACAAATACTGCATTTACCAGTGTTTCGTAATCATAATCTCAGGACCACCAGATGGAAATTATAGAATTTACAAGATTTCCATCTGGTGGTCCTGATAGTCACACATATACTTCATATAATGTTGTATTATTGGGTTTAGATATATTTTGACAACTGCAAAAATAGTTTCAGACAAACAAACTGGCAGTCATGAACACTAAAGCTGCCAGTCTAAAGAAATAAAGATAAATCAGTTAAGAAATAACACACCTGCACATATTTGTAAAAATAAAAAGTGAAAGATAGTATTCAATTTAATTTCTTAATTCTGTTAGTGACAGTTTATCTTTGATATCTTTAATTATGTATGATTCCATATCAACAACATTATTTCCAGACCCATGCATATCTACTGATATGTTGCAATCTCAAGTCATGTTTTATAAACTGAATTCTTCATATAGACCAGTGAGTCATAAAGAATACTCACAGTAAGTAAAAACAACAAAGGCCTTATTCACTATAAATATGTAATTACATTTTATTTACAGCACATATGTGAACTAAGCTTTGGTTTCCAGTGTATAGTAGATGTATTTACTATCCCTGCAGAGACTCTGCAATATCTCACTGATATCACCTAGTGGACAACATTCAGGTTGCACTTTCTTTGGCATTTAAATGTTATGTACTTGACAGTGTTTTCCAGCTGTTTAGAGTGTATATATTTAGCAAAGGCAAGGCACAATCTATTAACCTCCTGGGTGTTACGCATGTGGTGCCAAACGCCCACGAGGTTAATGATAGTAAAACAATATTTTCAGTATTAGCTGGACAATCTTTTTTTTTTTGAATAAATTTTTATTGGGTTTTCAGAAAAGTAAAATAAACATACATCAAATAATCACAATATAAAGTCGTTACACATTTCTTAATGACTAGGGCAGCCGCGAGTTGGTATTATCACAAGCTGGGCAGTAACATTGCAGGTACACTTCCTCTAGCACCTCACATAGTAACGAACCAGGTACAGATCATAACACAAAAACCTACATCATACAAAACCTGGGCAACTGGGAAAGTGGGAGGGCACAGGGGGTTAAGGAGCCTGGGGGGAGGGGGAGGAAGGGTACCCCGTCAAGGGGACACTGGTAAAGTCAATCATAGCAGGAGGTGTTCAGGGGGTGGTGTAACCAACAGAGTCCATCTGCGTGGAAGGTGGCAACAGTGTTGTTTTTCTTGGCCATCATCAGTTCCATGGAGCCATGGAGGGTAAGCTCGTCAATGAGATCTCTAAATAAGGGGCAGTGGGGATTTCCACTGTCTGGTCAGGAGTAGTTGTTGTCGCTAGAAGAAGGGGGCCAGTAGGTATTTATGTGCGACCAGGAACCTAGATATACCTAGGTGGAGCAGGGCCAATTCACATGCAACTGAACCTTGGTTCAACAACAGGTCGGAGGCCAATTTTGAAACCGGCCGCCACAATGGGGCGGATCTCTTTGCAGACACAGGTGGTGGATCAATGTGCCCTTGTTCCGTGCACCCCCTCCAGCATAGTGGAGACAGGGCACATCAAACTTAGCTACTAAGGTACGGCGTAAAATACCACCGTGTGGAGAGTTTGAGGGAAAGCTCCCAATGCAGGAGCATTTGGAGGTAGCATAGTAGCTTGCTACGGCTTTCCCCCATTCTGACGGCGGGAAGGGGGACCTAAAGCTTGTTCCCATTTCAACATAGCTGGGGTTTTTTCAGGGTGGCAGGGAACACTGGGTCCTGTAGAAGGCAGATATCCCCTTGGAAGCGGTCCCGGTCGTCGTCAAAATGGTAGATATGCGCGAGGCATAAATCCATATCCCCCTGCACATGGGAAGCCAGGAAATGGCGCATACGCAGGTAAGCAAAAAACTCCGAAGCGGGGACCTTAAATTGGGCCTGCAACTGGGAAAACGTTTTGAGGGACTTGTCGAAGAGCTGCGACCGAGAGTGAATGCCATACGAAGCCCAGTGGGTTATTTTAAAGTCGAGCAACAAAAGTGAGAGAGCTTCCAAGGTATCTCACCTTCAATCTCCCTTATCCCACCTTATCCACTTCTGGAAGCATCCGCCAACAGCTGAGGACCGCTCTAAACCGTGGAGATTGCCCCCGTAGAGGGTGTCGCAACCGTGGAAGCAAGGAGGCCGCCCTTTAAGGAAACCGGAGCGAGGGTTTGCGCCTCCATGTCAACCACATTTTATCCCGACATGGAGCCACCAGTATCTAGATGGTCTAGTACTGACGCCAACATATATTGGTGCAGGTGAGGGACTTGAAGCCCCCATGCCATGTTCCTGGTCAAGTTTTGAAATTACCTCTGTGAGAATTCCCAGCGCAATATAAAAGTTAGTCATGAGCTCGTTGCAGTAGGAAAAACGTGCGAGGGAGTGGGATAGGGAGGGTGCGAAAAAGGTACAGTATGTTGGGTAGAATGTACATTTGAAAGCTGCCACCCGTCCCAGAATCGAGAGGTGATGGCCAGAGAACCTCAACAGGTCAGAGGGGAGACGGTCCAGGAGTGGTTTGTAATTAGCGTCAAACAGTCTGTCTAAGTCTTCTGTCATGGTAACCCTAAGGACGTCATGCCGTCAGTGGTCCATGGGAACAAAAACCTGTCTCGTATACTTCCTCAAAGGGAGGAGACATTGATCCTAAAAGATGGGATTTGGTTTGATTCACCTTATAAAACGCACTGCCCACAAACATTTAAGCACCTCTGACACCGCTGCAAGAGAGGACACGGATTCGCAAGAAGAGAACCACATCGTCCGCAAAAAGTCCAATTTTATGTTCTTGCGAGCCGACTAGAACACCAGAGACGTCTGGATGTGTCTAATGGTTTGCGCTAGCATTTCCATTACTACAGTAAAAATAAGCGGTGATAGCGGGGCATCCCTGCCGTGTCCCATAGTAATATAAAGGGTTGGGAGACCAAGCCATCACAAAAAATCGTTGCCGAAGGGAGGAGTACGGGCCATGATAGCCGAGAGGATATGACCTCCAAACACCAAATTTTTGTAAGGACAAGCCTCAGGAATTCCCAGTGCACCCTGTCGAACGCCTTTTCGGGCGCCAACGAGAGAGTAACCGGCCGGTTTTGCCCTGCGATGGAGTGGGAACATAATGTTGATCAGACGTCGAGTGCCATCAGGGGCTGTCTGCCCCTGGTGAAACCCACCTGATCCGAGTCAATCAGGTTCGGAAGGATGTCGAGCAGGCGATTAGCATGGCCTTGGCATAAATTTTCACATCACTGTGTTCAGCAAAGGAGATCGGGCGATAATGTGCGGGCGAAGAGATTTGTTTGCCCGAGCTTAGGTATGGTGATATGGGTTGGAGCATTTCTCTGGGGAAGGAACCCGTTGTTCTAGCTACATAATGCAAACCTGTACCAGGGAGGTAGCAGGATGTGTGCGTTATTTATAGTATTCGCTCGGAGGAGCATCCGCCCCAGGAGCTTTATGTTTAGGCAGGGAGCCAATAACTTTGATATCTCGCCTCTGTAAACGGAGAGGGAAAGCGAATAACTTGCAGCGGCGTCAGAGTAGGTACCTGTAAGTTCAGGAATTTATCAATTGCAGGAAGGAGGAAGAGGGGTATGCTCGTCTTCTGCTAGTTGTACAGGGCCCCATAGAATTGTGCCAAATTGATTTGCAATGTCAAGTGGGTTTGTCAGTTTCTCTTGGGTCTTAGGTCCAACAGGTAGGGGGATGGCGCTGCGTGCATTATATTCTCAGTCGCCTAGCTAGGTAGGCACCCAGCTTTATTGCCCATAGAATAATGATTCATTTTTAGCTTCGTAAGGGCATGCTCATAGTTGTGGAGGAGTAAGGCACGGAGATCGTTCGCATAGAACCTGATATCCGCTGTCCTACTACTATCAAACACTCGTTTGTTAGGGCCTCAGCAACTTTAATCCTCTGCAGGAGCTGCTGAGATCCTGACCCCAACTTCCTTTCTGTATTGTGCCGTGAGCTGAATGCAGATGCCTCTAATGAAGGCCTTGGGCATTCCACACCGTAGAGGGCTAACGTCTGGGGTGGCAGTTGATGGAAAAAAAATATTCCTCCAACTTCCCCCGAAGGCGTTGGAGTGTGGGCGACGAGTTAAGAATATAAGTGTTCATCCTCCACATCTTGTGAGACGGAGAACGGGGGGATTGGGATACCTCAATAACACGGGAGCATGATCGGACCAGGATATGTTCCAATACTAGATTTAACAATTTTTTGCAGCAAACCATTTGTCCACTAGAACAGGTCTATTCGGGAATAAGTCCCGTGCGGGGTGAGAAGAACGAGTAGTCCCTCTCAGTTCCATGCTGACATCTCCATACATCAAAACAGCCCGTACTTATGGATCACTGGGTCCAAGGAGGCCGGGGTCTAACAGGTGTCGCAGACACATCCGGGGGACATTCGGACAAATTAAAATCGCCTCCCATCAGGAGGGGCACCTGTACGGATGATTCCACTTTGCGCATCAGTTTATGGAAAAAACTGATCGTTTGACATTAGGCGCGGTAACATTCACTAGTGGAAATGGGGCCGAATTTATAGTGCACGTCACAATGAGATATCTCCCAGGGGATCTGAAAATACATCCTTTGGTTGAAAATCTAGGGTATTCTGATCGCAATCAGAACCCCCCCGGACTTCTTGTCAGCACATGCCACAAATCTATGCGAAACGATTTATCGTGCAGTCGCGGTGGTCTGCCTCCAGGAGATGAGTCTCCTGCAAAACAAAATCTCGCCCTATGGGCGCGGAATTCCAGCAAGGCTTGTTTGCTGTAAGGGCATTTAATGACAGAATACAAAGGACATCACTCACTGGACAGCATTACACATAAGGGTTCATATTGCGCACACAGGAAAAGCAAGCAACAGGCCCTCCCACACCCAAATCTTAGACCACACTCCTGCCAGTAAAGCGAGAATTGTACCCGATGGGAAGAGGGCAAGCTAAATACCCTCGGGAGCACCCAGGTCTCCACCGGGGGAAGGGGGGGGGAGGTCAGAAGGATAGACAACAGAACAATAAACCTACAACCGGGAAAAAAACATAAGGCCACCTAGAGCATTGTGGCTCGTGGCAAAAAACTAGTACCATCAAACAGGCATGACCTCAAAGGTCAGTAGAGTGCAGAAAGCTGCTACGGGGGGGTGTTGTGTCGTGTTAGCGACATAGGGGTACGAAAACATCATAAAATATAGAGAAAACAACATCACCAAAATCTTTCAGTCTCGGGGTCCCAGAACCGCGGAATTCCATAGGGTAGAGGCTGCCGTGGGGTCTAAAGACCTAGAACTAACCAGAAAGATTATGAAAGGGCCCCCATCAGGGGAACTGCTGTGGCCAGACATGGCGCGAGCGGCATTGGGGAAAACGATCCAGAAGTGTCCCAAATCAGGTCCACCGAAGATGTCTTGCGTGGGGCCTGTTTTCCATGAAGTAGATCCGGGGGTACCTCGATGCCCCACCTGGCAAGGAGAGACAGGCCTTGTTCCAGAACATGACCGAGTAGGTCTTGCTTTGATACCTGATCAGCAATTTGTGGGGAAACCCCACTTGTAAGGAATTTCTTTGTCGCGGAGCACACGAGTGATAGGGAGATAGGTCCTCCGTTGCTGGATGGTTTGCTGAGATAAGTCCGTGAAGAGCAGGATAGTGGCAAATTTGTCAGGAAGCTCCGGTCTTTTCCTTGAGGCCGCCATTGCCGCCTCCTTGACATGGAAATAGTGCATGCACGCCAAGACATCTCGTGGGGGTCATCAGGGAGGAAAGGAGGTCTAGGCAATCGGGTGCCCTATCGATCACCCGATCAGAGATCGGGGTGGCTGGGAGCAATTGCTGCAGGAGCTCTTGTAGGACCGCGTGATTTGCCGGCAGAATCGTTCAGGTACTCCTCTGAATTTATTGGGGCGGCGGTGACCTGTCTTCTAGGTCACCTACTTTAGACTGAGCCATGTATTTCGCTATCCCTATCGGTGTGAGCATCCCCAGGGAGTTATGGGCCTCTGAGAACTCCCGCATCTTATTTTCAACATGGCTTATACGTTTCCCCATGTTCTTTCACTCTACGCTCCAGCTTTATCCACGACGGTATTAAAGTCAGTGAAAATCGATTTGCGCAGGGAAAGCAGCATCTCCTTCATTGTGATCACAGAGACACCGTCCTCTGTAGCAGGGAAGGTTCAATCCAGGTCCCTGGAACGGCCCTGGGTAGAAGCTGGGGGGGAGGTAGGCCCCTGTGGCAGCCTGTCCGGCAGTATCGAGTCGGTCTGGGCTTTTGTTTGGGGGCTCCTATTAGTGGGTGAGGCCGGAGGAGAGAGCTCACCTTGGGATCCTCCGGTTCTGATCTCGGGGAGGTCCTGGAGGAGTCAGCCCTGCTCGGTGCGGAGGGGGGCCCTGGCGACGCGTGGTGATGACGAACCGCCGCCATCTTTGGAGCCGCGGGTTTCGCGCGCTCCGTAGTAGAAATCCGTCAGTTTCGGATTGTGCCTCTGGTTTTCCGCCTGTGAGTCATAGCGGGGGATTACCGTTGGGTTCCGCCGCCTCTGTTAGCTCGGGTGTGACCCCACAGGGAGCTGAAAATCGTAGCTTGCGGCTATGACGGAGCTCTGTCAGTGAGCTTCCAGTTCCGTCGGCGGTGACCACGCCCCTCCTTAGCTGGACAATCTTAAAGGGTTATTAATCTCCTGGGTGTTCTGCCCATGTTATCTTGGGTTTTTTGGGATCCTTCTGGGTTCGCACCGATGGCGTTACATATGGAAGAAAGTCATACCACGTGCACAACGCTCAGGAGGTTAAACTCTTGTGTTAATATTACCTTTTGCAACTAACAATCAATACTTAATTAATAAAAGCGCCTCTTAAAAAACCCAAAAATTCTAAAATTCATGTTTAGAGAATGCACACTCCTGTCTTTACAATGAGTCCTTCGCTTGCTGTGACTAGATGTCTCAAGAGCACTTGTGCAACTAAAGGCGCCCATACACCATACAACCTTACCATACTATTTTTGTACAATAAAATTTTGTTCTACCAACCCATGTAATTTGAGGACCTTTCTAAACCTTCCAATCAATATTGAAATTGTCAGTGATTGAAAGGTGTATAGCGGGGTTTACTTAAGCATGAAATGATTCTGGGATGCTCACTTAAAAAATGGACATCAGGAAGTGTCTGGTACACGCATATTAGGGGGTGGGTTTTAAAACAAAAATGAATGCAATAATCACATGAAAGCAATACAAGTGTAACTATATGTTCACAATTTTTCATTTTTACATGAGAGTTTAGGAACATTTTCATTTAAATCTTACAAAGACTTTTTCATTTGAACATAAACCACAAGGTGAACATTTCACCATATTCTTTTTCTGGCCCACTGTCCTCTGTGTTGTTAAAGTGTATGTTGTGCTCGAACAGAACCACATCCAGTACATCTCTGCAATACAAACACAGCTCTACGTGTTTATACCATTTACAATACTGTCAGAACAGAAATATACCCATTGATCTGCCAGAGTGACTGAAGATTGATATAGGCCACAAGACTATCACCAAGCAGGTGATAAGGGGGCACGATAATTAGCAAATTCAAGAAACACAAAATAACTGTTTATCTCCCTTGGTCAGGAGCTCCAGGCAAGATCTCTCCTTGTAGAATTGCAATTATGAGAATGGTGATGAAGCAGCCAGTACTACATAGCTGGGACTTCTCAATTATCCCAGGGCAGGAAGGACAATCTTGCAGCCCCTGCTAGGTCCTGCTGCAAAAGACAGCACATGTACAGGCCTGTCTGGAGTTTGCCAATAGTGTTGAGCTCGAATATTCGAATTTGGAATATATTCAGCGAATATCGGCTATTCGAGAATTCGCGAATATGGCGGCAGATATTCGCAATTCCGAATATTCGTATCGGGATGCTTATGGGCATGGATTGCGTATATATATATGTATATATGTGCTATATAAATAGCACATGTGACCATTCATTTTAAAGGTAATTATGAGGTGATTATAATGCGAATCTAGAATCATATAGAATCGAATATTAGTAGAATTATCTGCGAAATATCGCGAATTCGAATATTGCCTATGCCACTCATCACTATGTGCCAATAAACACCTGAATGATACTGAGTAAAAATTTTGAGGTAAGATAAAATCAAGTTCTTTGGCACTAATTCAACTCACTATGTTTAGAGAAGAATGTTGCCTATTATCCCAAAAACACCATTCTTACTGTCAGATATGGAGATGAACAAATTATACTTTGAGGGGGTTTGTCTGCATTAAACTTCACTGCATCAAAAAGACGATGGAGCGGGATCTTACACCATCAATTAGTCAGCACCTCCTTCCCTCAGCCATGGGTTGGGGATGGGTATTTCACCATGACAATAACCCAAAACACATGGTCCTGGTGTAGCCTATCCAGTCTCCAGATCTTAATACCAATTTAACAAATTTTTTTAAAGATCGATAATATAGATATATAAAATAGCCTGCCATTATTAAAATGTTTTTCTTTAGAAAATTGTCACAATATAACACTAATCTAATATGTGTATTCATAATTATTATGAAATGGACATATATTAATAATTAATAAAGAATATATAAAGAAAAGGAGAAGTTGTTTTCATAAATTTAGTTTTTCACAATACATTGTTAAAATTTTTCTCTTTTCTTTTGAACGTAAAACAGTGAATCTGAAATCAAAATAATATGTTTTCCTAATCCTAATTGTCTGCCTTCTTGGTCTTATCTAGATGACTCTTTACTGGTGTTTTTTGCTCCAATAATATTTTTTGTGGCTCTGAGGTAAGAAGTGTGAATACATTCAAATAGACTTGTTTTTCTCACATCTGTAAAGTGATCATCTTACTTCCCGCTATGCAAATGATATTTTGTAGTTCTTTCATGACTTCTTTTGAGAGATATCATAAAGTAAATGAAAATAAAAATATTTATGATTACATTTTAATATAGTGCTAGGCATAGATATAAGGATTTATTAAATAAACTTATTTATTTAGGAATTTAGCAAATAAATGAAACGAAGGTTTTGAAAAAATTCAATTGTTAAAAACATATATCTGTATTATTTAAAGCAATAATTCTAAGCAACCACGTTGCCAATATTCATGTGTCCTTAAACATGGGCAAACTACGGCCTCTGGGACAGATCTGGCCTATTTAGCTTCTTAACCTCCCTAGTGTTACGCTGTACGGGCAATCGTGATTCCCTGTCCTCCCCCCACATCTCTAAACAACGCCGGTGTCAATTAGATGTGTGCGTAAAAAAAGCGACGCCCCTCCATTAATATGGAGGTCTATGGCGCCATCCCCTTCAGGATCAGCAATGACCCCGAAGTCCTGGGGCTGGAAAAACTCTGTGAGCCTGCAGTGCTGCAGAAGCACTGCCGGTTCCCCGAGAACCTGTGATTATGCTTGATCTTGGCATGGGCACAGTTTCATCCAAGATCAAACTATGACTGTTCCGAGTTCGGCATAACGCCAGAGAGGCTAATGGGCTGATGTCACCTTGGTGAACAGATTTTCTGGGTCCCCTCTGCTCGTTTCCTGCAATCTTGTCACCAAGATATCCGCATTTTTACTGAAATAATTACTTTTTAATTTTTTTTACCTCCTTAGCAGTTATAGAAAATTAAAAAAGATTAAGTCTCTGCCACTGATCATCAATGACATTGGGGACCCGAGGAAATAGGACAACTATACCAATACAGGATCTTGTTCCTGCCCCTCTGTCAAATTTAAGGACCCATTGTGGCCCATGTGTCAAAGAGTTTGCCCACCGTCTTAGATATATAAAAAATGATCAAGCTCTCCATCACAGTATAGTGTAATATGTGCATCTAGCAGAATTCAATAATGGAAATTCTAATTCCCCAAAACTCTTTACTATGGTCCTTTGTCAGTTGTGGAAGGTAACTGCTGTTCAATTACAATTAATCTTGCATAGCATGGTAAGTAAATTTTTATAGCAGAAATTGAAAATTTAAAATGATGTGGTAAATAAAGCTAGGTTTTGTGGAGATCCATTACTTTATATTTATTTAAAGTATGAAATAACATTTGTGTTGGGTTTTATTTCCAAATTAATGTTAGCATCTATTTATTTAACAACTGCCCCCTCTCAATTAAAATAGGACTGTAAGTGCATATAAGACAAATGGGTTATTAGGTAACTATTAGGGAGGGCAAGTTGTCCTGCTTCTACTTTGGGAAAACTCATAGAAAAGCATATGATTAATTTGATCAGTTAATCAGATTGACGTTCCATAATTGGCTGGTCATTTTATCATGTTTCATTTGGGTTTCTGGGTAGGCTTAAACAGGATCAGCCACTCAGAGAAGGATTAAATAATCAGTCAAAAAAATTCTTCATGTGCTTATCTTTACCTAGGAAAACCTGCCATTCCTAGTGATCACTAAACCTTGAAGTGCAAGATTATATATTGCTTTCCAGAGGCTTCCGGTGAGCTTAAACACACAATATACCAACAACTTGACTCTGATTCATTGCTGCTGGCATCCTAGCCAAGTCTCCTTCTAGGTTTGAAATGTTTGTCGCAGTGAAACTCTGCATGAAGACTATAAGAGCTAAATATTTGCAACACACTGATTTGCCCATTCAAAATAAACTGCAGCACATCACTAACCACAGATACAGTTGAGACATAGCCTTAGTTTACAACGGGCCTATATGAAGCTTTCAATCTTTGATATCATATAGGTTTACGGACATATACAGTGGATATAATATTATGGTTAAATATGAGATTCCTGTTATTTAACAGGAGACAAAAAGGAGACAAATCATTTCAGAACATGTTCCACTTTTATTGTGACCTATAAACTGTACCACTCAAATGAAAAACCAACAGAAATCTTTTAGGTGGAGGGAAGAAAAAATATATCAAAAGAACACCATACCCACAGTGAAGTATGGTGGTGGCAGCATCATTCTTTTGGGTTGGTTTTCTTCAGCTGGAACTGGGGCCTTAGTTAAGATAGAGGGAATTATGAACAGTTCCAAATACCAGTCAATGTTGGCACAAAACCTTCAGGCTTCTGCTAAAAAAGTTGAACATGAAGAGGAATTTTATCTTTCAGTATGACAACGACCTAAAGCATACATCCAAATCAACAAAGGAATGGCTTCACCAGAAGAAGATTAAAGTTTTGGAATGGCCCAGCCAGAGCCCAGACCTGAATCCAATTGAAAATCTGTGGGGTGATCTGATGAGGGCTGTGCACAGGACACAGGAGATACCCTCGCAATCTAACAGATTTGGAGTGTTTCTGCAAAGAAGAGTGGGCAAATCTTGCCAAGTCAAAATGTGCCATGCTGACAGACTCATACCCCAAAAAGAATGAGTGCTGTAATAACTTCAAAAGGTCCTTCAACAAAGTATTAATTTACACACTTATGCAACCACTATATATATATATTTTTTTATATTTTATTCCCTACACCTAAAAGATTTCAGTTTGTTATTCATTTTTAATTGAGTGGTACTGTTTATAGGTCACATTAAAGGTGGGAAAAGTTCTGAAATGATTTATCTTTGTCTCATTTTTGTACAGCACAGGATCCTGACATTTTACTTTTTATATTCTTTATATCTTTTGGTAATGTTAGTTACATTAGCGATGCATTAAGAAGGTGATTTTACTATTGATAATAAGATTTTCACATCTGGTAGGTGTATGAATTGCTGGCCTCTGAAATCTGAAAAGATTGCTGAAACCCCTTATTTAATTGACCCCTTATTGTTTTATGATTAAAACCATTAAAATTAGTTATAAAATATAATAAAAAGCAAATAAACCAAAGAGAGAGTAATAAAATGTAATGAAACAATATGTATTTATGATGTTGTACTTCAGTGCTTTGTAGTTTCACATGAAGTTCACTTGAAACCAGGTGTATATTCTCAAGTTTAGAAATAGATTCTGGTTATTTTTCTTGAAACTAGTTTGCAAATTAGCAGCTGTTGCAGGTGTTCTGTTTACAGTATCTATCTATCTATCTATCTATCTATCTATCTATCTATCTATCTATCTATCTATCTATCTATCTATCTATCTATCTATCTATCTATCTATCTATCTATCTATCTATCTATCTATCTATCTATCTATCTATCTATCTATCTATCTATCTATCTATCTATCTATCTATCTATCTATCTATCTATCTATCTATCTTTTTACACTGTATGGTCCATGTTTTTGGCCATTTAGTGACAATTACAGCTATATTATATGGATTATATTTATTATCCATGAAGGTGCATTGGGACGCACATGTTAATAAATGTACAAAGTGCACATTACATCCAATGGGCCTGCTTACATGATTAAATTCATGTCAATTAACATAAAGGAAATAGTTGTGATCCAGGGCTAAGAGGATTGTATGGTCATCTAGACCATCATCTAACTACAAGCCTACTGAACCACAAGACAATTTTCAACACCATATGTGAGCTAGTTGTTCTAACCCAACAATACTACCCGAACTTACAAGTGCTCTGTTAGGTAAATGGCCAAAAAGTGTCTTTAAAGAGTGTAGGTTGTTGTTGCAACAAAGTGGCAAAAGCTTCAGGCTTTTCTAGTTCCTGCTTTTCAAATGGGGTGTCCAACAAGCTCACGAAAGTATGACAAATAGTTGTCCCAAAATATTTGACCATTCAGGTCCTATTCATACCTTTCCAGTCTAATATCTGTTGACCAAAGCATATCACTGCATGGTAAAAGTGCATTATATCCAAAGGGCCTTTTCACATTAAAACGAATGTCAATGAAAATGAGGCGGATTCATACATATGCTCTTTTCACCCAAGACATAAAATAATGGATATCTGAGTAGCGCTGAGATAAGTTGTATGTTTGTGAGCTTATGCTCATTGTAACGTGTATAGGGGAGTAGTTAGTTGTCATGTGCTAAAAGATACTAACACGCACGCTTTTTCATGTTCTGTCATTAACATCAATGTAAGCTGTATTGTGCAAAAACATAAACATATAAATAGATGAAACATGCCCGAGAAAGGATAAGTGTGAACCAGCCCTAATCATTCCATTTCCAGCATTTAGGCTACATGTTATTAAAATAGAGAGGTACATGAACAATGTGAGGTACATGTCTGACCATGTTTTTTATATATCTATGCAGCCTTTTTAACATACATGCGAAGTAATGCCATATGTAGGTTAAGATTTCTTGTTTATGAATAGGTTAGCCCCCCTTTTGCTGTCAAAACATGGCTTCCACACATTCTCTAACAGTAAATGTAGCAGATTGTGGTGCCTTCATGCATTGGACCTTTTTAAGCACATACCTAGGTAAGTAGTACATACTCATCAGATCTTCTATAAGATATAATACCATCATCAGATCCCTTAGGTCACAATCTGATTAATCAGACCATGGGGTTTCAATCTTTTCTATCCCCATGGTGAAGCTCTTATTCTCATGTTCCCATTGTAAGTGTGTAGAACAATGTACAGGGTTTGTCGGGTCCAAATTCAGAAAGATACCTTGCACTGCATGTTTTGCCACTTTTCTTTGATAGCCAGCCTCAAGTTTATCATCAATTTGTCCTACAGTAGCTCATCTGTAGAACATTTTCCCCGTACATCCCCAAATGCAGCTTTAAGCTTTGGGTGTTGTTACTCCAACAATTGGCCAACAGTTAGGATATATATATATATATATATATATAAATATAAACATTATCTCAAGTAAGTAAGGTGTCATAAGACTTGTTAATGTTACAAGTTCATGGGTTTGACTGAGATCAGGTATTTTAAATTTGATATTATCGCATTCATGTTCTCTCATACTGGTCATTGGAAGTTAAGCATGGCATGTCATTGCAAAGAACTGGCTGCGGATCTGGAAAAAAATCTACTCAAAGATGGCCTAGGCTATGAGAAGATAACCATCACGCTAAAATTGAGCTGCAGCATATTGGCCAAGACATTTGGTTTAAAAGTATAGGACACACCGAGGATTACAAAGTGTTTCACAGTCAAGCATGGTGGTCGGAGTGTGATGGTTTGTAGCTGGATAACTGTAGCCTGACCTAGGGAGCTACTACTGTTCATTGAAAGAAAACTGAAGAGCATGATACCCTCTCTTCTGAAACTGGAATGTAAGGCTGTATTCCAACATGATAATGTCCTCAACACACTTCCAGGATGACCTCTGCCTTGCTATAGATACTAAGGGTCAATGTGCTGGACTGGCAAAGCATGTCTCCAAACCTAAACGCTGCTGAGCATTTGTAGGATATCCTCAAATGAAAGGTGGAGAAGTGCAACATTCACCAGCTCTGTGATACCATAAAGGAGGAGTGGAAGTGGATTCCAGCTGCAACCTGTAAAGCTCCATGCCCAATAGGATTAAGGCTGGAAAAAAATGGTGGCCACACAAAATATACTGACAATTTGGACATGGCTATCCATTTGGCTATCCCCCTGGATCAGGGGATAACAAATGTATATTGTTATACAAGCTGTGAACTGACTACTATACATTATATCAAAGTGTCACATATTCAGTGTTGTCCCAAAATATATTATAAACTTTTTGTCACAAACATAAGGGTGTTCTCACTTTAGTGAGAAAATATATACTGTATACATGAAATCTACAAGCCAATAATCGTATACCTTAATGTCTGAAAATGTCCAAATATTCACTGTCTATGTGTAACTTTTTTTTACATAGATAAAGATGAATCCAAAGTATGACTTAATTCTATACTACAGTTATCTCTAGAAATAACAAACAATGTCTTAGTTAACGTATATTGGAAATATCTAAGTTTCCTTTCGTGGCAAACACCTGACTATACCACAGAAAGTATTGATTTAAGCAAACAGGACTTCTGCAAACCACATGAACATATCAAACCATGTTTCAACATATGCCATTAATCTGGTTATACATTTTTTTATATTTATATACCAGAATAAAATTATGAGTTCAAAATAGTTTTATTAATAGACAGGTTTTCTTGCATGTGAGTATTCATTATAACGATTTATCTTGTGAATCTTGGGCTTTGAAAGACAAAAAAGCATTATAATTATGTGTATTAGATTTTAAAAGATATTTAACACAAGTGAATAAATTATTTAAATCAGGTGAAATTTGACAAAATTGATCAATCTTGTTATAAAAATACTAAGGTAATCTGCTTAAAGCTAGAAGAGATAACAAAAATGTGTAATATTGTACGCAGGACACAGTGGTTATAATAATGTATGTATTACATGAAAGACATAGAATAATATAAAATACATAGTAGGTGTAATGATGTATGCAAATTTTTTTACAAATATTATTATAAATGATGAAGATGAAATAGTGTGTATATAACACAATATAATTAGTAAATAGTGTAATTTTGTATATACAACACACAATGATTAGTAGATCAAACAGTGTACATAGAACACATGTTAAAGATGACGTTACAGTTTATGTGGAATACATGAAATATGCAGATGTAATAGTATATGTAGAACACATGATAAAGTTAGGTGCAATGATGCATGTAGAACACAAAATGCTGTAAGGCCTGGATCACAGCTATCCACTTTGCGTCCATTGACATGTGTTTTTAATGTAAACAGGCCCATTGGATATAATGGCATGCTCAACATACCCAACACGTGTAGTAACAGTGAACCAGTCCTGAGTGTAACATTGTAGATAACCATGTAGAAAACTTGATACATTTTAGGGGAAATAGTGTATGTAGAATGCATGAAAAAAACTGGTAAAGACTAAATTTAATAGTGTATGTAGAGTGCATAATAAATTGTAGGTGTATCAGCGGATATTACATTCTAGAATATATTGTTCTCTGTTTCTGTTTTTCTGATAATTGTTTACCTTGCTTTGTCTTGGTCAGAATACACAGCATACACAGAAAAGACAAGATATAATAGTGTTTAACACAAAAAGATGACTTTAATAGTGACAGCAGATAGAAAAAATGTGTACATGCCCAGGGTGACAATACTTTTAAAACTTGTTTAATGTGACCTTAAACCTGTACAATTCAATTGAAAAACAAAAATATGTTAAATGTGTAATATAATGTGAACAAAAAAATGAGTTAGAGGAAAATACATTTATTTGTTTCTAAGTACAAGGTCGTTGCAGATTTATGCACACCCTTAATCTAATACTTTATTGAAGCATATTTTGATTTAATTATATCATTACCTATTCTGTTTGACCATCTTTTTTTTAAACATATGTGCATGTGTTCAGCCTATGTTATGGTGCAATTCAGCTAAACATACATGTGATGTTATGCCATATATATGTTAAGATTTCTTGTTAATGAATAGTTTAGCCCCCATTTTGCTGTCAAAGTACTCCTGACTTGTGAAAACATGGCTTCCACAAGTTCTCTAACAGTAAAGGTAACACCTGTTGTGAAGTGGTGCCTTCATGCATTGGACCTTTTAAAGCACATCCCTAGGTAAGTAGTGCATACTCATCAGATCTTCTATATGCTATTATAACATCATTAGATCCTTTAGGTCACAATCTGATTCATCAGACCATGTTTTTTCTATCTCTTCACCATTCCCATGGTGAAGCTCTTATTCTCATGTTCCCATTGTAAGTGGGCTACTCAGGTCCAAATTCAGAAAGATGTCATGCACTGCATTCTCTTATAGCCAGCCTCAAGTTAACCATCAATTTGTTCTACAGTAGCTAATCTCCCAAATGCATCTATAGGCTTTCGGTCTTTATGTGTTGTTATGCCAACAATTGGCCAACAGCATAGATATAATTATATACATTATTTCACAAAAGTAAGTACACAAGTAAAAAATGTCCAAATGGTTCCTCATAAGCCATTTTGCCACCTGGGTCTCATATGACTTGTTTATGTTACAAGGTCTCAGGTGCGAATGGGGAGCAGGTATTTCAAATTTGATGTTATCGCTCTCACATTCTCTCATACTGGTCACTAAAAGTTAAGCATGGCATCTCATTGCATTGTAAGGGAATTATAAAAACCAATATGTACTGTGCCATACTGAAGAGCATGATACCCTCCCTTCTGAAACTGGGATGCAAGGCTGTATTCCAACATTATAATATCCTCAAACACACCTCCAGGATGACCTCTGCCTTGCTAAAGAAAATGGGGTTCAAGGTGATGAACTGGCCAAGCATGTTTCCAAATCTAAACCCTACTTAGAATTTGTAGGATATCCTCAAATGGAAATTGGAGGAGTGTAATGTCTCTAACATCCATCAGCTCTGTGATGCCATCAAGGAGGTGTGGAAGAGGATTCCAGTTGCAACCTTTGAAGCTCTAGTGAACTCCATGCTCATGAGGATTAGGACTGGAAAAAAATGGTGGCCACACAAAATATACTGACAATTCGGACATTAATGGCTGTGTGTTATCTTGAGGGAATAGCAAATGTACCGTATATAGTTATACAAGCTGTTTTCTCACATAAGAAAATATTTATTGTATACATGAATTCTACAAGTTAATAATAATAATAATATACCTAAATGTCCAAAAAATTCCAAATATTCACTGTCTAGGTTTTAAAATTTTTATATCTAGATAGAGATAAATCCAAAGTATGACTTAATTCTATACTACAGTTATCTCTTGAAATAACAATGTCGTAGTCTAAGTTTATTGGAAATATCTAAGTTTCATTTCATGGCATACACCTGACTTTACCA
>CM070032.1:86831822-86863184 GCA_036250615.1 Ptychadena robeensis | reverse complement strand
CCACACAGGGGACCCCGAGGGCGCCGCAATCCCCCCAGGGCTTACAGAGGGCTGACAATTATACAACAGAAGAAATATATCTTTGTTGTATTGAAATTTAGTTGTCTGTCAGTTTATTCGTATTTCTCAATATAATCACTGTATCAGGGGATTTTAATTAATTGAAGTATATTACTGGCTGACCATTTTCATTTTGATCGCCTCAAAAATCAGGAGGACCACAGAAACCCTAGAGTCCAATATGATTAGCCAACTTTGAGTTTTATATTTCTTTTCTTATTCTCTATTATGCTGTAGCTGTGTCTGTGAAAAAATATTCTGATTGTAGTGATACCTGCCAGGCACTAGACGGGGCAAGTGTACTTAAAGCCAATTGAAGCATTCTTTGTTACTTGTTATACAGTCATGCTGAGAAAGAAAAATTAAACGTATGTTTTGTTGTGTCCATGTCCTATGATATCCTGTGTCGGCAGCACCCTGCAAAACTCATATGAAGAGACTGGCCAAGTGGTAGGCAGAAATGTGCTGCTGAATAGTTGAAAAACAAAGGGAGTGGTACACTGGATGCTAAATGACCAAGTCCTGCCCTGGTTTTTGTATAAATTAGGTTTAAAATCCAAGTTGAAATTTTAATTTGACTTTGATTGACTTTTTGACTATTTGTTTAAGGGACATACCCCCAACCCTTCTCTACATCTCCAAAAAGTTTGGTGATGATACAATGTTCAGGGGCTTTACAATTAACTCGAAATGCTCAAAATGGTTCGAATTTGTGAAAAAACATTCAACCATCTCTACTGATCACTCAGAGTGCAGGGGTCTGGGTCTTTTGTGGTCTCAAAGGTGCTACATCAGTTCTCCAGTCAACAGTGTTAAGGGAAGATTAGCCGTACTGATTGAGCTATTGAAGAGGGTTTGCCCTTAGTACCCTTTGTGTGCTGGCCCCCATTCAAACTAATGGCATCGACCAGAGATTTACGAACATCGGTCGGCGACAAAATCGGCTTGTTACGTGTGTGGGGACCCTTAGACAATTAAGCAATTTAAAGGATAGTTGTGTTGAAAAAATATTGGCTGTCATTGGTGGTACTGGTAGCCATTTCCTTTCTGGTACTGGTAGCCATTTAGCTATAAAACTAATGCTCAATATAGAGGATGAGAGCTCTGCCTTGGTGTTTATTCTGCAAATATCATGCTCTCAGTCTAGAACAACACTGGACATTTCATTTGAGGTGACAGTTGGACAGACTAACATTGTTCAATCTCAAAGGAAGTATTTATTTCTTTTTATCATATTGATGAACCAACCCCAACAGTGTTTAAGACATAAATTACATTTGATACAATTATTATTAACTAAAAAAGCAAACTGCTTTTTGCAAGGTATATTATCAGAGATATTAAAAAATATCAGTTTTTCGGGGATCCAGATTTTAGGGATGGTCCTCAGTGTAGCGTTTCCTATTTCACCTGCAGAAGACAACAAACGTTATAACAAACAGTGAAAGGCGTCTTTCAATTGTCATATAGCTCACTGTTTTCACTAATGCCAGGAATACCGTCTTGAAAAGATTTTTGAGCCGTTCGAGATTCCTCGGCAGAAGCATGATGACGTCGATATCTCTGCCCCATTGTCGGCTGCCAGCAGACAGCTGGCCAAGACTTTGGATGGGGAATAGGATATCGTTTAAGGTTTACCAACATGTTGGTAACCTGTAGCTTCTAGCAGGATTGATCCCAACTAAAGATACCCATACACGGCAAGGATTTTTGTATATATTTTTGCAGAATAGAGCGCCATGAATACGCACATCGCTCTATTGTGCAAAAATCTATGCAAAAATCAACGTGTGTATGGGTAGCTTCAGGTGGGATCAATTCCGCTAGAAGCTACAGATTACCAACATATTGTACAGTAGTGACCACACTCATTTGTTTAGGTAGTTGCAAATCTAACAATGAATCTTTAAAGGCATCCTATCATAGATTTGGGTCAGTAAATAGACATTTGGGGGTTAACAGATATACTGTAACAGTGGAAGCCATTTATAGGGCCCAACTAATGGACAAGTATAGGATATCGATCAAGGGTTACCAACATGTTGGTAACCTGTAGCTTCTAGCAGAACTGATCCCACCTGAAGCTACCCATACACGGCAAGGATTTTTGTATATATTTTTGCACAATAGAGCGCCGTGAATAAGCACAGCGCTCTATTGTGCAAAAATCTATGCAAAAATCAAGGTGTGTATGGGTACCTTCAGGCGGGATCAATGAATCCCACTAGAATCTACAGGTTACCAACATGTTGGTAAACCTTGATCGATATCCTATACTTTGGAGGGGGAGTGAGGGTCATCCAATCGAGGAATGAGCTGAAGTAAGCATGGATGGCTAAAGGGGCCAATAATTTTCTATTGTAGGAACCTTCTCTTGTTATTTATTAAAATAAGCGGCATCAGACAACTAAAGTATGGGTGTGTATAACTGTTACATGACATGGTGTTTTATCAGTAGAGCTTCTTACCTTGAATAAAGTAACAGTACCGCTATAGATCAGACTTAGAATGAACAAGGACATAAATGTTGTAGCAATCTCCCAACGGCTATCAGTGTCTTCTCCTTCTTCTTCCTTGCTTATGTAGCAAAAGGCTGCAAGTTGAACATATAGGTTAACATAGTCCTATTTCCATAGTATATTTTTTTGTATTTTTTATTATATTACCTATTGTGACATAATGCCTCATTTAAAAATAAATTCTATGAATGTAGATATGTTTAAATAAAAACTACAAAAACAAACATTACACATTTGTAAAACACAGAGCATACACACAAACAAAATGTCAGTAGGAAATATAACGATAAAACAATCAATAGAAAACTCTATTGGGGTACATTAGTTCAATGCTGTGGCCTGATTCGAAGGAAAGGGATGGGGTGTGATGGATATATCATAGTGCAGTGTGGCAGAGAATGAAAACTGATAAATCCCCCCAAATTAAACATATATCTTAGAAAAGTTTCTCAATAAAACCGTATTCCATCTGAACATTATCACATTTTTTAAAGTGTTGCAAGGACCTTAAAGTGTAGCCTATAGTGTAGATTCTGTAATACTGAAGGATATATGTTTATGTTTTTTCTAATGGCAGGGATCAGTTTAGAAGGGTTGGAAGTAAGGGGATAGGGGGAGACCAGATAATAGCTGTAATCATTTAAAATAAAGCAAGGTCTTGCTTTGACATGATGTGAATTTCAGTTTCTAATAACGTCCAAAAACAGAATTGATTTACAGCAAAGAAACAGCCACACCTATTTCCTAAGTGGTAAGCACATGCTTGCTGTTTGAATGATGCATTTTTTGCTATGAGTGTGATATGTATTGTCAATTGTCCCATTTTTTTAATATTTGATTGTTTCTATAAAAGCTATGAAACAAAAAAAGAAAATCCTGTTGGATATCTTTTTACTGTAACCATGACTTGAAGATGACACTGAATTTGCTTAGCTTTCTTCAACACTTCTCTGACCTGACCCTTTACATTTAAAGTAGATGAACTGTAACTGAACTTGTTTATAGATTTTAACATCTGTCTCTAGGGTGTGTTCCTGGAATAGAGCTAGACTGACATATTGTACAGTAATGTACTAATCTTTTAGGTAGTTGCAAGTTAAAGTTTACTTTAAATGTGACTTTAATAATGCATCTTTAAAGGTGTCCTATCATAGATTTGGGTCAGTAAATTGACAGTGGGGGGATTAACAGATACACTCTAACAGTGGACCCAACTAAGTAGGGCCCAACTAATGGACAGTATAAGCTGCTACAAGCACATCTGGAGAGTAGAGATGGTCAAAACTTCTGACCATCAAAATGGTTGAAATTATGACCTTTTAAATTCTATAGGTCTGAATTCTGTGGGATGATTAAATTTTTTCTCAGAAAGTCAAAATTCTCTCATTAAACTAGACTAAAAAAATATAAAGTATAAAAATTAATATAACCTGATCCCTGTACCCCACACTATGTGATGGGTATAGAGGATTCCTGGACCTCATGCCCATTTCTAAAGGCATATTAAGTGTCAGAAAGAATGTTTTTTGAAAAGTTTTTTTTTTCAAACAGCGGTCAGGGTTTTTTCTGACATATATTAAGGCTTTAGGAATGGGTAAGAGGTCGAAGAAACCTCTAAATTCATACAATTCAATTCCATTTTTATATGTAATTATTTGTTTAATTTGTACATGTTTAGGGTTTATTTTTGTAGGAGCAAATTTTTACTTTAATGTTTGATAGAGATGGTCAAAATTCTGCAGTCTAAATGAATTTCTTGGGGGGTTGAGGGATAAATCATCTCTCTCTCACTCTCTCTCTGCAGAGTTAGGTCATGTTTCTACTGTGTGGAGGGTTCCCTTGACACCCCCTGATGTCAACGGAGCCCATCCATGTACACACCTACTGCACCCTGTTTCCATGGCCTTGAGCTGGTCCGCTGGCGGGAGGTTAACGTACTGTACTACTAAGAGAACCATTTAATTCTAAAGGAGTGGTACTGTTGATTATTTGGGTAGATTACATTTTCTAATGTTTAAAATGCTGTAAGCTTTCACAGTTAATGCAGTAATTTTTATTGTTTATTTTAATATTTCATTAGGAATCCCTGGCTTCCTGGACCTTTATCTATTTAAACTGCCAACTGCCAGTATATTTTACGATGGTTTGCTTTGGTAGGACAAAGGGCATGTAGAGAACACAGGTTAAGCTACCTTAATTTAAGGCTAGGTTCACACCTTTTCATTTTAAGTTCATTGACATAAGTTCTTATGTGAAAAGGTATTTTGGAGATAATGTGCACTTGTTGGACTAACTGCTTAATGCCCTTTAAAATGCATAGGCATAAACAGAGACGCAGAGTGTGTGAAATCATAACTGCAAATGTTGGACAGGTTAGGGCCTGGTTCAAAATTTTTAACCACGTCCATTCATCACTATGACCGCAATCAGGGGCGAACGGCCACGGCCACTAGCAGTCCATGATCCAAAATGCGATAAGCCACAATTTAGATTGCAGGCTGCACCATGTCCTCATCTGATCGCGGATGTGGGGTTGATTCCCATCAGATACATGCAGGCGATCGCTTATGTGGTAACATGCCTTTATGCGGTCATTATAAAAAAGCATGTATGAAGCAGAAAGGTTTGAACCAGGTCTTAGGGGTTTTGCTACAGAAGTGTTGGGGCTCAGACAGACAACAGAAACATGCTGTATGTGCGTTTCCATGTTCGGTATGCTAGTATTAAGAGTTGTGGTTTATGATGCTGTTAATATATTATGGCACCCAAGGCGAAACATACATTTGCTGTGTATTTCCATGTAAAACTACAAACTATAAATAATCTCACATAGTGTGTAAACAGCCACATTAGTATGTTAGAAGTGTGTATGGCATGGTGCATACATATTCATTTTTACGAACATTGAGTAGCATGTATTAAAGTGGACCTACCACCTCATAGGTCACCCTGCAGTATTAGCTGCAGTGCAGCCAATAATTGTGGCGTCAGAGTCGCATCTTCAGGACTTTGAATGATGGGTAATGAGAGGAGTCTCTCTACCCCTAGATGCGCACCTCTCATCACTACAACCGCAATCATGTGGTCAGCACATCCCCCCCCATCCCACTCTCGGCAAAGCCACTGGGTGGAAATGCCATCGGTTTGCCAGTACTTAAAATGCTGGTACCGGGAATGTAAACATGAGGAAAACAAGTATGTTTTTTTTGTGTAGCAGTTTTCCAGGATGTAAACTGCTGACAGGTGAGTATTATGTCTATTTATAATGAAATAAATATATTCTAATTTACCATCTACATGCAGTTAGAATAATTTGTAATGGGTGTTTAGATAACTACAATTTTCCACATTATGGAAAATCAAAGGACCTAGTAATGTTCTGTTTTCACTTCTTGGAAATTTCACATAATGACCTTGACCCCACTTCTAACCAATTGAAACTGTGCTGTGTAATTCTGGTAAATTATAGATAAAATATAATAATAATTAGGGTAGCGGTGGGCAGTATTTCTCTGTTATTTCTCATTATTTATTTCTCATTATTTGCTAAGGTTCAGATCATTCACTGCTTTTTGCACTTTCATTGAAATAGTTTACAAAAACTAAACCATCTTTGAGCAAACCTGTTTTGACAGCAAGCCTCCTTCAGAAAGATTTATATTCATAATATTTATTGCTGAATGAGTTCATTTACAAAAAACAGCCCTCGCATTTTGGTCACAACAAAATCACAAGTACGGTACATTCTAGGAGTTTTTGGGAAGAGGCACATAGAGCACAGATGATACAGACACACCATTATATATATAAAAAAAAAGAAATATCCTTCTTTAAATTTTTTGGGAAGGAGTCAACTGTGGACATTTTACTTTTACTAAGGAAAGATAAAAGCAGAGAATTATAAATGTAACATTCTTAGTGACAAGACAAGGTGGTGTCAGACATGGCAACAGACACATTGACGACTGCTGGATTACCGGAGTGTTTGTCAATGGATTTTCTGCTAATTTTCGTCGCGATGGCTTCATGACCCACTAGACAGCTGTAGCTAGTGCCGTCTTTCCATTTACTGCAAGGGATACTTAACAAACTGGTTGCAGAAAAACTCTGATTTCCACTGTTACGTTTTGGTCCACTGTTGACTTGTTGATCCAAAAAAATCTCTGTGTCTCCTTCTGCCCACGCCATGAAGATGTCTTCAGGATTAAATCTGTAGGCAGTGCATGTTAAAGTACAGAGCTCACCATTGGCTAAGTCCTCTTGAGGTGGTGGGAATACTGCAATACTTGGTGGCAAAAGTTTTGTCTCTGTGTGTACAGAAAGTTGTATTATTATCTCTATATGATTGAATACTAGTATATGGCATATAGATTATTAAATTAGCATAAAGCTAAAAAGATATCACATTTGTAAGGATAGTGTCTCTGTTCAGTTTTAATGAACACTTCTGTGGCCTAATGCACCTTCAGCATCCAACCAGTTGTTAATATTAGGACTAAACATAAATGTCAAAGGGCCAACCCCTAGATTATCAGTGCTTAATGGGAGAATCTTAACACAACCAGCGGCAAGGGTGGATCAAAGCAATGAAGCCGTAGTCAGTAAGTATTGAAGGGCAACTCTTTTTCTCATATATTTTTTTTATACAATTATACCATATGTTTTGAGTAAGCTTGTAACTAACTTTTAAATCATTGTGTTTAAGACGTTTGTTGAAGAATTCTGTCAAAAAATTTATGTTTAAACTTAAAGTTTAATATTTATACCATAGATTTGATGCATGTACTCACCGGGGTTCTTCGAAATTGTTGTAATAATTGGTTCAGAAAGCCCTGGGTATTCAAAAATGCAAGTGAATTCTTTATTTGAAAGCCAGGTCTCAGGTTCCACAATGAGGAAACTGGTCACACTGTACGTGTAGTTTTGATTTAGCTGATAGTCCTCAATTTGAACATTCGGGTTAGATGGAGCTCCAGGGTAGCTAAAATGGAAGCTGGGTACTTTTGTGTCTTTCATGTCATATGCAATGCAACCTATAGGAGCTGTTTTATGGACATAGAGCTGTTCAATAGTGGGAGGTACCATCATTACTTTGATTCCCAAACAGTTGAAGTTCTCTGTTAAATAAATTAACAACAATGAAGATTACTTATGGATAAGAAAAAGCAACAAATGAAACAAGGAAATAGTTGATCAGCCATGCCCAAGTGTGTTTTAAGTTTACATAAAGCCATAAAATTGATTCCTAGATGAAAGCCTAAAAAAATCCACTAAGAAATCAAATATCATTACTCCTTTATCATCCCTGGAAAGTAGAAGGGTCTTCTGAGTAATAAAATTTTTTGTTCACAAAAAATAATACCATCTGAGATGGTCTGACTTTCAGGTAAAAGGCCATTAAATTGGAAGTAACAAAATATTTTTTGACAAAACACAGGTGCAGTTAAGGGCGAACATAGAATAGTCTTCTATGTAAAATTACAGGGATAAAATACTGGAGATAGAAAGAACATCCTTTTTCCCAGTGCATGAACATGCACCAAGAGGAACACCGAATATTTTACTAGGGAAAATCTGACTAGAAACTAATAACACTTATTTAACTTGAGCCTAATTCTAAAGCCCCCCATACACCTTTAGATTTTAACTAGATTTTTCAACCGATAGTCCTCTGTACTCGCACTCACGGTGGTCGAGCGGTTGAAAAATCAGGTAAAAATCTCAAGCTTACAGTGCACCTAAACTCAAATTTTTTTTTTATTACATTTTTACTTACCTCTCCCCCCCCCAAAAAAATATATTAAGCTATCCTGCTGATGTCTTTGTGAGCCGCCATTTTAGATTCAGTGTGTGCTTCCAGACTGCAATAATGCCACCAGGGGCCGCAGATACAATGTGTGTCAATGGGCACAAAGTTAAACCAGGAAAAACAAAAAACCCCAAAAGCGTGAATAGCTGCTGAAGCAATGTTCGGAAGCCGACATTGTGAGGAGCTTGGCACAGCGGCGATGAGGATATCGTTCCACAGAGGGGGAGGGGTGAGGGGAGAACTATACAGATATCTCCACACAGGTAATATTGTGGAGTGGGCTAGCTAGGGGGAAAAGTTTGTCTGGTGGGGTTAGGTGACCTTTAAAAGTGTAATTCAGGATAGAATTGGCTGCCAAATGTCTGTAATTCTTAGACTGATTTATTTACTTTTTAATTAAGTGCTGGCACACTAAGGGTGCCCGGATGAATTTGACCGGGGTCTGTATGCCCTTCAATACCAGAAATGGACAACGCTGCTCCAATTTATCAAAAATCGAAAAAAGGTTTAACAAGAACTTTGTGTCTATATCACATAAATTATGCAAGTGTAAACAAAGAAGCAGACTTCGTACCTGAGCATTTCCTGGCTGAAGCTTCACTCGATTTTTTGGTTTTTGTATCTGTCACTTTACATTTAATGCGAGCTCCGTTGCTCCACTCTCCTTGTGGAATGCTCACTATGCTATGTATACCATAAAAGGTGTTGACTTTCTCCAGGTAAAATAGTTCTTGTGGTAGAGGTCTCTTCACCTCATTGATGAACCATTCTATCTCAGGATTCTGGATAGTTAGATTATATGCTTGACAGGACAGCTCTACTTCGTCTTTAATATTACTAAAGCATGGCTTTTGTAGGATTTGGACACTTGGCGATGTTGGAAGTTGAATACAACCTAACAAATAAAGTAAAAAAATGAATAAAAAGACACTTACTTATGAATTCAGCACTATTCATTTATGTATATTTGTTTTGAAAAGAATACATTTCTTAAATTCTATAAATAATTATCTAGGTGGGATATAACAATAATAAACTAGAAGTCAATACAGTAATGAAAGAGAAAATTCACCTCAATAGCTTAAAATTCTACTCTTATTATTTTCCGTTTTTTTCAATTAAAAAAATGTGTGCAATGACATTGAATTTAAGAAATAAAGTGTTACTGAGGGTTAAGAGAAGACTGTGTCTGCTTTGAATAGCCTGAATGGGGAGACCCAATGCAATCTGCCCCCACTTCCCTTCAAAAGTTATCTAACATTAACAACAACCTAGTGGTGTTGTTAATATTAGATGGTGAGGGGGAAGTGGTAGAGGCAGTGAGGTGCAGTGAGGGGGAATAGGGGTATAGGGGAATTGGTAAGAGTGTATAGGGGTTGTGTAATGGGTGGAGAACGAGATAATTTATAACTTCTTTGTGATCCCCACATATCAGGGCATCTACTTAAAAAAACTGCAAATCAGTTATTAAAGATGTCTAGGAACAGGAAACAAACCAGTCTGTTGACCCTATGATCTATGACAGTGGTGGGCAACCGAGTTTATATGGAGGGCCACAAGTGCGGCCCTCGGCATCACTAAAGGGCCGCACATAACATCACTCCAGACCCTCATCAACATATCTCAGCAGGCTGTGGACCAGATCTCGACAGGCAGTCAAAACCACCCCCTCCTGCCCCTGGGTGCAGCGCTCATATGTAGACCTGGTTTCTGTGGTCAACATTGACAATTTTACTGATGTAGGACCACCAAAGTGGATTAGGAAAGCTGGGTCAGTGTGTGACCACTTCACAGGTTAGGTTTTGGAGGCCGCATGGGGAGGACCAAGGGGGGCCGCCGAACAACAACCAACGGGCCGCATGCGGCCCCTGGGCCTCAGGTTGGGCACCTAGGATCTATGAGGTTACATTTCATATGTGCAAGAAATGCAAAGGTAAATATAAAAAAAATGTATTCTATGTCTTCACTAGATCAGTGTGCGATGCATTTCAAGAGCATACACCTCATTGTGTAGCACTAAAAGAATTCTCCCAAGAGTCTTAAAACTTTAAAGCTTTTGGGACTTTAAATAATCAGACACCTCCATCTGCATTCTAGTGTAAAAAATGGTAGCTATTATCTGAAACATTATTCTAAGCCAGTGGTTCTCAACCCCCTTGGGGGTCGAAAGACCTTTTCTCAAAGGTAGCCAAGTTTATTGAAAGCACCAAGGCTGCTGCTAACAAGCAGCAGCGCTGATGCCCACAAGCAGGGTGGGAAGTTAGAAAGGAAAGTAACGCCCCCTCCCTCTACACTTGGGGGCATTACTTTCCCTTATAACTTCCCACGCCGCATTACACTTACCTGATTGTGCCGGAAGTGATGTTGCAGAGTGTTGCTTGCAGTATTTGGCATGTGGAAGTGACACTTCCGCTGTCCAAATACAGGATGTGACACTTTGCGATGTCACTTCTGGGGTCGCCAATCTAAAAAGGTTGAGAACCACTGTTCTAAGTACTTCCACAGCCAGTGTGAAGGTGACAGATATTATGTAGAAGACCAGCACCCAGAATACATTTTTCTTTTCTTATTTGATCTAAATGTAAACATTTTATTTGGAATACAACACGGAAACTAAACTCAATTTTTATTTCTGCATTTCTTCCTTAATGGTGTAGGATAGGATGACCATGCTATGTATTTCTTCTATCTATATTTTTCTCTCCAGTTATATGCAATTTGTATGTAAAATTGTGTGTATACTTTGTACTCACCACTAGGAATCGTTTTCTGGATACTTCTAGAAAAATGCTTCACATCACAACGATAACTTTTGCTGGCCCAGTCAGACTGGCTGACAGTGATTTGGCTCACCAAGCTGTATCTAAGTGGATTTCCAGAGAGGGGGAACTGAATGTGTTTGTCTTCTGACAGATTCTGCCCAGTTGTTGTACTCCATGCAACAGACAAAGGATTAGGAAAATACTTCAATGCCAGGCAACCAGCTGTGACAGTGCTTTTCATATCTTGACCAAAGGGGATCAAGGGAAAGACTTGAGGGGCGACTTGGACCTCTGCAATAAAGAACATAATTAGAGCATATTTATGGACAGTTATTTCCTTAAGTGTAATCAGTGTGGGTATATAAATATACAGTGGGTATGTAAAGTATTCAGATCCCTTACATTTTTCACTCTTTGTTATATTGCAGCCATTTGCTAAAATCTTTTAATTTCTTTTTTTACCCCTCATCAATGTACACGCAGCACCCCATATTGAGATTTATTAAAAAAGAAAAACTGAAATATCACATGGTCCTAAGTATTCAGATCCTTTGCTCATTATTTATTAGAAGCTCCCTTTTGATCTAATACGGCCATTAGTCTTTTTGTGAAAGAAGCAACAAGTTTTTTACACCTGGATTTTGGGATCCTCTGCCATTCCTTCATGCAGATCCTCTCCAGTCGCCCTGTCCCAGCAGCTGAAAAACACCCCCACAGCATGATGCTGCCACCACCTTGCTTCACTGCTGGGACTGTATTGCACAGGTGATGAGCAGTGTCTGCTTTTATCCACACATACCGCTTAGAATTAAGGCCAAAACATTCTATCTTGGTCTCATCAGACTAGAGAATTTCTTATTTCTCATATGGAATGCAGTTTGTGATTTTTTCACTAGAGACTGGGGTCTCTAGTGAAAAAACCTCATCCTCCGGCCGGATCTTTCTGTGCCTGATCCGGTCCAGTTTAGTGATTTTACGCCGGCGAAGGGGGTTGGTTAAACACCCGTACTGTTCGCCATTGAGAAGGAAAGCAAACATACAATGTTTGCCACAAACTGCCCATCTCTACAGTAACTATAGTTTCTTATTGTCATATATTGTAAGTAGAGCTTTTCCGTACTAGAAATGTTCTATTTCAATATTTTTGAAATATTATTGTGGTTTGTCAGGTCAAATTACAAGGGTGACAAGGGTCCCATATTTACAGATACTGTTACTGTTCCCCATACAGAAAACACAACTTTGAAAGAGCTACAGAGACCTTAACGTTACAACTTTATAGAGAGCAGCAAGGAGGCATAGCTTTACAGGGGGTAAGGAGCTTAAGGCTTCAAATGGTCAGTTTCTCGTAAGCCACCATGAAACTGAAACGACATAGTTGTGTGCAGAGATTACACACACTGTGCGGGTGGTTGGGGGGCAATTGTCAAACATAGACAACTGCTCTCATGTTCTCTTTATGATCAATAACCCAATTATTGACCACGGTCTTAAGTGGAAATGGCATGTTTACAACCAACAGACTTGTATACTATAGCACAATAGGGGCCAGAGTTATACAGAAAGCAAAAGCTATATAGAGGGAGAGTTATAGAGAAAATTAAATCTATAAAGCTGGGCATGCTCATACCAATTCCTGCACGATCCAATCCCCGATCGGATGCCGTGCGCGCTCCCGCATCCCTTAAGGATCGCGTCCTGCAGGAATTGGAGGCTGCAACTGACAAGGATTGGGCTGAAATCAGCCGCCCTGTCAGATCGCACAGTTATCCAACAGGATGGTAAATTTTAGTCCGATCCCATAAGTTCAGCTGGGGACGGCTGCCCCCAGCCGAAGTAATGAGCTGCAGATGCAGAGGGCCGTCTGATTCTCGGCACTAGCAGGCGGGCGTGATGACGTAAAATCATCAATGTTGCGTGATGGCATACAATCGGATAAGGAATAGACAGTAAATTGTACCGTCTATTCTAAGTTTAAGAGCTAAAACTATAGGAGCTATGAAGATTAACATGGACCTCAGCTTACAAAAGGGTTACAAACCATTACATGGGCTAGAGGGGTGGGCAAATCTGGCTTATGGTGTAATTATATTTGGCACAAATGTGTCTTTTAATTTACATTTGATTGTTTACAATACAAACTGTACCTGACGCGGGATCAGGCATACTAGCCTATGCTCAACGATCCTGCAGCGATTCTACAATGTGTGCCGATGATCGCCAAATATCTCCATGTTAGTGGAGGGGCTTCGCTGTCCTGCTCCATATCACAGACGACATCAATGACACCAAAGAGTACAGTGTTTTGATTGCACGTATCAATGTGGCCATATCGCTAGGGAGGTTAAACTTTGTTTGTTCCAGGTTGAATGTTTAAGCAAAACTTAAAGTTCATCATATCTTAAAGAGTGAAAAACATCCTTTTTTGTAGATTTTTTTCCAATAAATATCAAGATTGGCCTGTGAGTATGTCCAAGACTTTAATTTTGGCCTGTTATATATTTGAGTTTGACACTCCTGGACTAGAACAAAGTGGAACAGGGGCCTTAGGGCTTGTGTCCACTCTGTGTATTCTTAGCTGCATGCTGCGGGCTGCCGCATCTTCAAAGCAGCACCGTGGGGTGCCGCTGGAAGATCAAGACGTGCCTCTCCCCTTCTGCATTAATAGGGCGTGGGCAAACTCCCTGCGAGCAGCAGGGAATCTGTGCCGGCTTGCGCCTTGATTGCCTGTGCTGCATGTATGTCCAGAAAAGGGAATCAGCAGTGGACACAAGCCCCAGCCCTTAGGACTACAGTACTGCAGAAAGCTAAAAACATACAACTTTACATTAGGGACCTACAGGGAGCTAAATACATTTTAGAGAGCTACAAGGCTAGAGAAAGTATAGAGCAATAAAGCTGACAACTCGACAATGGTTACAGTTCATTAAGTGAAGCTTACAGCTTAATGGTTTGTTTCCACATACATCGGGACCCTCTCCCGACTAGAGATGGTCGAATTTTTCGACTTGCTAACTTTGTGAGCTGATTGCAAAGCACCTGAACATGGTATCATCACCAGAATTGCTGGAGATGTAGAGAAGGGTTGTGGGAACATTAATTAAGTTAAAAAATGAAGTCGAAATTCCGATTTTCGAAATTTTGACTTGATTTTGAACTTCATTTGTGCAAAAACTATTTGTGTTAGAGCCATACTTTTTGTAGTATACCCCCAACCCTTCTCTACATCTCTAGCAAGTTTGGTTTTGATACCATGTTTAGGGGCTTTGCAATTAACTTAAAATAGTCAAAATGGTTGAATTTTTTAATTTTTTTCGACCATCTCTACTAGCACATTGACATTGCCTGCTCGGTGGATGCTCTGTTTACACATCTGTCGATGCAGAGGCTCAACATACTCGACTATGTTGAGCATTGCATCAGCGGAGCGGCTCAGCGCCGTGAAGACACAGCATCCACCGAGCAGGTAAGTCTATGTGCTACATCGGGATCCCCACTAAGCGAGGGCTCTGACATATGTGGAAACAAACCCTAAGGCTGTAAGGTTACACATTTACAAAGTGATACAGTGTCTCCAGTCTTACATTATGTTACAATATCCACTGCTCTGTAAAGGGTTAGGGGACATTCACATGCATGCCTACAAACGGCATGTTTCTAGTGTCCAGAAGCTTGCAAAGCACCAAAGCCGTAAAGACACACAATTAGGCATCCCCCTGTTGCTGTTAGGGTGCCTGCACAATAGAGGTAGAATAGGGTGTTTTCTTCAAATGACCTGTGAGGCACCCGAGCAACAATAGGTGCCTGAGCAGGGTGGGGACAGCGCTTTCGGAGCTGCTGCCGACTGTAAGCGTACGTATAAATGCTACCTTACAGAAGCTACAGCTTCACAAGAGGAACATTGACTACTGTCTTTTTTACTTAGGCTATAGCTTTTAAAGGGAGTTTTATGAAGAAATTAGATGTACATTTTACAAAAGAACATATGGGCTACATTTTTACAGAGGAAAGCAGAGACTACACATTTAGAAATATATACAAGTCTACTGCATTAAGCCCCCCATACACCTCCCAATCTTTACATACAATTTCTGTACAATCAACTTTTGTTCTACCAAAACCATGTAATATGAGGATCTTTCTTAACCTTCCAATCACTATGTATTCTATCATAGTTGTTGGTAGATCTAAAAGTAATTGTATGAAGTGATCTAAAGGTGTTTAGGGGGCTTTACAGAGCTACAACCATGCAGCTTTAGAAAGAGATACATGGGTTACAGTTTTACAAAGTTTAGGATCTAAACTTTTACAATTACAATTGCGAGGTTCATTTGCTGCATATTTACAGCTTTACAGAAATCTACACTTTTGTGTAGACACAAATGCAGAGGCTTTCAACAAACAATGAGCTATGAAAGAGAGCTAAACAAAGAGAATGGCTATGGTTTTAAAGAATATAATATAACAAAGAACTTCAGGAGCTGCACATTTTCAGAAAGATTCAGCTATGCAGAATGCTACTGGGCCCAAAGCTATGGCTACAGCTGACTGTAGAACTACAGGGGCTGCAGCTACACAGAGAAATGCAGGGGGTGCAAAGGGACAGAGGCTCTGGTTATACAGGGAGCTTCAGTGCTACTGTTATGCAGAAAGCTACAGGGGCTCAAACACGAGCACCGCAGCTTTACAATGATTGATAGTTTTACAGTTAAGAAGTACAATGTCTACACATTTAGAGAGTGCAACAAGGGCTAAAACTTTACATTGGGGCTATGGAGCTACAACTGTAGAAAGAGTTACAGGAGCAGCAACCAGAGAATGAACTGGGAGAGCTACCGATGACTAGAACACTACATCACTCTAATGTCTTAAAGTAGCTCCAGCATTAAAGAGAGCAACATAAGCTTTATAAAATGCTAAGGGGGTGTTAGCTTCACAGATAACCATGGGGGCTACAGCTATACAAAGAGCTACAAAAGCTACACTGTAAGGGCCATTTCACACCTGCAGCCGTGTGCTTACTGTGCAATTTCTTGCTGGTATCAGACACTCTAGCAATAAAGCCTGCCATACACGCACCGAGCGGCGGGCGATTTTGGCGCCGACCAATGGGCGTGTGTGCTCACGGCCGTCAGTCGGCGGCAAAATCGGCCGCCGATCCGGGGTGCCCACATGGGGTGACAGATCCCTGTCGCCCCACAGCTCGGCCAGTCAGAGAACGGACATGTCCGATATTCTCTGGCCAATGCCGGCCGATGCCGGCCGATGTCATTAACTTCAATGAAGACCGGCGTCTTCATTGAAGCTAACAGCTGGCACACAAAGGGTGCCAGCCGATGCTGTCAGCTTTCCAGAGCTGATCGGACCTGCTCTGTGGGCCCCCACTGGGTACGTGTGTGGGGCCTTAACTCTACCATGTAGAAGCGAAACCCTGCCTTATAACATTGAGCTGCGCTTGCATTTCCCATACAGGTACATGGGAGATTCTCACGCTGCATCCCCAAAACTTCCCAAACTTTACTTGCAGGGCCCCCCTTTTCTATTTAGGAACATTATCGAGGCCCCCTCCCCATTCAAACACATGTTCAGAATGGGGGCCAGCGCACCCCTCCCAGTATACCTTCGCGGCCCCCCAGTTTGGGAGCCACTGGTAGTGCGTTACTCTGAATACAAAGCACTGCCAGTATGAGTATGAAATGTACACAGGTTTCCTATGGTAAGTATACCTTATGTTAATGCTAGCCATCCTGCGTTGCAGCACTGTACCGCAGTGTGGCTAGTGTGAAATAACCAGGTACAGTGGCAATGATTAAACATTCGAGAGCTACATCTTAAAGGAGAGCTACAGTTATGCAAAAAGCTACAGTGGATGAACCTTCACAGGGTACTATAGCTGTAAAATGATTGACAGCTTTCAAGTTAAGAGATGCAGTAGCTACAGCAGGGGCTACAGATTTAGGGCTAATTTATAACCACCCGGTAAACAAGCAAAAAGTGAAATCTACTCATGTTGCGTTGACCAGTCAGTTTTTGGGCTTTTGCCTGATAGACCTGTCATAGGGTCGTCAAAACGACCTGCGAGCACCTGCCCAAGTTTGCAGGGGCTCGAGACAGGTTGTTTCCGGGGCTGCTGCAGCGGAAGCACCCAGTCAATCTAGCCTTACAGAGAACTACAGATATACAGATAACTGAAGGCTAAAGGTGGCGATACACTCATAGATATGGGCTAGATCGATGGCTGCTTCGAGCATCGTGCGTGCTCATGGCCATCTATCTAGCCCATATCTAATGCGACCATCACCTGTTTTCGAATGGGAACAAGCAATCCCACTCGAAAACAGGGATATCAGACATGATGGTAAATTAAGGTCGATGCCCATTGCTTTGGATGGGGACAGTGGGTCCCCATGCAAAGCATCGGCTGAGCTGGATGACACAGCACTGCTGCACCTCCAGCTTCTTCGATGTCAGGCAGCAGTGCAATGGTGTTATGACGCTGCTGCCGGGAATCTCAAGCGGCTTAAATATCGAGCCATGTATTCCCGGCTTAAAGCTTGACAACATTTTAATTGGGCTATGGCTTTAAAACAAGCTACAAGGGTACAGCTTAACAGACTACCCTGAACCATACTGTTACAAAAGCTACAGCTTTCCTTATAGGTACAGTGGTTACAGTTATACAGAAAATTACAGCTTTGCAGAGAGCTGCATCTATGTAGAAAGCTACAAGAGCAATGGCCTTAAAAATAGCTACAGTGACTACAACTTCAGAGTAAGCTTCTGGGCTACAGTTTTTATGGAGACTGGGGCTATACAAAGGTCTGCAGTGTTACAGTTAAGAGATTGGGTAGCTACAGCTTTTGTGAAAACGGCTAGACTGATAACTACAGGCTAAAGCTTGCTAACATTTTAATTGGCCTACAGCTTTAAAACAAGCTACAAGGGTACAGATTTACAAAATACACTGAACCATGCTGCTACAAGCTACGGCTTACCAAAAAGGTACCGTGGTTACACATATACAGAGAGCTACAGCTTTGAAGAGAGCTGCATGTATGCAGAAAGCTACACGAACAAAAAACTGCAGGGGCTATAATTTGAGAGTAAAGCCAGCCATAGACGCATCGATTCCTGGCCATAGTTGCGGGAGATCGACCTGTGTGCACGCTCATGCCGAATGCTTGGTGTTCGATCGTCTGCAACTACACAGGTGTCCCCTTTGTGTCCCCTTTGATGGAACCAAAATCCCCTAACTACAGCTACAGCTATACAGATAAGTACAGGCTTAAGCTTGACAACATTTTAAATGGGCTACAGCTTGAAAACAAGCTACAAGGGTAAAGCTTTACAGAATAGACAGAACCATATAGTAACAAAAGCTTCAGCTTTACAAAAATGTGTAGATTACAATTATACAGAGAGATTCAGCTTTGCAGAAAGCTACACGAACAATGGCTAAAGCTACAGCTATGTAGCTAGGCAAATGTTGCAATAGCTACAGCTTTGCAAAAAGGTACTATATGCTACAGGTTTTAGGAAAGTTACAGGGTCTACAGCTTTACAGAGCAATACAGGTGCTACAGCTTTATGGAGCAATACATGAGCTACAGCATTATACACCACTAAATATGCTATACACAGGCAACAGCTTTAAGCTAGCCATACACGTTCGGATTCCATGGCCGCTCGATCACCTATACGATCGATTCCGGCGATTCTGCCGGGAATCGCAGGTGTGATCGATCGGCCAATTAAGAGTATCCGATCGCTGCATACCACCTTGTCCAACGGATTCCGGGACGATTCCGTGTCCGATTGTCCACCTCACAAATGGCAACTCCCCCTGATCTGTGCAGAATCGGATCAAAAAGACCAACATGTTGGTTCTCTGTCGGATCCGATTCTGAGCCCCTGATCAATCGGACGTGATCGATCGGACAAGGTGGGCTGCACACGATTCCGGCACGATCGTTTCGCGTGCACGCGCCTGGAATCGATCGGCCCGGAATCCGGCCGGAATCCGACTCGTGTATGGGGGCCTTTACAGAGAGTTACAAAGGCTAAACCTTTTCACACCTCCACATGTGTTAAAGCTTTTGAGACACCTTACTTTAGAACTGCTGACATTTTGTTTCACTGAGAGTTACAGGGGCTAAAGGTCTGCAGAGTAGTAATATGGCTGCTGCTATACAGAGCCTTGTAGTGGCAACACATGTAAAATGAGCTATGGCACTATAGTTCTGCAGATCACTACAGTGCCTGGATCATCATGGCTCGATGCCTGTGTGATCAAGGGGCCGTTGAGTGCAGCACAATAACATCATCGCCCTGCGATCGAGCTTCCTCGATATCTTCTGCATCATCTATCCTATCCGATACTTTGGATGAGGACCATTATTTCCCATCCAAAGTAATGGAAATCCGACAGGGTTTACCAACATGGTGGTTCCCTGTTCGGCCGAGCTTTCAGCATTCAGCATTAAATGCCCATGGCACTTAATTGTGCTCGAATCTATTAAAAAGTCAAGTCGTGTATGCCTAGCTTAGCACAGGGATTACAATGTTATAGAAAATGACACAAAAAACTTTACAGAGCACCTTAAGGGCTATAACCTTACCAACAGCTACAGTTTCATGTTTACAGAAAACTACTGGGGCTACAACTGAGACCTGGAGTGGCTACAACTTTTTCACAGCACTACCGCAGCTACAGCTTTACTGAAGATTAAATCTATAGCTTTAGGGAGAGATTTTGGGGCTACAGCTCTTCAGACAGCTATAAGGGTTGCACATATCTAAACCTACATATTTACAAAAAGTTAGAGCTGCTACAGTTTCACATATAGTCTGTATTTATATAAAATGCCATGGACCCTAAGTTGCTCCTAGCATGTATTGGCTTGCCTCCCCTGCCGATTTCAGTCAGCACTGAACAATCATAAGTATCAGTGATAGCTTCCACCTAAAAGAATGCTTACGTTTAACTGAAAATATATCCCATATGGTTTCCAGCCCTGAATATTTAGTAGAATGCTATGAATGGCTGAAATTACACCTTAACTCCTATAGCTTTGCATTCTACTCCTAACTACCTACACATATTCAATTAAGGACTACACAGGCTAGTCAAATTTCAATAGCAAAAAAACGAAACCTTGGTACATAACTAGACTAACGTGTGTAATATATGAGGTTTGAATAGCTGCACAATTCTTTCACGTATCTATTCTTAGATCTCTTTGGTTTAGAAACCATTACAACTATGTAAAGCTTTTGCCATAATATTCCTTACAGCTTCCCAGAGAAGTGTGTCTTTCCAAATCTCCTCAGCTATTCTCATCTCTTAAGCTTTACATATCATATTCATCTGGTACATAATCTCCAAATTATTCTACTGGTATATAAAAGTTTCTCCCTTTCATGACATTATTTTCTTCAAGAAGTCTTCTGCTAAAGGTTCATTGCAACTATGTAGAGCAAAATCTATTTGCTGTCCTTGAGGACTCATCGGCAGGGTTCTGGTGTATACAGTAATTTTCTGACTTTTTGTAAACCATTCCTTACATCTTCTACATGTTTTTAGTTACGGTAAATAAACCTGTGGGCAAATTCAGGCCCTAAATGACTGTAGTTTCAGAACCCTGACTTACCCGCACTTTAGATTACCTGTACATTCCCTTCAACTTGACTTTGTTTGTTGTACACTAGGCCGCAACCTCAGCAAATCCCTCCAGATATTTCTTAGTTCTTCAGATAAATGATGACTATTCAAAGTCTCTCTCTTGGTTGTATCAGATTCCGCAAGTTTCATTGAATTCTTCACCATCCCACCATAATCCTGCTTTTTGTCTTCCTGTTGTCTAGCATTAATTGCATCATTGTTCCTTTATTCTCTTTACGAAGAAAATTGTCCAGTGAAGCTTTTGGATTTATCATATAGCCTGTATAGTGAGGGGTACCGCCCTTACAGGAAAAAATTACAGGATCATATCTGCACAGTTCTTACATTTAAATTAAATACATATTACCTCAACCATGGTTCCATGTATCTCTTAAATAGTTAAACTTGACTCCTATGTATAAAATAAAAAAATGTGAAATATAAATCATGTGTAATATAAATATATGAGCAGTTGATGTGACACAAATTGCTACATACAAAAAAAAGAACATTGTGAGGAAAAATATTTGATCATTTCTTTTAACTAGAATGCCACATGTTCTTACCTCCTCAGAATGCATACTTCATCCAACAATATGATATATGTCCTATGCACTTGTCTGATCTTCTTTAAAGATTGTCCATCAATGACACCGATGAAAGTAAAACTGGCAGACAAGTCTGAAATTGGGAATTCTAGTAGGTGGAGGGGCAATGATGTGTATAGTCTGCAGGCTATGATTTGTGTGTTTATTTAGTAAGGCTTGTGGTTTATGTGGTATCCCACGTCTAGTCTGGATCTTTGTAACACTTGAGGTACAACAGCTCCCACATTTATGACACCCACCCAAATACCACATACCATGTACATACTTCCCTAATTGATGTCTCATCTCACTCCTACAAATACATTTTCTGTTGTTTTGCTACTCAACCTAAGGGTGTCACGTTTGTCCTTAATCATACTTGAGATGTGTAAAATAGATGAAAATACCTTTAAGAATCCCAGTTTCCAACTAAATTGTGAAGGCAAAAGATGAATTAATTAATTTTCATGAATTAACACATTCTAACTAATTCATTGTTTTTGAACTTGGAAAAGTAAATTTCTCCAGTAAGAGACAGTTCCTTACCACAGCCCCTCTACCCTTAAGTCTAAAAATGAGCATACATGGTTTGATTTTTTGTTAGATCGTGATCATGTAAAAGTCAATGGTATTACATTTTGATTGTTCTTGCCAACACATATCATGATATATTGAAAACAAACCTATTCCTTTCCAAAATATCTGAATCTAATATCCTAATCAGGGAACTGCCCCTGATACTCTTCCCTACTGGGACTTTATAGGTGTTTTCAAAGTCAAACCTTGGTATTATGTCTTTAAAAGGTCTTTATTGTCACAAAATATATGGACCAAAATATAAAAAATACATAATTGATATGTGCATAAAAAACATTAGTTTACAATTAACCTCCTACATGTTTCGCCCTCAGGCTTCATCAGGGAGGGGGATTAAAGCTGGAGTGGTTGTTCAGTTGTTCACATGGATTGGCATCTCACCACGCTGGGGACAGTCCCATCCACTCTCCGATGGGGGCTCTTAGTGAGCAGGGCAGGTGGGAAGGCCCCAGTAATGCCCCTGACCTACACGCCTGTCAGATTGGGCACCCACAACTGGCCCAACCCAACCGTGGCGCAGGTCCCCGTGTCCTTGGGAGCTGGTCCTCCACTCGGTGCCCCTCAAGAAGTATCCAGTACTCTCCTCTCTGGGTGAGGGGAAAGAAGAAGGACATGGGTGTTGGTGGTATTCAGACCAGGAGGTCCACACGTGAGGTTCCACCTGAAGGTACAGCGGTCCCCAGCCTCAGCATTGACCAAGGACACAGGGACCTGCGCAGCGGTTGGGTCGGGCCAGTTGTGGGTGCCCGATCTGACAGGCATGTAGGTCAGGGGCATTACTGGGGCCTTCCCACCTGCCCTGCTCACTTAGAACCCCCTATCGGAGAGTGGATGGGACTGTCCCCAGCGTGGTGAGATGCCAATCCATCTGAATAACTGAATGACCACTCCAGCTATAATCAATCAGCTCCCCCTCATTGTATGTAACATCATGTTGACTTTGTATCTCTGGCAATTGATCTGATTGTAAACTAATGTTTTTTATGCACATACCAATTATGTATTTTTAATATTTTGGTCCATATATTTTGTGACAATAAAGACCTTTTAAAAGACATAATACCAAGGTTTGACTTTGGAAGCACCTATAAATTCCCAGTAGGGAAGAGTTTTAGGGGCGGTTTCTTGATTAGGATATTAGATTCAGTATTCATTGTGAGAGATGGCGCAATGACCTCAAATATTTGGCACCCTTAGCAATCAAGATTTCTATTCCTTTCCAAAACCCTGTGTTTATTTTCCATAGTATCATCAGATACAAATTCATTTAGATACCTAGAAAACCTTAAATACTTGAAAGACTCTATTCCAACCTAATACGATTGGTTTTTTAAGGAAAAATTAAATCATGTATGCCCACCTTCAGCCCTCATCTTTTGTAGTAATGTCTAATAAATCTCTATGATGTCATAACCCCTTCAATTCTCCACTCACCTCTTGACATAACTTTGATGCAGCACATATGGCAAAGAAAAGTATAAAAATGGTAATTTGACTTCAGGAGTTATGGAAATCTACACAGAGGGTTCTTTACAAATGAGCATACAAATATTATTGCAAACAATTTAACATATTGATAATGATCAATAGTAATCTGGCAACAGGGTCTTGTATAATATTTAACTGAATTGAACAGCATTTTACTGCATTTTAGAGCTCATTATGGAAGTCTTCAGCAATTGAAAACATCTAAACACATCTTTTAACATTTTAATGTATTTTCTTGAATTTTAATGCTTTTAAATCTGCAAATCTGTTAAATCTGTTTTTCTTGTAAGCTTGCTCACAACACTTTTAAACACATAATGTCCATTGCCCAACAAGGAGTATTATTTGTCTAACACACTAATCTCTCTTGAAGTCAGATCGCTTACCTCATCTGCATTGCACTACAAAATATGAAACTGACTTGGCTTTAGAAAAAGTAGTGGCACTATTAACTTTTGCATTTTCTGACTCAAATTACATATGTACTAGAAACTAACTAACAAAAAAATATAATCAGAGACGCAGCCATTCACATAACAAGTGAATGTTCAGAATGTACCAGCAAAGTAGCAGGGCTGGACCACGCAGTATTCACTCTGTATTCCTCCAACCAAGTCAAAAGGCCCGACCCAGAAGGGAGGTCTCAGTTCCAGCAGAGTGTCAGAACTGAAATTTTAGCATGTTTCTATACACTAGCAGTACCCATTCTCTGAACACGCCGATCAACCTACAAAGAGACTTATTTTACAATATGGCACCAACAACTTACCTATGAGCAGCTATTTACATATGAGAGGAGATATGAGTCTGTGTCACAAAATGTATGTATTGCATTGCAGAATGCAGAATGCAGAATGTAAATACACAACTCATGCTTTCTAATTGCAAAATGTGTCTCTCCATAAGTTGGTCAGTGTAATGCAGCTGATATCTTCTTCTTGTTAATGGCTTTCTGGCTTGGCTGGAGGGAAAGGAACAAATTCCAGTCTCCTGGGATGCAGAGATATTGCTCCCAGGATGATTGGGACTAAAAAAACTAACATTAAGCTGGGCTACTTGTATTGACCATTATTGCGCTTATTTTTAGAAACAGGTGTTGGCTAAAGAGGGGTGTTCTGGAATACCCACACATTAAATAAAAAAGGATGTCTTGTCAATGAATACGTGGAAGCAGTAACAAACAAAATCATTCTTAAATTGTAAAAGATATAGAAGCAGTGAATAATAGATATATAATGTAATTAATTACAGTTATCTGCAGTTTTAATGAAAAGAATATCTTGCAATCCTGGCATGAAACCTGATTGTACTTTTTTTTTTCGTATAAATGGTTTCAGTAAACATACCAGTGCTTTACTAATGTATGTAGACAAGATTCCCAAACGTAATTTTTTTCCAGTACCAGTACCCTAACTGTGTCATGATTTTGAGTGTAAATTGCGTACTTACACGATCAGGTTCTGTAGGTGGATGTCACTTGTCCAATCACCATTGCAGGTTCTCACACAGAATAAACTCAGGTCCAGGCAGCTGGTAGGGGGCTATGTACAGTTTATTGAGGAGTATTTACAGATGCTCACTAACTCCCAAGGGCAGAGATGGGGTCCAGAGCATAGAGAAAGCAAGTTGCAGAGTTGCTACTAGGCTCTTGCTGTGGCTTTACCAGGCTAAAGAAGTAGTAGAGAGGCAGTTTTGTTGTTTGGATCAGCATGTATTAATTAAAACTTTACATGTGTGGAAAGTTTTATTGTGTCTAGTACTAAAGATCTAACCATCAGCTACTGGCCTTTTTTGACATTGACTGTCCTGTGATTAATATGCAGTTATCGCATAGATGTAATAAAAAAAAACAAAATGATATGATCAGAAATAAAAGTATTCTTCATGTCACTGGCGGTGTCCCTCTGCGTCCCCTCAGATCCTTCCAGGTGATGTTGAATAAGCTGGGGCGGGGGATGGGGGTGCTGCGCCATTGAACTCTTGGTTGAGGAGACAATGCCTAAGCCTACATCCCAATTAGCAAAATAATGGACTTACTCGGAAATTTTTTTAATTATGATTTATTGTTGTCTCTTTTATATCACAAAACAGGGCATAATACCAGGTGTTTATATTGCTGTACTTTTTATATGAATAATAAAACTAAAATTATATATATAATTATAACAATATACCATTGAAATCAATACAAACCATTATACAAAGTCAACATACTAAAAATAAAAAAATAAATGGTAAAAAAAACCTTTATGTTTGGTAAGGCCTTATTTGGTGAGTGTTGCATGAAGGGGTAGGTCTTGGTGTAAAGGTTTATGCCGACACAAGACTTGCTGCTTTCCCTGCAAACTCGGACACTCTGGATTACTTACCCATCCCCAGCAAGCCTACGGTGAAAGTAAGTATTGGTGGACCCACTGATCTTTTATGGGGTAGGAGGTGTTACCCTTGACCTGCATTATATGCAAGCAATATTGGTTTGGGCTCCTGGGATGTGAAGGGGGGAGGAGGGAGGGTGAAGAATAAAAAAGCTTGCTACAGGCAAAACGCCCAGAGGGTTAATACATGCACAGCCATGTAATTATGGACTTCTCATAAAGTTTTATTTTTTATTTTTTTAGTTGTTAAATCAGGTTTGAATGTTTTTAAAGTCTAAAGGTTAATGTAGCTGTTTTTTGTTGATGCAATGTTAGCATGAGCAGGTTTGGTCAACTGGCATCTACAGGACTTGTTTTATGGAATTTTAACCTAAATAATTGTTCAAGGTATTTGATTAATCTAGTATATGGGGTGCCCATATGCCTGTTAAATTATCAAATTATAAAGCAGTGGGAAGCTAAGATGATTCTCCCTGCTGTGGCCCTTTCAGGACTTGTGGTGGCCTTTTTTGGTCCGGGATCTCTTGGAGGTGGAAGATAGGGTTTCAGCCTAGTGCATCTACTAGTTAGTAGAAGAACAGGGGTGTACTACCCATAGTTGCTTTTAAGAGCCACATACATCATACATGTGGAGGTATGTACGCAAGCGCGCACGCCTGTCGGTCAGATTAAAAATCGGCCGCTTATCGGCATGTGTATGGCTAGCATTAGTCAGTAACACAACTGTGGGGAAACTGTTGTGTATATAGTCATTTTTAGGAAAAAACAATAAAAATCTGTATTTTTACAGGTAGGGTAGCCCAAGATCCTCTTGGTCATGGTTGCAGTTTTTTACAGGACCATCTTAGTCAGTTGAGGTTTTGTAGCTTGAATTAAAAGCCCGTAGCTGTTACTGCTGCTATTTATCCATTGCAGGAATCAGAATAGATTTACTTTACTTTCTGTTTTCAATGGCTGCTTCTGGATCTGGTGTTTCATCTGGGACCATACATCTTCATTTGCTGGACATGCCACCACCAGTACACTGCATTTATGATTAACACCCCACTGAAAATATATCAGTGTATATATTTAATTTGCTGTGGTTTCATTTACCTAATTTTTGTTATGTTCTTCATTGAGTAAATCATCCCAGTACTGTGAAAAATTCAAATCTGTCAAGCTGTGGAGTTACACCATTTCACCTATGAAGCAAGAAATGAAAAGTAAATGTTATCTCATACGTATACAAATATTCAGGCTGGTTTTCTACAATTTGTAAGACAATGGTAAGCCAATTAAGGCTTCAAAGACTGCAAAAAGCAGGATTTTGTCTTACAAGCTAATATGTCTTTAATTTATTTTAAATACATTTTCCCAAAAATCAAGTAAACCTTTTTCACATTACCATTATAGGTGTTGTGTATAGAATTCTGAGAAAAACATGAATTGACTTCATTTTGGAATAAGGAAAATGTGGAAAAAGTGGTAGGCTGTGAATTCTTTCCAAATGAGCTGTATTAAATATATATTTTGCTATACTTCTTACCTGACAAAGTGTGAGTGTTGCACTATACACGAAAGTCAGGAGAAAGAGGGTGATGAATGTGGCAGCTGTGTACAATATACTATCCTCATCATCCTCACTGCTCTCCTCAAAGCAGAACACTGTCAAAACAAAATAATTAATCTTAGTTGTAAGATATCCAGTTACAAGTATATAAAGAAAACTGGAAGAAGATACAATTAAATGGAAGCTTCTTTTCATGGGTAATATGACAGTAAAATTGAATCACTCTTGTATTGAATGCAAAACTACACATACATTGTTCTGGTCTAATGTCAGAAATGTTGTGTGTGGTATTTTATCCATATACATATATTCCATCCATATACATGCCTACCGCTATTTCCACGATGTTGAGCTGGTCAGAGGTTGTTTTACTGTACTACGTTAACCTTCTGGCTGATGGAGTGACTCAATGCCCTGAAAACAGGCAGTGCAGTAGGCATGTATATGGATGGGCTATTTCGACATCCCCGTCAAGGAATGCACTTAACGCAGGAGGTGTTGATGGAGCCCATAACGCCATGGAAACATGCCCTTAGACCAGAAATAAAGCTGCAACCTAAGGTGTAGAATGTATGACTTACCTAAACATAAAAACGAGTTACAATTTAACTTTTCTTTTTTTAGCATTGTTTACTAAACAAAAAGTCCCCATTCTGCTTTGATCTGCTTTCCATAACCTATTTAAGATTAAGGTATTATCATTGCAGTTAAGTTAGCAGTTTTATTTTTAAAGAGGAACTATAGAGGTTGTTGGTTCACACGTTTGTCTGTATGCTCAGCAATAGTGATGAGCAGCATAGGTATTTTTTTACCTATTTGGTATTTTTTACCGATTTTTCATGAATAATACTACTAATATTTGCATGTGCTATTTATTTTCGCATTGCGAATATATATTCCCAATCCATGCCCATAAGCATCCCAATGGCGAATATCACGTATATAGAGATGGTCAAATTTATTTAAAAAAATTCGACCATTTCGACGGTTTCGACTTAATTGCAAAAACCCCTGATCATCACTAAACTTACTGGAGATGTAGAGAAGGGTTGGGGGTATACTACAAAAAAGAAAGTATGTCTTCTAACACAAATAGTTTTTTTACAAATTAAGTTCAAAGTCAAGTAAAAATTTAGAAAAATCGGAGCTAGAGCAAGACTTTTTTTTTTCAAATGTTCCTCTAACCCTTCTCTACATCTCCAGCATTTTTTTGTGATGATACCATTTTCAGGGGCTTTGCAATAAGCTCACAAAGTTAGGAAGTCGAAAAATTCGACCATCTCTACACGTATATTCGAAATTGTGAATATCCGCCTCCATATTTGCGAAATTTGCTCATTCTTGAATAGACTATATTTGAATTTGAATACTCGAGCTCAACACTATTCAGCAATCATCCAGGATCAGCATCTTCTTTGTACACTGAGATGCTGCCCAGAGATGACACAATTATTAAACTTTTAGCTTAGGTTGTGTCAACAATCACAAAATGGGCCTACTGCAACTTTTCACCTTGTTACTTGTATGGCAATGTTTCAATATTATAATCCAAGTTATTGTTGGAGGAGGCACAAGTAGGTTCAGTTGGTCAGTTAAGGAACCCTTCTTTGTTGCACCCAACCCACAGTTAACCATTAAGCCGGCCATAGAAGTCCTGATCTATGGCCGACATTTAGCAGACTCTTCACAGCGTGGTGACCTCACCACGCTGTGAGGAGTCTGCTACAGAGAGGACAGGAATCCCGTGTGTTCCACTAACACACGCGATTTCTGTCAGACTGTAGCCAATTAACTCGGAGGGGAAGGAGACTCCCCCTCCAAATTAACAGCCTGCAGCGCAGTCGGGCAGAAAAAGAACCGGCATGTCGGATCCGTGTGCGATCCAACCTGCCGACTTTTTTTCTACAACACTCAAGGTGGGCTCCCTCATAGTTGCGGCAGTCCAACCTTTATGTGCTTGGCAGGAGCGAGCACGCAGGTTGGTCTGCTACAACTATGGCCAGGAATCTGCCCCTCTATGGGGGCTTTACTGTATGGTAGATGTGATATGTCACCCATAGCGATAGAATGGGGGCTTGTAAGGGGTGATTAACAACCAATACAAAATCAACAACTCTTTGGAACACCTAGCTTAAGCAAATTACTCTAAATGACTGCAGCAGACTGATGGCTAGACTTAAATGTCTAGGCAAAGTCACTTGACTATATCTCTGGGACTTCTATTAACTTTGAAAATACAGCTTACTTGCTTGTGGAAACAGTTTTTTAGTAAATATATAGTATGCTCTAATCAGCTGTCTAGAAATTACACACAGAAAATAATAATGACCATGATCTTCAGCTATATGCTAAACCTGATTGTATAATCTGTCTCTCTCATATAGTAAATTCAAAATATTTCTAACATAGATTAAAAGTCTTGAGAAATGGTCCCTCCTGATCCCTATGCCCACCATAAAAGAAATGGGGTTGTAGTCCTCTTTATGATAGGGAGACACAGACAACAATTAAAATCTTGGCAGAACTTGCTAAAGGTGTGTTTCTGTCTGTGTTGGAGACATCTCGCCCCAGTAGGGACACTTGAAATTTATTTGATTTATTTGTTCTTGGAATGCCATATTAAGAAATGTAAATGTAAATGAAATATATTATAACAGTAAATATATAATAATAATAATAAAAAGGTCTAGTCAATGAAAACAAAACCTAATAATTGCTTAGTTGAATAAGTAACCTATTTTTCACCCTATAGGATGCACTATGAGCCATTTGGGGAAAAAATATGGTAAAATATGAAAAACTCCAGACTGCCAGTCAGAGGTCTGTGGTTTGACTGGCAGAGCAGGAGTTAAAAGAGAGTGGGAAGCTGTCTCTCAGGACAGACATACACACAAGTTTTCTTTCCTGAGTAGGTGGAGAAGCAGATATAACCTCTGAGAGCCTACCCTCTAGAGGGCACATAAAATGAGCAACCACCTTAAGGCCACAGGTGGTTGCGCATTTATCCATTAAGGCAAATTGGGGGGGGGGGGTGCTTTTTATAGGGCACAAATACGCATTTATCAAGTAAAAGTGCAACTTTGGCCAGGTATACCTATAATGTGACTTATAGGAGCCAAGAACTTTAAAGCTTCCCAAAGCTTTAGCACAATAAATGAGTGCAATTGTTAAAATATTGGAATTAAAGACTCACTTAATACGTATATTAAGGCCCCCATACACCTTACAATCTTTCCTTACAATTTCTGTACAATCAATTTTTCTTTTACCAAAACCATGCAATATGAGGACCTTTCTAAACTTCCAATCACTATGTATTCTATCAGGGAGGCCACTATACTACATAGTTGTTGGTAGATCTAATGGAAATGGTATGGAGCGATCTAAAGGTGTATGGGGGGCTTTAGACCTGTCTATAATACCTTCCTGAAAGCATTTACCCTCTGATCCATGACACCCATTAGTACACCCCTGCCATTTTCTGTCTTCACAGCTGCATGGCCCATGATACCGAATGCCTTGTTGGTAGGATGTGATTATTCTCATTGTGTATTCGTAACTGACTTATGCTTTGAACTCTGATTACCTATTGTCTGCTTTATGCCTTAACTTTGCTTGACCCTGACCATAGTTTTACCTGCCCGTTTGGATAGCTCCATTAATTATATTCTGAGTATGATGACTGTCTCTGACAATGCTTCTGTCTCCCTCAAATCCTGTGGTTTTCGCTTTGTGCATGTACGTCCTGGGTACAACCATGAACTAAAACGGAGCAGTTGGGGGTTTGACTATCGATGAAGATTGGGGAATTGACATTTGGGCTGCATAGGCATGGTGCCAGGGCCTTGCAATAATGACTTCGAATCACAATGGGGAAGTTTTTATATATGAGTAGTGATGAGCGGCATAGGAAACATTCGTATTCGCGGCATGCCGCGAATTTTATGGAAAA
>CM070032.1:86813513-86831722 GCA_036250615.1 Ptychadena robeensis | reverse complement strand
TTCCGAATTGACGATATTCGCGATAAATATTCGGAATCCGAATATTCGCGATCATCACTATATATGAGGTCCTAAAATGCTTGTAAGAATTAAAGGTAGAAAAAATGTAGCAAAACACAAAAAATTTCTAGAGGAAACCCTGGGGCCTAAAAAATTTACTGTTGGAGAAGAGACAAAACAGAGAATTTAAGGCTAGACCTGAAAATGGTGTTTGCTTACAGTTCCCATGAAAACTTAGATTTATTTTAATGCACTGAATGTTTCTTTCTGCCAAAGGAGCACGTAAGAAACCTATATCTTAATAATTATACTATCAGTTCTTTTTAGTTTATGTTTTTAGGTTTCATCACAATTATAGTAAATTAGTTGGTAAAATGTATTTAACCTCGCTGAAACCATTTTTAATGATCACAAGAATACAAGTGGATTAAGAGTAAGCCGCCCATACACCTTTAGATCACTTCATACAATTTCCTTTAGATCTACCAACAACTATGTAGTGCCGGGTCCTCCCTGATAGAATACATAGTGATTGGAAGGTTTAGAAAGATCCTCATATTACATGGTTTTGATAGAACAAAAGTTTATTGTACAGAAATTGTATGGTAAGATTGCAATGTGTACGGGGGCCTCAAGCATTCTATAAAAACGAATCCTAAAAACTCTCATGTGACTGCATGCCTTTTATGGGCATGATCTATTATAGTATTACATATGCTACATTAAAAGTTAAAAAGCATTCTCATTATAACCTTGTAGAATACATGGCATGCCATATTAGGACACCAGATGAGTAAAGTAACATATAATGAATTTAGTAGCATTATGTTCATACAAGAGTTTATTGAGACAGAGAGTCACAGAGGGAAATCCAGAGTTACATAAGTAGGAAGAAGGGCACAGTAAAGATTATATTGTGTTTGAAATACATTGACATGCATGAGGGAAATCATGAAAACATTTACGTAATGCAATGTAGTTTTGTGGTGATAGGTTCAATGCTTTTGCCTAAAAAGCTGGATTAAAATGTTCAATGTTGTAATTATGTTTACACATTAATATATCAAATAAAATGTAAGCTGTAAAAGCTGCATTGAGTTATCATGTTCATTATACAGTTTTAGACTGATATTCCACAGAATAATAATGAAGAGTGCATAACCTTTCAGTGTATTAGGAGAAAGTTAAGAGCTAGGTAACCTTTAAGTTATCATTTACCACTGGGTTTCTTTATATCTTTTGAAGTAATTTCTTTAAGTACCCCAGAGCAGGTATATGTCGCCCCTGTGTTCCATTCATCTTTTGAAACCCGGAGTCTGCTGTACATATTATAAGTTTCATTATTATCATCCACTATGGGCTCAGTATTTATGTACTTTTCTTCTTTTATGGGTACTTCATTCTTCTTCCACTGTACATATATATTTTCAGGAGTGAAGTTTTTTAAGAAACAGATAATATCCATATCAGTTGAGTGTTCTTCGGGTGTATTAAAAACATAAATATCTGGTTGTCTTGATTCTTCTGCAAGGAAATATATGTTGTTATTATTATTGTAATGTGTACAGTATCTCCCCATCCAATTTACAAAGTATATCCTTATCAAACATATAGGGAAATCACTAACCCCATTGGATTTTTAATGTATTCTGTGATATAAAGAATGGCAAAAGAGCGCTAACCCCTTTTAAACTGGGTAAATCCTATCTGCTTTAGATGAACATGCCCATTGTATATAATCTGCATTTGTGGGAAATTTGTGAGGGCCCTTTTACACTATATGCGTTGTGGTTTTTTTACTGCACGAGTTTTTTTCCTGCGTGTGTTTTTACTAAGACAACCAATGTTACCATTCACACGGCATGCATTTTTACGCCCTGCTGTATGCATTTTTGATAAATTTTCTTGCATTTTTCATTGATTCGTTCAAAAACGCTAATGCTAAACGCAGATGTAGTGTGAAAACGCATGCTTTTTGAATCTATGCTGAAACTCATGTCTTTAAAAAACGCAAATAGTGTGAAAAGGCCCTTAATGTTTCCAGCATACATTAAAAGATTGGTATAAACAGGGTCTTAAAGCAAAAGAAATAGTGAAAATTCCCATGGTGTATGAGCCGGAGAAAGTCCTTACTTAAAGCGGGTTTCTACTTTAAAACCTTAAAAAAACAAAGAAACCCATATAAACATTAAGCCCCCCATACACCTTTAAATTCTCCATACAATTTCCTTTAGATCTACCAACAACTATATAGTATAGTGACCTCCCTGATAGCAAAGTCTAGAAAGGTCCTCATATTACATGGTTTTGTACAGAAATTGTATGGTAAGATTGTAAGGTTTATGGGGGGCTTTACAAACTGATCTCGCAAAAATAAAAAACATATACTGATATTCCCCTCTTCGCCCCAACGACTCCAGTCTAGTGCTCCTGGTGGAGGAAGTCTTTACCAATCTAAAGCCCCCCATAGATGGGCCGAATAGTTGCGGGCGGCCGACCACCGTGCGGGCTCCCGCCAAACACGTAAAGGTTGGTCGCCGCAACTACAGGGGAGCCCACCTAGAGGAACCAACCAAAAAAGCCGTCAGGTTGGATCGCCTGCGGATCGGTCCTGCTGGTTCTTTTAATGCCCGATCCTGCTGCAGGCAGTTAACTTTTGACAATCTGACAGGAATTGCATGTGTTTGTGGAGGAGTCTTCTACAAGCTGGCCATAGATCAAGATGTCTATGGCCGGCTTTAATCCACTGACGCTCCACCCCTTCAGTGACACTGCAGCAGATTGCTGTGTGAAAGGAGAATTGGGTAGGTAGATGTCAATGTTTAACTTTCCAAGTCTTCTTGGGCCCGAAAAGAGATGTAGTGCAGAGTCTCTGCAGGGGTGAAGCATTGTCATATTTTAAGGACTTTAACCCAGGTATGTTTTTTTTAACAACCTATGATCTTCCCTATTATACACATTTATGAAGTTGATAATAGGAATGAGAAAACTGGATGACAAGAGGGGTTTAAGGACATCCTATTAAATCTGTAACTTAACTCTTATTGCTAACATTTCATTTTTATGTAAGAAAAAATATATGTACCGTTTTGTTTTCCTATTACTTTTTTAGGGTGGTTTAAAAGGTCATGTTCTACAATGCAGGTAAATTCTTTTGGAGACTTCCAGTCATTGACTGTAATGTTCAGGTAACTTTTAACAGTGTATGTGCCATCAAATTCTTGATGTGGTTCAGAAGTAAATGATGCCGGATTTTCACCATCATTGCGAGTCCACTGGATTTTTAAAGAACTTGTACTGGGTAATTGTGACACCACACAGGTAAGACTGGCATACTTCTTTACGATTACCACGTTTTTGGGTGATGGATGGAATAGCATGACTTTAGGAATTAAAGTTCTAGGCTCTAAAAATGAAAAAAAAAGACATATGGTATTATTGATAAAATGCTGTTAGCAGTTTTAAAATCCAAGTATCAGACATAAATAGCTCAATGACCTTCGTCAGTCATAAACATTGAGTACTCATGTCATAAATGTGGGCAGCTTTTTTTCTGGCATGTTTATGACTTGCTTTGGTTTGGAATCTGAAAGTTGAAATTCAAGCTTAAAAGGAAAATGTAGACCTTTCTGAACTTTTACAGGACATGCGTGATACAAAAGGTAACACCAATTCTATATATGAGAGAAAGAGCTCTAATTTATTCTTGTTTTGGTACATAATCATCTGTGCATTTCATGTACTCTGTGCGGCATATAAATAAATATATAACAATATATAATAATGCAATAAATATATAATATACAATTGATCGCTTCACAATAGTGAATAGGAAAAGAGCTAACAACATGAAATAAAAAAAAAAAACTTTTTATGTGCCTTTTTCTTACCTACACATTTTCCTATTTTGTTTTCACTTGGTTTTGAATTTGCTGAATGAACTTTACAGGTGTATTTATATCCAGCATCCCATTCATACTTGGGAACATTAAGTTTACTTGTAAATATAACATTTCCTTGAGTATCCTTGTAAATAGGGCCCTTTACTGAAGAAGTAGGAATTTTCTTTTCATCCTGAAGCCAGTCTATGTTAGTAACATCTGTGGATTGTCCACTTATGAGACAAACAAGATCAACCGAATTATTTGTATAGCAAGATGACTGCATAACTTTAACCGTGAATGGGCTTGACTGAACTTGAACATCACTTTTACACCCTAAAAGGACAGATAAAAACATATTAAGCATATTTTAGTACCGCACTACAGTTTTTTTTACATCAAATTCAAGAAAATGACTGATAAACATTGGTATTAGTTACTGGTAAACCATGTAATGTGTAGTCTAAATTTCATGCTGGTTTCTCTTGAGATCGACTGTGCCTTATGACGTCATCATACATGGCCAGTTTTTCCCAGAATCGGCTGATCCATTTCTGGGCCGATTTAAGGTGGGTTAGAATTGCAGGTGATTGACCAACCAATCGATCGTGAGTGCACATGCAAACGTACATTTATGTTTTGGTGCTTTCTTTCCACTATATTACTGGTGTGAAAAAGCAGACAGCTACGGCAATACCTTTTCCTCTGCAGCTCTTATATGTGACCCTCCAGTCCAGGAATATGATATCATAATGTGAGAGCTCCCAGCACAATAAAGCTCTTTACCATTACAGAGATGGACCATTAAGAGTCTACACTAACCGCGAAGTGCAGAGGACTCCTGCATTCCCCCCACAGAAAATGATGTGCCAGTCTATGCTATACTGTACTGTAGCAAACGCCGGGTGTTGTGGATCCGTCGGCATCCCACAGACACACCAGAGTCACATAATTGGCCCATTGGTAAACAATGGCTGCGTTATGTAATGTGAACAAACCGCGACTGATGCGTTTGCGTGGAAAATATAGTATGTATATCACACTGATGTTTCATAATGCCACCTGTGGTGTTTGGGGCTGCAAAGTGTAAAAAGTGTCTTAAAATATCGTTCCTCTTGACAGTTTGTATTAGTATTAAGGGTTATTTCACAATAGTGCATGTTAAAGGTTAACAAAACACTGCTTTACCACAATGTTCTGCGTTATGCCTCCCATACTAGTATATGACAGATGCTTTGCCTGCTGTAAAAATAAATGTGTGCTGTAGAACGTTATGCATTAACCCTCTGCATAGCATGTTAATGCATAAGGCAATGCATGCAGGTTTCCTATGGAAACCTATTGTGCCATGTGGTTATGTGTTAACGCTATTGTGGGGGGTAAAATATGTGATCATGCCTTTTATTGCTTCTGATTCCCAAAATCTAAAATCAGTTTCCAATAGACAATAAAGACAAATACCCTGCTAAAGGTGTGCCTAAGACAACCTGTTCCCAGGGAAATCAGGAGGTTATGGTAGAACAGTCTTAGTAGATAGTCGGGTAGATAAATAGTTATTAATATGTCAGATGCAGAAAAAGATAAAAAGTTATAACATTATCATTAATTACCTACTAGTAAAGAAAACATGGCACAAAAATATTTTGCTCTGAATTAGATTCCACAACTTATTATTTTCCCATAAATGTAGGTAATTTGTATAAATAATCTGGATATATTTACCTTGCACGTCTTTGTTCTGGGTACTACCGCTAGGTTTGTGCTCCACAGTGCACGTATATTTCTTACTTTTCCATTCAGATGCAGGAATAGTCAATAGGCTGGTGGACATATAGCTTCCATCTTTAAGTATAGCAGGTAAGTTCTTCATCCCTGCAGATATGGAACCTGAATTCCAAGTGACATCCACAGGCTCAGGAAGGTAGCTAGTAGACAAGCATCCAATGGTGACTGTTTGTAATGAGGATGCGCTGTTACAGCATGGTGACAAAGGGAAAACCGATGGTGATGCTTTCTCAGCTGTGGATCAAGTATAACAATATGTTTCTTAATAAATTATATTTAAAAACATGGCAAAGAAAGCTCAGCTCTAAATTGTACAAAGAATAAAGATGATATCATGCATACAATAATTATTATGCAAATTGTATTGAAGTGCCATTAGGAATAAATATTTTGTTTTCCGTTACACTGCTGCATTGTATCGTGTCTCAGGGCTCTTCTGACCATGAATCTCGGACACCTGTGATAGCTAGTTTGCCCGGTGAGACCATATGAAGGAAAAACTATTAAAGAAGGAAATTTCACATTTTAAAGCAGACCACCATTTTGAATCAATATAGGAAAGAAGAAGGATCTCTTTGTTGCTGAAAGACATGACATAATTGAATGCTTTGGACAAGGTAGGCATACCTTTCATATTTCACAAAAACTTTAGAGGGATGTTTACAAGCAGAAATAGCGGCAGTGGGCCCAGAACTACATGAAAACAAATGTTAAACTCTCTTGTTTACTCATGAGTGCCGTGCAAATCTGGATGGTCCAGATGGATGGAGTGCTGAATGGTTGGTGAACATCCACCATGTCCAAACAAGGTTCCAAGGTCAGCAAGGAGATGCAAATGTTCTGATCTCTGTTGTGCATAATAATTTGGAACAGTGCATTTAAGTTTTATTATTTAAAAAAATACTGCTATTATTTTGTATAGGACTTAGAAAAGACTTGCAGTTATTTTCAATAAAGCTGAACTTCAGCCAGGTCCGTCAGTGAACAGGCGAATCGGATTTTTAAAGAAGTCTGACGTCCACCTGTTCGCTGGCAGATTCAAATTCTGTGCCTCTCGACTGGGAATTTGAATCAGGAGAACCGGAAGTCCAGTTCCTGGAATGCATAGTTCCTGGTTAAAATTGTCGGATGTGACTGCACTGACATCACTTCCGGTTTTCGAAGCCGGCTTTTCACTAGAAGACCGGGTTCTTTACCCAGTCTTCTAGTAAAAAGATTCTTCCTGTGCGGGGATCTTTCCGCTCCTGATCCTGCAGGAGGAAAAATAGTGAGCTCCTTCTCGACGGCGAACAGGGTGGGTCAAACACCCGTACTGCTCGCTGGCTAGAAGGAGTGCTAACATCCATTTGCAGACAGTTTAGCCATTACTTGTTATGTTTATTATTGTTATCACCACTTTTCTGCTGAGCATTGTTCTGATTGGACTATTCTTGTTTATAGGACAAAGTCCCACAATAAACAAAATTGATTGATAGATGTGACACAGTGACAAAACACTCTAATTAATTACATACTATCCTATGAGCACTTGCAGTCTCTATGTCCTTGACCCTGTAGTCAATAACTCAGGGGGCAGGGCTAGATGCATTTCTTTAGTTAAAAAAACATTTTCATCTTGAGAGACAAAAGCCAACTTGTTAAAATATTACCCCATGATATCCACATGCACCAGTTGCTTATGTGATTTTAGGTCCACAAATGCAAGGCTGATCTACCATTATGTATTACAAATTAGTATATTTTTCTTACTGCAACTTGTTGCATGATTGACACTTTTAGCTAATGTGCCAATTACCAAATTTATAAAGGAGCCCTCATCCTGACTGCTACTTTATCTTCACCGGAAAGTGGAGAATCACAAAGATTTCAAAGGGGATTACTGCTGTTTGGCCTGATCACCACGTTTAGATATATTGCCACTTTATGGCCCCATGGCGTTTTTTGTTATCCTCTTATGTGTTGAAAATCAGAAACATATATACACAAACTTCTGTTCTTTACATTGTTGATTTGTCTTAAATTGAATTTTCTATACAATTATACTTTTTCTGCCTATTCTGCTAAATATAAAGACAATGTATATTTTTCAAACTTCAATACACATGTAGATCTTGACTTTAAACTCTGTTTCTGAAATTCCATATCATGTATATTTCTCTAAGCCGAGCAGTTTCAAAGTGGCAAATCAGATCTTCCTATTGGTCTAAACACACAACATCTTGGCCATTATTTTACAATATTCCACTAGTTTCACATTAGGCTCCTTTTTTGTTTGAATGCACATTATAACTATAAACCTCTGTTAAAAAAGCTCACTGATGATCTACTGATAAACATGCTACATAGGCTCCATGGCACCATACCAATGTATCTCACCTTAACTTAGGCTCCATCCATTTCTACCAAGGTTTACATTTTGCTAATTACTGCTTTGTACACTTATTTCATGTATCTGCATACACACTCATAGCCCCAAAGTGATATATTTTACTGTATGCGTACATTGTAGCCTTTTTTTGCATAATGTCATTCTTGTTAGTGGTCATTATATACTGTACATGAAGCTTCATTTGGTTAGCATATTTGCTATGAATTTCACAGGCACAGTTAGGCACCTTACTCACACCCAGGTTTGCTGCCCATCCCAGCTATTTGTGTACCCATTTTAGGAAGTTACACAGTTAGAAATAAACTTTGTGCTCATGCACAGTTAACTTTCCCATGTAGCTCTCAGCAGATAATTTATGACTGCATACTCAATGTAAATCTGAATACTGATCTGCTCAACTATTGCATAATATGCCTTATAACCTGAATGTTTTTCCGATGACTGTGTAGATTTGCGACTAGTATATATTGTATATATAACACTGTTTATATATAAAAATGTTTCTATATAGCCAAACAGATTTCCTGTAATTTGCTGAACAATGAAACATACTAGTGTCATTTAGTTTACATGTGACCCTGAGCATGTGCAGTGCCATACCCGTATATACTAATTCTCTGCAGATGACAGAAAGAAACAGGATTCACATATTCCTTTCAATGTTTCTCATGTTTAAGGCGGGTTTCCACATCCGTCAGGACCCCCTCCGCTAAGCGCATTGCTTGGCAGGGATCCCGACGGAGTACATAGACCTGCTCGATTCAACGTACTCCACTACGTTCAGCCCTGCATCGGCGAAATGGCTCAGCATTGTGAGAACACAGCATCTGCCGAGCAGGTAAGGGAATGTGCTCTGTCTGGACCTCCCACCAAGCAATACACTTAGCAGAGGGGGTCCCAACGGATGTGGAAACTCCCCCTCGCAAATATTAAGTTGTTTTAGAACTTGAATGCCATTGTTTACACCAGTGGTTCCCAAACTTTCCTTGCAGGGCCCCCCTTTTCTATTTAGGAACATTATGGAGTCCCCCTCCCTGTTCAAACACAGCGCCCCCCTGGAATACCTTCATGCCCCCCCAGGGGGGCACGCCATCCAGTTTGGAAATCAGTGGTTTACACCATTACACCACCAAATCATATTTAATGTTAGAACAGTTGAGCACTGCTCTCAGATTTTTTTATTTTTCTTTCTTTGATGTGTAAAGTACCTACTACTTGAAGATAACATTGTACAGTACATTAGTCATCTCACAAATAGTTAGAGATAGTAACTGCAGAAATAAGGAGGACAGGGGGCAAGAAAATGGAAGCCAATTCGGAAATCTGAACAAACCATTTCCCTCCCCCGTGTCCTGTGTACTTATGTGACCTATAACACAGGGTAGCTTTGATTTATACATACATACCTCTTCACATCTATTATATATAGGTAACCTTAATCATTATCTTTATCAGGGTACATAATATCAACCCAATTAGTGACAGTCAAATATAACTTGGTATTTGTGTAACCTTCCTGGGTTGCAATTCATGTATCAGTTCTTAAGGATGAATTTTCACTACCTTTCAATTGCTTCAGCAAGCTTTAGTTTCCCATTTCATATTCACAATGATCCATGAATCTAGTATGAACATACTCTACACCCAATACTCCTTCAGTATTGCTGTTATACACACCATAATACCCAGCTTTCTAACCCTATCTGCAATTACAGTGAACTTCATATACCTGGGATACATTCTCATCAGCTTCTGTAAGCTAAAACCTGCAGTTTTTCACCTATACTTTCCTCCTGTCTTTCATCATACAAAACACTATTGTATTTCTGTAAGCTTTAGCGACAGGTTCTGGTCCCCAAGGCTTAGTACCAATGTTTTCTAAAAATCCTTAAGTTATGCTATTACCTGTCTAGCTGTAGCCATGCACCTGACCCTATGCCAGAATATGATGCATCGAATTTTGTCCCTTAGCTTATTCAGATAATGTACAGCCTGCTATAATATAAACACTATAAGTACCCCTCTCTGCTTCTACTTTTCCTACTTTAATGTTGGCTTTAAAGCACCACACTGTGCTGAACTGTCAAACTGTTGACTTCAGCAAGCTTAAGCATTTTTGTGCATATGTATAGCAAGCTATCAACCTGTATTCTATCTGTATTCAGCCACTCATGTCCTATAAAGTAGTCCCTTCTATGTGTGAAAGAACTAGCTCCTGTTTTCTTGCTTTTTCATTTCCAATTCTAGAAAATTACCAGCACATTGCTTTTCTCTGCATTAACTTGTTCTGTATGTGAAAAAGCAGCTATATCTTGTCATATTACACCTAGCCTTTGCCATGCAATTTTAGTTTAATTCTGATCATAGCCTTACATTTTTTTTCTGTTCTTGGTTATTTCCCAGTTGTGTTGTCCTGAGGTCCCTGACTTTAATTGTGTCTACAATGTGTTTTACTCACATTTTCAGACAGAATTATATAGCCTGTATAAGTATCTACTATTCTAAATATAAAAAATAAAGTTATAGCCTTTCCCAGAGGAATCCTTTTAGGTCTCACAGACTCTCAGCATGAAACAATAATTTGAAAAACCTCCAACAACTTTTTTCTGAACCCTAGTGTTGTGGTTAGTGGTTGCTCTAACCTTTCAGTGTGTAAAAAATATGTCTGTGCTGATTTGCTATTCTATAGGCATAGCAGCTATAAACCTGTACCATGTTACTGATCTTGACCCCATGCTTGCAATGTATTTTTCTACTCCCTAAAGCCTGGCATAAACACGCCAATTAGCGGCCGTTTTTTCCGCTTACCGACAGGCGTGCGCCGTCGGTAGCCGGCAAAATCAGCCGCCAATCGGCGTGTGCCCACATGGGGCGACAGATCCCTGTCACCCCACAGCTCGGCCGGCCAGAGAACAGACATAGCGGATGTTCTCTGGCCGATGCCGGCCGATGCCATTAACTTAAATGAAGACCGGCGTCTTCATTGAAGATAATTGCCGGCACACAAAGGGTGCCAGGCCGATTAAAGCAGCCCCAGAATGCACCGTGATGACGTCATCACGTTGCATTCCAGAGCTCATTAGAGCTCGCCTGTCTGCACCCGTCTGTGGGTGTATGGCAGGCTTAAAGCCCCCCATACACCTTACAATCTTACCATACAACTTTTGTTTTACCAAAACCATGTAATATGAGGACCTTTCTAAACCTTCCAATCACTATATATTCTATCAGGGAGGACCCGGAACTACATAGTTGTTGGTAGATCTAAAGGGAATTGTATGGAGTGATCTAAAGGTGTATGGGGGTCTTAAACTTTTAATACATTTTAGATTGCTGTTGTTCAGTAAGACCTGCACAATTGTATATGTTTTGTTTACATAGCATAGTGGCATAGTGTTTCCCTCTATATTCCCACTTGTTATCTCTACTAGATTATAGCATTCCATGCTAACCGTTTTTCTTATTTGAAAAAAATTACTGTAACTTTTAGCCCTGCCTTTTTTTCCCCATAGCAAACCTCAAAAATCTATCATGTCTCATGGTCATCATGAAATAACCATCTGGGGTCAGTTTCTCCTATTTTGGTTACTAGCAGGATGAATGCTTCCCATACAGTGGTGGTAAAGCTGGCTTTATGAACTGGCTCTGGAATAAAATAGGCACTTGCAGGTCAGTTAACCTCAGCTGAAGAAACCTTTAGTAACTTCTATACGAACCTATAGCTTGCCATTGTGGATCTATTTGAACATTTTCAGTTCTGAGGGTCTTACAGAAATACTTTTGGGTCAGTGGGAAAAATGACCACTATACAAGCAGGAAAAATGCTTGTATAGCTTCAAATCTGTGCAGTCACTATATAACATTATTGCAGGTCAGTTGGCCACAGCTAAAGGAACCTCTAGCAAGCTCTGAAAAGACCCCAGGGTTCCATGGGACCATGGGTGGGAATGGCTGCTGTATCCTGTTTATGTTTTAAAATCTATTTCTTTGATGGCTACTTGTACTATAGACACCATGGTGGTAGGTTTTAGCATGTTACTGACCTTGACCCCTTGCTTGCAATATATTCTTTATGCATTATGTACCTTTAATAAGCCCTGCACTACTGGATCTATTTTGTTTACAGACCAAATTGCTCTGCCCTATAGTCTCACTTGTTTGCTATAATAGTACATAGCATGCAATGGCATTTTTATATAATTTTTAAAGCTAAAGCTTGACCTTTTTCCCCAGAGGAACCATTGAAACCCTTCAGGTCTCTTACAAGCAAAAATAATGGTTGCTTTAGATTGGTGGCCAGAAAACTATTAGCATGCAGCTATATGCAGAATTATACAGACAGTAAGCAACCAGCTAAAGGAACCCCTAGCAATTCCCGAAGGAACCCAGGATAAGAATGGGAGCTCTAACCTGTTTAAAATTAATCTAACTTGTTTCAGTAAGCTATAGCTTGCCATTGTGTGCCTTCAGTAAGGCCTACACAGTTGTATCTGTTTAGTTTATAATGAATAGTGTTATGTCTTATATTTCCTATAGCATATCATGCTCATATTATGCATCACATTCTTCTGTATCCTTAATTTAATCAACGATAGCCCTCTATATTACAACTATATTAACCACTTGTAGGTTTTGACCTACCTCTACATAGTTTTGCCAATATTCTTGTGCTAAATTCTATGTGTTTCCTTTGCTAAGCTAAAACCTTCAGCCCTGAAATATTTTTTTCTCCAGTTCAGACAATTTTTCTACTCACATTATCTTATTTAATCTACTTATAAATTCCCCTAATCCAATTCCCCATCTTCCTTGTAGATTGATTAAGTGATCTTTACTGTGGGTTGTAAAATCCCATGTATTCTAATGTTTATTTCAGTTACTGTAATCTAAAAGTTATTCTATTTACAATCCCATATTCATAGATACCCTGACATAAAATGATCATGCTATAACTCAAGAAAGCCCCCCACCCCACCTATATTCCTGATAAGATTCCAACATTCAATACATTTTTCTATTCTTGTACTTGTTTTATGGCTTAGTATGATACACCCTATACACTTTTAATTATGATAGTTACCATTGCATTTGCTTTGCTACAGCCTATGCTGGTGAAAAAAGAATAACCATTATTCAGCTTGATAGCCAAAAAAAGATTTTGTTGTAGTCTATAAGTATACCTCTTCTATGTTGTTTGTATAGCTTTTAGTACTTGCCATGAACTACCTGCTCATTTTCTTTAAGAGCAGCAGCAATCAAGTAATGCTCTGATAATGTACTGTTACCTAGCTATACATTGTATCAAACACACAATTTAATACTAAAAAGGTTTATATATAAATATATATATATATATATATATACATACATACACACAAAATTCACACCCCTAACCCCTGTCTATATCCAAAAAAGACCATACCCTATTCATACAGAAAACAACACAATTTCACCCCCATAAGTGGGACTTGGCTCCTAGGCTACTCGTCACACATGTATAAAAATTGTAAAAAAAGAAACCAGCATGTGTTGGGTATCTGTGCATAAGCATACATTACCTAATAACAGGCACAATTACAAGGGACATAAAATTACAGAATTATGGAGCAGTTTAAGGTGTTGCAATCCAACATGTTTCGTCCCAATGGGCTTCATCATGGAAAGAAACAAAAATTATCCATGAACAAGAAAATTATTGATCTGTGAAGCAGAGATGGTGTAGTCACAGACCAACAGTGAAAATTATGGCAGTATATTCAAGTTCTCCTACAGGAGGTATATATTTTGGCATCTTAAGGGATGACCTGTCTGGGCTCTATGTCCCAGGGTAGTCCAGGGTATTGAATATGGAGGCACAGATTTGTAGTCACAAGTACTAGTATGATCCTGGTATGCCAGAAGAGGGGTTGGATCTCACCGGCTGGGATACTGGAGAGGGAGAGAGTATATACCTATAAAACCTATACACCTGCAAATTCAACCCATTTGATGTTAAATGTAAAACTTATTTTTGCACTTACTAGAGTTTAGTAGTTATCTTGACATCATGGCATCCAACAATACATATTTTCCCAGGGAATACCAGGCATTCAGCATCTTTGAACACTGTAAAGTAGAAAAAAATTATATGATCAATGCTCCTTTTTTTATTTATGTTGTCGCACCACATCCTACCATCCTTTTACTCTCCGTTGTTGACTTTTATCTTTACTAAGTGAGGTTTTTAAGACTGATAATGACTGATTTGACTTTGCTTTGTGGATTACACCTTACTTCAGGAACAGAGTTTGAAAATCACCTAGAACACTTACTGAATTACATTTGAAGACTGCATTATACAATAGTTTAACATAAATCCAGATATACATGCATTAAGTGAACTATTAAAAATAATGAAATAGAAATAAATAAATAAATTGCCAAGCATAACAACTTACCAGGTTCCACCATGAGAAAAAGCTTGCATGTTACAAGGAACTCCTTACTTACAAGTGGAAGTGACTAATGATCTCTGTAGTGGTCAGAGATAAAGCTCACATGGTACAAGGAACTCCTTACTTATTCGTAGAAGTGACTAATGATCTCTGAACTATTAACAATAATGAAATAGAAATAAATAAATACATTGCCAAGCATAACAACTTACCAGGTTCCACCATGAGAAAAAGCTCACATGTTACAAGGAACTCCTTACTAACTATTGGAAGTGACTAATGATCTCTGTAGTGGTCAGAGAAAAAGCTCACATGGTACAAGGAACTCCTTACTTACTTGTAGAAGTGACTAATGATCTCTGAACTATTAACAATAATGAAATAGAAATAACTAAATAAATTGCCAAGCATAACAACTTACCAGGTTCCACCATGAGAAAAAGCTCACATGGTTCAAGGAACTCCTTACTTACTAATGGAAGTGACTAATGATCTCTGTAGTGGTCAGAGGTGACACTTCCTGCTGAATCAGTTCTCACTGTGTGTTCTATTTTAACATAACTAACATTAAAATAAGAAATCCCCTCTAATAACTAAATGCAGTGAGTCATGTCGACACTAAATATACAAAGCAGTATTTTATTTTTAATTTTGATTGTTTAAGTAAACAGATTCATACTTTTGAGTTCATTAAATAATTTTTACACTGGGCAAATTCACTTTCATATATGCTTAAGCCTGGAATACATATAAAAAGGTACTCGGGCTGAGGCTCCACTACTGCTGACAAAAAACTAATGCAAAAAAGCAATGTTTCCGCACCGGAACTGCGTCCAACTCTGCATCTGTGGAGCCATTGGGGACAATGGGAGCGAGCCACTCCCAAACCACCCCAGTGGAGCCTCAGCCTTAAAGCGGACCTACCACCTCGTAGGTCACTCCGCACTGTTGGCTGCGATTTTTTTGACAGCAGGAGGGGCAATTTTAGCCCTCAGCGTGATGTCATACAGTCGCAATAGCATTTGGGACATCTGCCTTGTGGCTGTAGAAAGTCGAGCCTGCCCATTCCCGTGGGATTGTTGTCAGCATCACATCAGCGAGACTTGGGTAACTAGCAGTGATGAAATATTTCCCCTCCAGAGACACTTTTCATCACCCCCCTATGGAGTTTTCCGGCAGAGGAGACAGAGAAGCTTGTCTCTACAGGTGGGAAGGGGGGGGGGGCTACTGTGTTGAGAGGTTCGCTAGCACTTAAGATGCTGACATCAGGAAACGTAAGGAAGGCGAGTATGTTTTTTTTGTAGCACTTTTTTGGCACAATTGTGTCTATTTAATGTATGTGTTTTTTTATTTTGTGTTTAAAACCGCTTTAATCACCTAACTGGCAGCTTAAGTAACATACAGAATAATTAATTATAAAAATAAAAGATACTAGCAGTCAGCAGAAATTGAACGTGTTTTATGTGTGTGTGTGCCTTAGGGGGATTTAATTAAGTGTTACAGCATGTGAAGTATAAGTTATTATGATCCCATTAAAGGGAAATTACACTTACCTTAGTCATATCAGCTGAGGTGTTGCTGACTGCAATTTTGCAAACATATGTATTAGCCTTAGTCCATAATAAGGTATTATTTGCAAAATAACTGTTTCACCTAATTCACTACTATAAAGGGATACTCTCTTTGATAATTATGATGATAACAATTAGGTAATAATATCCTTGCCTTATATAATCTCACCACTTGTTCATCCATTTTGGAGATTACATAATACACTAAACTTTAATATTGATAATAAAGATAATGTTACACATTGAGATGAATGTTCTTTCAGTTAACAGTTCTCTGATGGCTGAAGTACATCATATACAGACCATTCCTGTGGTTCACATATCTGCTCATTGCACTTGCTTTGCAGATATACAGTTTTGAGGTTTAAGCTAAGGCTCCACTATGCACTGGCATCTGCAGATATCAGCGCAAGCCTCCGTTGCGTTCCTGTGCATCGACATCAATGTGACCGAGGCTCGGACTGACGGATCGGGAGCTCTGATGGGCTGTTAAAGTCCCATTACCGTCAATGGATGGTTCGAGCACTCTGTTAAAACGGATAGTGGAGCCCTGGCCTAAGTTCAAATTATTGTTAAACACTAGAATGATAGTCGGCCATGATTATCTATAGACCTCCATACATGTAACCTTTCTGCGATATTTGGCTGTTATGTAAACAAAGAACACTAGGTGAATTCTCTACAAGAGCAAACAAGAAACAACAAAGAGGATACTGGGGTAACTTATGGTTCAATAAGAAGGTAACATGACACCTGTTCCTCTCCAAAAAAATAAAAAAGACTATAGCAAGCCATACACGTGTCGGATTCCATGACCAATTGATCACTCACCCGATCGATTCCGGCGATTCTGCCGGGAATCGCAGGTGTGATCAATCGGGCAATTAAGAGTATCCATCGCCGCATACCACCTTGTCCAACGGATTCCGGGACGATTCCGTGTCCGATTGTCCACCTCACAAATGGCAATTCCCCCTGATCTGGGCAGAATCAATCTGATGGAACCAACATGTTGGTTCTCTGTCGGATCCGATTCTGGGCCCCTGAACGATCGGACCTGATCGATTGGACAAGGTGGGCTGCATGCGATTCCGGCACGATCGTTTGGCGTGCACGCGCCCGGAATCGACCTGCATTTCCTGTTAAGAAAAGTTTGCAGTATATATACAGGCTTTAAATGTATCTGCATGGCTTGTTAATCTTGTATCAGTCATTTCACATACATGCTATTAATTGATCTAGGCACTAAGGAAGAAACCAGCATAAAATTTTGCTTGTTTCTGTTAGGGAATGGTAAGGTACATATTAACACTTAAGCTGGCCATAGATGTTTACATATGTGGCTGATTCTGCCGCCAATTGACCGCTGTGAGAGCACTCACGACGGTCGATCTGCCAGCAAAATCGTCCGTAATTTCTTAGATTGATCCCATTAGTTTTGATGGGGACGTCCCCATCCAAAGTAATGGCCGGCACACAAACGGTGCCCGGCTGATTCTCTGCACGACTGGCCATGCATGGTGACGTCATCATTTAGCGTAAGCTTTAGGGGTATTTATGTAAAGACTTTTACATGTCATGTGACTCTTACCAAGGAATTTAACCTCCCCATTATTTAACCCCCTAGCGTTTCTGATAGCACCATCTCGTCCAGCGCTGTCCTGTCAGTACTGCTCTGGACGAGATGGTGCCATCCGGCGAAGATCGGTGGCTCCGTTCATCAGAACTGGCTTCTTCACTAAAGCAGATGTCCGTTCCCTCCGGTGACGTGATGACGCCACATCGGGCCGGCGGCAAGACATTCAAAAGTAAATAGCACGAAAACAGTTTTCTATGCAGAAAACTGTTTCAGTGTGATTCCCCAGATGTGCCCCTTTGACGTAAATCCTCCCTCCCCTGGTATGTTTATCACACCAGAGGAGACAGGGTGCCAAAGGGAATTGTACTGGATACCAACTGTATCCAATACAATTTAAAGTAAAAAAAATCCACAAAACACACTTCCAACAAAACATTAATATGAATTCATACTGTTTTGAAATCTTCCATACAAAAGAAGTGTTTATAAGAAGAGATTTTATCATTTTAATGATCACTGGAGTGCCCAAAAGCACAAGGTGTGCAATACTCAGAGACAGAAAGGCTGAAA
>CM070032.1:86788728-86799011 GCA_036250615.1 Ptychadena robeensis | reverse complement strand
TTTGCTGCTTCCTTTTCTAGTCCTGCAAGGTCTATGCCTAATGGGGGCATGATTTGCCAGAAGAGTGGACACACTTGCTGGTTTCCTCCCTATTCCCTTACTAAGCCTGGCTTTATGCCTGAACAAGGGTCTGGTACGAAACAATTGGGGGGATTTTTTTTAATTATAAGCACAACTAATATATAAACACATGTGTAAAGCTAAAAGTTATAAATTAAAGCTTACACATGTGCAAGTGACAGTGGAAATGAAGGAAATGTGACTTCTATTATCAATTTATGAAAATCCAGTGGGTCCATATACTGACATCAGTTCCCTCCCAACTTGGCTTGAACTTGATTTATACAAAAACTATAGAAAGAATAGAAAAACCTTTACTTGTGCCATGTCTCTTCATGCCTTCCCTACCTCTGGTGATAATACCATGTTCAAGGGCTTTGCAAATTATTCACAAAGTCAATGGGCACTTCCTTTATGCTTACTAAAGCTATTGAAATCTAGTTAATTACAACAACATAGTTGGATGGTCGAGTCTTCAGTTTGCTATTATGGTTTTCATTATTTTTTTACTTTTGTTCGTTCTTTCTTTGACCATGCACTCACTTCAAGTTTAAGCCTTAAAGTCTTTAACCTTGCCTCCATGTTCTGAAAGATAAGCTTAACACTCTATATAGAAGATTGAAATACATGCAATTCAGTTATTTTATTATATAAACTATTTTATTGGTTAACAAATCTGATTGCACACTTTAGTTATCTTGGAAAAAGGATAATCCATTTTATTAGTAATGTTACATACAACTTCATGCGGCACACGGCTACATACCTGTCAAGTATCTTTTTATGGCAGAGAAGGTCATGTTTTTTATGTGACTTTGCTGGCCAAAATCCTGATTTCAATAAATCCTGGATTATTCCTGGGATTTTAAGATAGGGCTAAATGAGGTGTGGGGCATTGCTCTCTTTCCTAAGTTCCCACCCCACACATCATCTGTACAGGCAGGGTGGGAACATAGGGGTGAGAGCAAGCCCCCTCCCTCCTAAGTTAGCCTGCTACTAAATGGGAGGGAGAAGAGGTAAACCTTCTGATATTGTAGGTTACGTCCGTAGCATCACTTCCAGTATTCGGAATGTGGAAGTATAATTCCAGTTCAGTACCCCCCCCCCCCCCCCCCCCCCCCCCCCCCCCACACACACAGCAATTCCTTCATTACTGGCATCAGTGACGTGGATCCAGTAAGAAGAATGCTGCAAGCTTGTCTGGAAAAATCACACAGGTAAGTGTGGCTCAGGGTTACTGTTTTTGGAAATTAAAATATACCCCGAGCCACACTCAGCCACACTATGAATTTAAAATATTCAGAATTATGCACACATTGCAATAACTACCACTGCAAAATTCAGTAGGTCAATGTTTTCACTGAGGAACTGGATCCAGCACTGTTACAAAGTTCTCATCAATTTTATCAAGCTGAAGGATCCTAGAAATAAACCATTTAACCTAGAGAAAAAAAAGAGAAAAAGTCACTCTTAATAGTACCAAAAATTGTATGCATTCAGGTTGGTCAGCAATGTGAATCCAGCTTACAATATTGTAACAAAAAATTGGATTGTCTATGGCAACTTGGAAGACAAAACAAAAGATGAAGAGACCTCCCCCCACCTCACCTATGGTAAGGATTTCCAAAGTATAAATGATTTTTTGTATATACTGGCAATATATAACCAACGGGGGTTTCTGAGGAGACTTCCTTTGTTTAGACAAATTTAGAGCCAGAAACTTAGATATTCATTATATCCACCTCGAAGAGGGGTCACAATTTATTGATTCTTAAAATAAAAAACAATCTTGTACATTTAGTAATTGGTAGATATTGCATTTGTGGAAAGGAGAGAAAGAGGGCCTCCTACAAGTGGTGGTCCTCGTTATCCCCCCTCCAAACAATATTAGCCACAGACCCAACCATTGCTGGAAGGTCAAAAAACGATTGGATGTGCAGAGATATTGACTTCGACGCGTTTCGTCCTTTCTCAAGAATTTATCATGCACTATAAATATCAAAAAAACATGTATAAGTATCAATTTGTTTTTTTACATATATTTGATCATTATTTTGAGGGCATTAATGGAGTTTTTCCTTTTTACCTGTCTCTCTCTGTGTAGCCATATATTCTTAGACTTTAATGGGAAAACCTTTCTTTCTAGTGAGAGAATATCTCTCTCTTTTCAAAGCCTTTAAAGATATAATATATATATATATGAAAAATACATATATATATATATATATAATAAATTTTGTTCATAGAAACATATAAATAGTTAAAAATACCAAGGGTGGCTCCCCCAGTCCCCCCCCCCCCCACACACATTCCAACCCTATTTCTTGTGTATCACCCCCATTTTCTACCCTGTTTCTAAAAGTGATGAGTACCTTGCCTAATATAACCTAGTTATGTATTGATCCCACTAGATGGGATGAGATATGTTTGTACACTAATGTGTTTGCCTCTGCTCTTAAAGTGCATGTGCATTGGTTTGCAGCCATCAACCGATGGTTGAATCCCAAATAGGTGTAGTAATCCCTCTAGTGATTGCCTTCAAAATGGAATAACCCCTTAATCCCCTAATATAAAATCGCAAGGCACTACAACAATTAAACCCCATTGAAAATCAACAGTGCAACCTCTAAAATGTGAATGACCCCATAAGCCAAAAAGGTTTTTTGGCTGTGTGCATTTAAAGTGCTTGTGCGTGCTATGTATATTAAAGGTGCAGTGATATACCTGATTGAAGCTAACCCTCTTACCTTGGTTTGTGGAGGTGTGAAGTGGAGGAGAGGTCCCCTGGAGTGGCGAGATCCTCGCCTTCCTGTCTCCTCTGTCTTCCTGTCCGCCCCTCGCGACTTGTTGGGTGGGGTTTGCACGCATGAGGTAGTGGGGGCAGCACGCGCCTATCAGGGCGACAGTCGCACGCCGCCACTCCGCCCCCCATGGAAGCAATGATGGCAACCATTTGCCCGTGGGGAGATGAGACGAATCATTTCCCCAGCGCTTTATGATCGAGACCCATGTGCGGCGGCGGCGCGAGCAGATGCGACCAATCCCTGCCGTCTCCACGGGACGACGCCATCCGCAAGCGCGACGCCGACCCCGTAATCGGGAGCGCCCTGGCGTTCCAATAGGCCCAGTGGCCATTTTTGGTATCCACATCCCAAAGCGGTGTGGACCTGCGCAAATGGTCCGTTGATGTATACAACTGAGGAGGGTGCGGGACACGAAACGGAAGGCAGGAGTTTTTTTAAAATTTGCCACGTACTGTGCATTCAATAAACATTTTTCAAAAACGACATATTGGGTATGCCACAGAACATCAATAACTAAAAAAAACATATACCCTTCTCCTCTAAGAGAGATTCTCTCACTAGAAAGAAAGGTTTTCCGCCATTGAAGTCTAAGAATATATGGCTCCACAGAGAGAGACAGGTAAAAAGGAAAAACTCAATTAAAGCCCTCAAAATAATGATCAAATATATGTAAAAACATAAACAAATTGATACTTATACATGTTTTTTGATATTTATAGTGCATGATAAATTCTTGTGAAAGTCCTTGTAGGACGAAACGTGTCGAAGTCAATATCTCTGCACGTCCAATAGTTTTTTGACCTTCCAGCAATGGTTGGGTCTGTGGCTAATATTGTTTGTAGAGGGGATAATGAGGACCACCACTTGTAGGAGGCCCTCTTTCCAGCTTACAATATTTAAAACAGTAGTGTTTACCTTCAACCTGTATACTGGGAATTTATTTTCAGGAATTTATTTTCTGGAACTGCTTTGTGCAATATTCCAGAGTTTGGCTTAGGGTAGATTTTTAAAATATTTCAAAATATTTCAAATATTAGTAATTGCACCGCCAGGGAAGTTAAGAGGAGTTAAGAGAATGAGAGCAATAACAACCTATGATATTGTTTTTGTATTTTCCTTTAGTTGTCTTATGACTCATTGATCATAAAACGTACATTCCTCCCTTCTCCTTAATAGGAATTGCAAGTTCTCCTGCAAGAAAACTCATGGAGGAGCAATTATATAGACTGAGATTCAATACCAGACTGTGATTGTTAGCATGCTGGTGCTCCTTCTAATGTACCATCTTTTTTGACAATATGACTCTCTGTTGTATAGGACACACCCTGAGTGTACGATGGTCGAAATTTTTTTTGCCTTTTTTACACTCTGGCGGAGCTTCCTGCTCCGACTGGCAGAGGAGGAGATAAGGAGGCGGGGAAGCAGTTTCTGAATGATTCCTGGCCTTCAGCCACAATGGTAGCACTGTATGTGAGCCTGGCTAGAGCCCAACTCACGTACATTGTAGATGGGTGGCTCTCCCATCTGCATCTGCCACTGCTCAAGCTGCCCAGCTCACACACAGTGAGCAGAGAGCCGTAGGGAGCATTCCCATACAGGAATGCATTGTGCAAGAATGGGGGGGGGGGGGGGGGGGGGGTTGTCTTATTTGGCTTGAAATACAGTACCTATAACTACAAGACTGAAAATATAGTTTTTGGAGTTTGCATGAACGTTATGACATATAAATCCATTGTGCTCTAAATCAGAGCATTACTGTTTACCTAATCCTAGCAGGTATTTTCTGTGGTATTACTTGTTACTCCGTTCTGTGTCTCCCACAAGGACAAAGCTTTATGGTGATTGATTTACAAATAAGTAATCTTTTTATTGAAACAAATACACTAAAGGAAACATAAACTCAGCTATAATTATGCAGTTATATTCCTTTATAATTTATTATTTTATATCATTATTATTATAATTATTATAAATATTTGCATATTTTTTCCAGCTAGCAAGGAGACAATTCTCTTACCTTTACAATGGTAATAGTTGCACTGTAGAAGAAGCTCAACAAGAAGAGGGTGATAAATGTAGCAGCTGTGTACCATAGACTATCTTCATCATCTTCACTGCTGTTTTCCCAGATAAAGTAGCTCTCTATAGAGAGATTGAAAAAAAAATTATATATGCTGTCATTTTCATTTTTGTAAGGTAACTCAAAAAGAGCACTGCTAAGATTCTCTATTTCATGAATGATTTGTTTTGATGTAAAAAAAATGTCTATTAGTTAACAACAGTGATGAGCACCTTAGGCAATTATCAAAATATTGCAAATTTGTGATCTGCAGTTATTATTGCCTTTGTTGCGCAAATAAGCACTTGTATGTGCACATATTGCAAACACAATGCATTGTAGTTCCAGGTGCTGATTTAAAACATCTAGAAAATTTTTAAATTCGAAGATATAGCACTATATTTAAGATATTCGCAAATTCACGAAGTGCTGATATTTGTAATAAAAATTCTCGTTTAGAATATTCGCAATCAACACTAGTTAACAACAGCATTAAAATCAAACCTTCTTCTTAACAAGTATTTTTAACAAGGGACTTGTTAAAAGTAACTTCAAAACCAAATATGTTTGCTTCAGAGAATAGTTTCTAGGTACTTTCTAATTTGAAATTCTGTATAAATAGTTTTCTAAATACTCGGAAAAAAAATCTGGCCTAAAAAGTGTATAAGGTGTATAAGGTGCTTATGTAATGTTGTGGTAACTGCACTATACTTTTTTTGTTGATAGAAAAGGTCATCAAGCACAAGTATTATGCCAGCAGTCTAGCACTCTGTTGTTATCTTAGACACAGAATAGTGTCTTTCTAAAAATCTTTTGTGATACACAACTTTATTTTCCTTGTAAGTATCGTGTCAGTTAACATGGCAATATGTCTATGTTTGTATGTTTATTGGTTTGACACCACTAGAAACTAGAAATTCAGACTTTTGCACAGTATAGATTTTTTTTATAGAAGTTTTTAGGACAACAGGCATTTCCCACATATATTAGATGAAAAAATTGATTAACATAATTGCATTAATGGCTTGTTTCCATTATACGTCGGAACCCCTACGCTAAGCGTATACGCTAAGCAGGGGTCCTGAAGTATCCCACAGACATTGCCTGGCGGCGGATGGTCTGTTCACACATCCGCTGGTGTAAAGGCTGAACGTACTCGACTACTTCAGCCTTACACCGGCGGATCGGCTCAGCGCAATGAAGACAGAGTCTCCGCCGAGCAGGTAAGTCTATCTGTTACGTTGGGACCGCCCGCTAAGCGTGCATGCAATGGAAACAAAGCCTTATTCTGTAATAAAATAAAACATAATTTCAATAAAATTCCAAATGTAACATCAGTATGTCACACCAGGCCTACCGAATGGTATTTCCTAGGCTTCACGGAAAACAGGCATAGGTGTTTTCAAAATGACGATGAAAAAATTATCTATTTCCACATATTAGTTCCATACTTAATATTTCAAACATTTACATTTGAAGAATTGACACAAATTTAAGACAATGTAGAACTAATATAGTAGTCTAATTTCTGAGGAAAATTTGCAAAATGTAAGTCAGAATGTATGCTACTATTTCTATTTAAAAGTTTTGATTTCCAGTTGCTATTGCTACTTTATCTACTAACTTTACTTTTCACTACTTGACAAGAAAAGAAATTCTGATCTGCTGTTGTTTCCCAGTAGATTAATAGTAGCTGGCTGGAGAAGTGAGTGGTAAGATACTGCCTTGTCCAACAGGATGAGTAGACCTCCAATATTGGTGGAGTGGGGATGAGTATTGTATTGGGAATACTGTAGTCACCAAATGCTCTTTAGTGAGAAGGACAGATGACAATGCTAAGAAACGCAGTAGACAGTATAGTTAGCCAGGTATTGATACCGTCTTTGAAATTATGTCCACATGATAATGTTTACTGTATCATAAAATTATATCCTACAGCATACGGGACAAAGGCTGGATCCACCTTACATGAAACTATTTCTTATTAAAATGTCATTTGAGTAATAGATAAAGGTAGACTGTTTAACAGGTCTGTGGCCAATACCTGAATATGGTCATTTCTAGTTTGAATGGTATTTCCTCAAATGTGTGTCAGCTTTTATCTGCCATTACGTTGGACCTATTTCCAAGCAGGACTCCTTAATAAACAATTTAATTACAAGCAGTTATCTTCTAGCAAATACCTAATGTGTGACTTAGGTCACTTTTTCTCTATGTAGATAGCTTGTGAAATCTTTGAAATATTACAATGACCAAGCATTCTGCACTGACATGATTACATCTAAAATACATTTTACTGAGGAATTGATCTGTTGTGGTTTTTATGCTCATGTTACTTACTCGGTGTTCCTAAGTTAGGGTCCCTTGCTGAAAGTTACCAACATTAATATTCATACATATTTTCATGTATTCATTTAATTTTACTAATTCTGGACAAACTACAACACCTTATTTCTAAAAAAAGGCATCATTCAGGACCCATTAGAAGCCTACAATTTCACAAGGAGAACTCCAGTAAACACAGACAGACTGCATTGAGCAACATAATGTTATACAAGAGTTTATTGAGATATAAGCACATGAAACAACATGACAAACACATGTGAAATACAGTGTTCCACACACTGAAACAAAAGGAAGGGTAAATGCAAGACAACATTGTGTTGGGATCACATACACATGAATATAGGTTGAAAATCCTTGAAAACAATGATAATACAATGCAGTTTCTGGTATTAGGTCATTGGTACTTTCATTAGTGTACTTCATTTGATCTATTCTTAAGTTATATGACTCTGTCCTGTATAACTACATTTAATTACCAAAATCTGCATTGGATTAACAATTGCCTTTTTTCTATTACACTAAAACACTAAAGCTTGATGTTCCACACATCAACATATTAATGGGTAAACTTTCAGTGTTAACAAGGTTAAAAACAGAGAAAGCCACTGGGAGTACTTTAGACATTAAAGCTTGAATACATGAATCATTTACCCCGGCTTTTCTTTATTTCTTTTGAAGTTATCTTGCTGAGTAAGCCAGAGCAGGTAAATGTTGCTCCTCTGTTCCATTCTGATTTACTAATCCAGGCTGTGCTGTACATAAAGTAGGTGTTAGTGTCTTCATCTAGTATAGGCTCGGAGTTTAAGTACTTATCTTCCTCCATCACTATATCATTCTTCTTCCACTCCACATACACATTCTTAGGACTGAATCTTTTGAGCAAGCAGGTTACACCCACAAACTCATATACAGCAATTTCCTCTTGTGGTGGTGGGAACATATAAACTGATGGTTCTGTTGTTGGTTCTGTAGGGAATAACATGCTTAATTAATAAGTTGTATATTAATTATTACTATTCAAGAAACAAATATCACATTTAGAGTTTATGTAAGCCTCAAATCTATTTTCACTGGGCTTGGCAACATATTTTTTGCAAGCAGTTTTCTTAAACAGTTCTTGAATGTAATTTCATATTTATTTATTATTTTTTATTTTTTTTTCCTGTTTCTTCCATAACCATTGGCACCTGTTTTCACCCTGAGATAGCATAAGTAGACAGGATAGTTGGCAGGTCTGTTTCTTTCTTTCCCCGTTCTCCTGTTGCTCACAGTCAATGGTACTGCTGCAGTTTCGAAGTGATACACATTGAATACCAGTACACAGAAAGCCATTATGTGTCCAGTGAGTAAGCCTTTTTCATTCTGGTATATATGATGGTGAAGACTCCTATTACTGTTTATATATTTGATACCTTTTTTAGCGATTGTATCTAGCACGAAACCCGCTCCCCCATCCCCCTGAAGAAGCGGTCCTTTGTGAAAAGCGTCAGGATTTTGTGCAATATGTTTTTATCAGAATTTTATTGGATGTAGATAATAATGTTATGTTGTACTGTTTTGTAAATCGGTATATTGACTGAATATATTTTGTATAATATAGCTGCTGATGAAATACAATTCATTATAAATGATTCCACTGCCTTTAAAGTCCCCTAGTCCTTTAGGAGATATTCTTGAAAATTCTTTTTCTTTTTTAAAGTATTATTTTAATTTCATTTCCTTTACCTGACAACAGTACTGCTAGTTACAGGATCACAATCCTAAGAGGGACATTGTTCTTCTGCAACAGGAAGTGCTATTTCTCCCACAATCACTGTATACAGTGAAGCCAAGTACAAACACAGAGATTAAATGCATTTCCTACCCGCTTATTACAAGTGGAACTGCTTAGACAGATACGTGGAAAATTTATGAGTGGTTAAGCTCAGCGGAATTAAACCAAGCCAGAAAAGTTTTTTTTTTCCCAAAACCCACAGGTTGTAGGTTTTGGAAAAGAATAGAGAATCCTTTCTGCCTTCACTGTTTGAGTCATGCAGACTTTCCTATCCTGTGTATCTTAGTCATGCGACAACATTACTCACCCAGCAGAAAAGTTAAATTTCCCATATTATTATTATGTATATACAAATAAATGATTACCATCAATTTTATTGATTGTTTTTTCCACAGCAGCTGGAAGGTCACTGTGCTCAACAATGCAGGTAAATGATTTTGATTCTCTGCAATGTTAAGCCTCAGAGAACTTGTAACAGTATATGAACCATCATGATTTTTCTCTGGTTCAGTAGTAAAATATATGGATCTTCTGCCATCACTGCGCTTCCACTTAATGTTTAAGGACTCTACACTCGTTAGTTTTGACACTTCACAGGTAAGTTTTAGTTCCTTGGTGACCAGCAAGTCTTTTGGTGAAGGAGCGACAAGGGCAATCTTTGGACTAGAAACTGTTGATTCTGAACCTTTTAAAGACAAATAATATATTATTCTCTTAGCCAGCGATAGGAAACAAAAACAGTTAAAAAATGATTAAGCAGGGCGAGAATTGCTATTTCATGGACCTCGGCAATAAACCATTCTCTGTTTATTTTTCTTAAATAACCTAGAATTTCCATCCTGGGGTGTTTATTACAGATACTAGGGAAAATACAAGACAAATAGGTACATACAAATGGCTATTTTGTCTATCATTTCATCTGCCAAATTAAAATGTTAATTAGTGCTACATAAATGAATCGTTGCAGTAATGTATCTGTGATTCAAATTATGGCAATTTCTTATTTTATGTTAACAGCAGGATTTGTTATTGTTACCTGGACATTTACGTATGCTGTCTTCATTTCTGGTGTCGCTTGGGGGGTGGCTCACCCTACATGTGTATGTATCTCCTGAGCTCCAGTCATCTCTGGGAACTGAGACTTGGCTTTTGGTTCCAAAGTTTCCATCATTATCCTTGTATGGTGTGCTGTTTGTTGGAGAGATAGAAGTTGCCTTTCCATTCAGAAGCCATGAAATTT
>CM070032.1:86777180-86788628 GCA_036250615.1 Ptychadena robeensis | reverse complement strand
TGGTGTGCTGTTTGTTGGAGAGATAGAAGTTGCCTTTCCATTCAGAAGCCATGAAATTTTAATATCATTTGGAGAGTATCCACTGATGAGACAAACCAGATCAACTGAACCGCTCTCTCCACAAGATGTTTGTGCAACTTTTACAGTAGGTTGGATTGATGTTGTTTGATGTTTGTTATTTTCATAGATTTCTAAATATAAAAAAATAATGTAACATTTTTATTATATCTAATTTGCAGAAATATATTTCCAGCCTAACCATTTATTTAAATTATTGTGATACTATGTCAAGCAATCTTGTATTTATATATTATAACACCCAGACCATTTGAAAGACCATCACAAGTAAAATTCTGTACAAAGAAGAGATGCATTTCCCTCTTCTTTTAAAGTTTATATAAACCCTAACATGAACTGTCTTCTTTCCTGCTCTTATATGTGTTGTATATAATATAAGCACAGTGAATGTGAAAATGTAAAGCTTTATATATATAAAAAACCTCTTTCTGTACAATCAACTTTTGTTCTACCAAAACCATGTAATATGAGGACCTTTCTAAAGAATAATTATTGATTTTATCTTTGGATAAACTCGTGCTCCTACCTGCATCCTTGTTTACTTTCACATCTGTTGCTTTATCGCCAACATTACATGTGTATTTGTTACTTTTCCAGTCGGCATCAGAAATAGTGAGAAAGTGGTTTGACATGTAATTTCCACTTCTAGTAAGTACTGTAAGGGGGTTCTTAATCCCAGTGAATCAAAAGTGACAATGCTGCTTTTCCATATAAAGTGTACATGTATAAATGTATATGGCATAGCAATGTACATTTGCCCTTTAAACATCATTCATGAAACATTTAAAACAATAGAAATCTTGTGCTCCTACCTATATCCTTGTTGATTTTCACACCTGTTGCCTTATGTTCAACATTACATGTGTATGTGTTACTTTTCCAATCAGAATCAGAAATTGTCAGAAGATGGGATGACATGTAATTTCCACTTCTAGTAAGTACTGCAGGTAGGTTCTTAATCCCAGAAGTAATAGAGCCTGAGTTCCAAGTGACATCTACAGGCGCAGGAAGGTAGCCAGTAGACAGGCACCCAATGACGATAGGCAATGATGAGTATACAGCGTCACGGCAGGGCACCAAGGGGAAAACTGATGGAGCACTTTTCACAGCTGGGGAGTAACATATAAATCCATTATTTATATCATCAATTTGTCCAGTATTCTTTTGATTAATATAGTCTTGTAAAATACACTAGCACTAGACATATACTGTAGATAATAATATTCAAAAATACAGTCATTTATTAAATGTAAAAAAAAGAAAAGATATTTTGAGTAATAGTTGGGATTGCTAAATCAGAGTTAGCTTTTCCCAGTTCCAGCGGCAATAGTTTTAAGGAAGGCAAATCTTTCCCATTACAAATATTGCCAGTGTTATCATTTTCTGTATTTTCAAGGTAATTGCAATTGGATCAGAATATTGCTGTTACTACTACTACTACAGAGTTAGAAACTTAGGATATATTTTTAGTACAGGAGCAATCTGTTTAAAGAGACTCTGTTGCCTTTACAAAAAGAGGTCAATGTATTATCAATGTTTGTAAATCTTTCTCAGTATAAGAAATCCATCCAACCACAGGAGATATTTTAGCTAAATGTGACTCATAGCAGGCTAAGACATCCAAAGGCATCTTATATTACTTGGAATTTTGCTCTGTTGGAAGCTTAGGGTTGTTTCCTGCTGAAGTCGATTTTTCATCTATCGAGGCAGAATCGCCTCGTATATGGCTACCTTTAAGCAGGCCATACACGGGTCAGATTTGCAATCAATCAACTTAAAACGATCAATTTTTAAGTCGGTATAAAATTGTATGTCGATTGTATCATGCCCCATATGTAGTACAAGATTTTTGATCGATTTTTTTTTCAATCGACATAAAAATCGATCAAAAATTGGTTGACCACACTTGGTTCTCAAAATACCGAACCAATTTTCAATCGACCGATCAAAATTTACCATCCAGTCCAATCAAAAAACGACTGAATTTTCACTCAATTTTGATCGGATTAAGTCGATTTAACCAGGTGGGCAAAACTCAATTCTCAATCAATCGACTAAAAAATTGATTGTTTTAAGTCGATTGATTGAAAATCTGACCCGTGTATGGGCTGCTTTAGTGTGTCTTGTCCTTCTGTGTGTCTACAATAGGGGAATGGGTTGTTTTTGTACTGCTAAATAATGTCAACAAAAATGTAAGTGGATAGTAAATACAATGTTTTAGCGCTGTCCCTAAAAAGTAGAGCTAAAGGTAAATGTTCCAGTAGGCACTCCTATTCCAGAGACAAAAGTATGTGTGGTCAGTTATCCTCCTATATCTTCCTGTTTGCTGGGTTGTTCGGTGAAATGGAAACTAATAGGACACAGAATGCTAAAAAAAATACAAACCATGGTTACAAATAATTTAAAAAATTATAAAAAGTTTCTCCAAGAATGGGAGATTTTATGAGTTTTAAACCTTTGTTAATATTGCTCATTTGCCCTCACAACTCTTGGTACAGAGCACAATGTTTGTTTGTCAGTTTTGTCCCCTGGGTGATGATATTTGAAAAGGTTAATTTTTGCAGCTGATCTGTATAAATTCAGTTTAATTTCTAGAAATAGCTTTTTTATTCACTAGAAAAGCATAATTAATGCTCATGGGCCCATGTATGATCTTTAGAGAGGTGGGGTGGTAAATGCTCCTATTACTATTATCTGTCTCTTGCCTCTAATGCAAGAGTATACCCTTTGCCCTAGGCTCCACTGTTCGTTAAAACTCCTGTGTTAAACGCAGGGGTTTTAACGTAGTGCTCAAGCCCTTAACAGCAATGGGGCTATGACAGGGCTAGCTCTGTCAACGCCGCCCATCTGCATCCATAGTAACGTGATGGAGGCTTGCGCGAGCATCAGCGGATGCTAGTGCATAGTGAATCCTGGGGCTTACTTTTGCATTTCTGTTCTGAAGTTTTAGAAATAAACATTGTTATTCATATACTATTAACATCTTTTTCTTGTAGCTCACAATACAAACGGTATGGATTATATTTCTCTACAAAAAAACACTCTTTTAGGTTAAATGCCTCTTATTTTAAATCCAGCCTGTTATGCCATCTCAGCATACTGATACACTAAAGAAATGAACAGTTTAATGGTCTCCCACTAACCCTGTCAGGTCCAGGATATAACACAACCACCTAAAAATTGCAGAAGGTAGGGATAGTAGTGGTCACTAAATGACAGGTATGGAGATTTGGGCACCCTTGCACACTGTGTAACTGCTCTAAGACTATGATCCATGTACATATTAGGATACACATGCTACTTGTTTATGCAAACTGATAAATGTTCTGTAATTTCATACAATCACCCCAGTTTGAAAATAGCTAAATGATTATACATATGTTCCCCTTTATGAGGCTTTAGTCAGCATAGAGATTTCATGGCACCATTATATACTATATATTATGTAAACACTACACTGAAGGAAGAGCAAACTATGTATGAAACTATTTTGTCCCATTTCTAGTAAATTTTTGCCTCGCGCCGAAATATAAGACACCCCCCTCCCCCAAAATAAGGCACCCCGAAGATACGGTACTGTAACTCTGGACTGGGGGATAAGAGGGGGCAATCAAAATGACACAGGAGGATCAGAAGGGGTTACCAAAATGGTAATCCCCCTCTGAGTTTCCAGTGCCTTATTCTGCTTCATGGACAAATAAGCCACCCCCCGAAAATAAGACGTAGGGCATCTTTAGGAGCAAAAATTCATATAAGACACTGTCTTTTTTTCAGGGAAACACAGTATTATTTGTTGGGGGCTTAATTTTTCGACTTTTCATCAGTGAGCTACATTTTATGAGGATATAACTACAATAAGTTACACTTAATGGTATATCTCTATTATTCCATCTTACAATGCACCAAGCTAACGCATGTGAACCACCACCTGTATGCTTCGCAAGTCTATAGCCTACAGCCAGGCACTTGGCATTTTGACCTGTTTACAGCATTGAAGCATATTTTTAATATCTCAAAAATAAAAAATTCCTATTGTTTGGCTTACAGCACATTGTCTTTATTTATGCTTCTTCGTAGAATATAGCCTTCCTATATATACCCACAGAAAGCTCTGTATCCATAGTTTCTAAAATTACAGTGCAATTTCTATTCCTGCTATCTGCGGATCAGGGATTCCTATTGTTTGCCTTACTTACATATTTTCTTTAACTATCCTCCTTCTAAAAGAATAAGGCTTTCTCATATATACACATAGATATCTACTGAAATCTGCTGGTAGAGCACACCTTCAATTGGTCTAGATAGATATATTGGCTTAGTGATAATTAGAGGTCCATGCAAACAAGAGCCAGCATACCATACATAGAGTAAGGTCTGCATGTGTTCTTATATGTATCTAGCATCCGTGTGCTGGTTAGTTACAGATAACCATATTATTTCTAGAACTTTGTGCTAGCAAGTTATAGCAAACCATTTTTGCGAGAGCAAGCTTTAACCTCCACCTTCACCATTGGTGTATAATGCATTGCTCTAATTTTTTAACATGCTATGCTAAAGCCTTCACTGGTGCACCTGTCATTGAAAGTGTATTGCAGTATCCTTTCACATATCCTAGCTAGTTTTAACCTCTCATGGTACACATGTATGAGTTTTACAACTCCTTCCATGGTACACATGTACTGTTCAGTGCATTGCACTATACTTTTTTTTACCCCGGTAAGCGGTAGATTTCCATGCTACATCTTTAGTTTACAATGCATTGCTCTATTCTTTTGCCTGGTAAGGCATCTAGTAGCCTAAAAGTAGCCATACATGGGCCAATTTTCACTATATTTTTTGGCCGATGGCAGTCCCCTTCCAAAGTAATGTCCGGCACACAAAGGGTGAGGGGAGGATAATCACACTGTAGTCTGTCCCTCATCTATCGAGAGAGAATCGAGGCGTGTATGCCTACCTTTAGATGCTACACCTTTGGCTTGCAGTCCATTAAACTATACATTTTTTTGCCCCGGAAAGGTGCAGCTTTTCATGGTATACCTGTGGCTTATGAAATATTGCTCCATTGTTTTATTTGTGCTAGCAAGCTCTAGCATTCTATGGCCCATATAATGCTGTACATTGCACTATATGTTTATTTGATAAAGCAGGCTATTGTGTTCCATTCTACACATGTGCGCTACAGTGGATTGCTCTATTCCTTAGTCCTAGTAAGCTGTAGCCTTCTGTAGTAAACCTTTACTGTAAAGTACATTGCCATATTCTTTTACTTGCCCTACATAACTATTAACTCTCATGCTTCTCCTGTGGTGTACAGTGCCTTCCTACTTTTTTTTCTAACTACAGCCTTCTATAGTACACCATAGTTTACAGTGTATTACTGTCTATTATTTTACTTATCCTAGCAAGCTTCCTATAGCTTTCCATGCCACACATTTTCTGTATAGTGCATCGGTATATTCTTTTACTGGCCCTACAAAGCTAATTGTACTCTATGTTTATTTGCTCTAGCAAGCAAACAGTAGTCTGGCTTATGGTGCATTGCTCTAATTACTTTACAACAATAATATATAGTGCATTGCTCTATTCATGGTACATCAGTAGTGTGGGGTGCAATGCTCTATTATTTTACTATATCATAGAAAGCTATGCTCTATAGTTTTCCATAGTACACCCATGGTGTATGGTGTATTGCCCTGTTCTTTTACTTGCCATTGCCAATTGTGTTATTATGGTACACCTGATGTAAGTGCATTGCAGTATATATTTATTGTCAGCAATAGCTTTAATGGTACACTTTTGGTTTACACTACATTGCTTACTTCTTGTGTACTTGTGCTAGTGTGCTATAGCTTTCCATGATCCACTTATGGCTTAACGTTCATTACTCTATACTTTGACCCTTGTAAGCTATACTATCACATGGAATACTTGTGGCTTTGATTCCATTGCTATATTCCTTTAATATCCCTTTAATTGTCCTAGTAACTAATAGCATTTCGTATATGTATATTCATTTCAAAGGTATACCTTTGCTGCTGAGTGCATTGCTCTTTCATTTAATTTTCTCTGTTAAGCTACAGCCTTCCATGTGATAATTTTGGCCTACAGTGCACTATATGCTATATTGTTTATAGAAAGCTGTAGTTTTCCATGGTCTAGCTGTGGTAAATGGTGCTTTGCACTATTCCTTTATTTACTATAGCAATCTATAGTAGCCTTTCAAGCAAGCTATAGTTTAAGGTAAATATAATTCTGATTATTCTAGTGTGCTATTGTCTAGAAAGTTATTATATAAGCCTTCAAGCTATAGCCCGCTCTTGTATAACTTTATTAAGAATTCTTTAGCATTGAAAGTTTAACTGCAGTAGATTCTCTAACATGATGTTTCAGCAAAACAAACTGCTCTAGTATTTTTGAAGAGTTCCTCCACAAATGGTCATGTCAAAAGATATGTGTGTATGAGTATTGTTCTGTGAAGTTGTATTGTACTGTGTAAGCATGTAACCTGCATATATTCTATATCATTTTTTAGAATAAAAGTATGTGATCCTACAGTCACTGTACACCATAAAATTAGCAGCGGTATTTCAATAATAATACTAATAATAAAAAATGCACCTTTACCCAGTTATTAATCTGTGCAAATTCTGAGCTGTTCTCAGTATAGTAGACCGAGTACACAGCCACAAACTGGAAGTGGTATTTTTTTCAGCCCCAAAACATGTATTTGGTGATAATTATATGTTTATGGTACAGGAAACCGGATATTAAATAACCCCTGTGCTGTCAAAGCTCATTATACTTTTTCCCCTTACTAACCTAAAGCTTAATATAACCAATTGGTTTTAATATTTGTTTCCCATTGTTCTATCCTACAAAACTATGTTTTATTTATTATAATTTACACTGATGGATTCAAATGTCAACATTATAATAATTATAATATTCATATGGAAATATACATCTGAAAATGTATGAGGTAATTAAGTTAAAAATAAAAGCTTTATAGTTTACCCTCATTAGATAAATGTAAATCATATCTGTATATATTAGATAAACAATCAATCAATCATGGCTATAAAAATATAAATTAATAAAAGCTTACCTATAAGCCATGATGGTAGTTTAAGTTCCAGTAGAGGTCCACCCAGACTGAGTTTACATGGTTCAGGAATATGGTACATGGCAGCAAAAAAATAAAATTAACTGGGTCACCAAAGCCACTTCCTGTTTCACACCTTGTTTGCTCTACTTTCTTCAGAAATACATTATACAAATTTTAATCTCTGAATTAATGAATTGAAACATGTTGGCAGTTAATATAGAAAACCAATTGTTTTGCATGTTGGGTATTTGCACTGCTGGGTTATTGTGAATGAATGTAATACCTATCAATTTAATTGCCTAATATTTTTATATAAAGCTAGCAAGCAATTCCACTTATACATGGCTCAATATATATCACCAAATATATGTGTTCTACAATGGGGGTTCCCAAAAAATAGATTGTGATCTACTGGTAGGTTGCATAGGCAACAAAAGTAGATTACGGAGCTCTCCCTTCATATTTTTTTGTGTTAATTAACACTAAATTGGTCAGAAGTGTATTGTGTTATGTGCAGGCAAGGTAAACAATATATAATTTAAATATAAAGTAGACTCAGTATGTGTGTATATACACTGAACAAAAATATAAACACAACACTTTCATTTTTGCTCCCATTTTTGCATGAGCTGAGCTGAAGATTTAAAACAATTTCTACATACACAAAAGTCCCATTACTCTCAAATATTGTTCACAAACCTGTCTTAAGGCCCCTATACACCTTACAATCTTACCATGTAATTTCTGTACAATATTTTTTTTTCTACCAAACCCATGTAAAATGAGGACCTTTCTAATCCTTCCAATCACTATGTATTCTATCAGGGAGGACCCGGAACTACATAGTAGTTGGTAGATCTAATGGAAATTGTATGGAGTGATCTTAAGGTGTATGGTGGGCTTTAATCTGTGTTAAGTTAGGCATACCTGTTTGATTTTAGCATTCGATTGCCCGAAAATGATCAATAGAATTTAAATTGTTTACTGCACACATGGTTCAATCGGCGAAAATTGTTCGATACCAGTCGAACTAAAATTGTAGCATTTTGTTTGTTTGTCTATTGTATTCAATGAACACATTTATATATGACTCTTTACTGTGTTGTGATCGAAACTAAAATTGGTGATTTTGGTCGTATTATGATTGTATTACGATCACACCTTCCATGTGGTATTACTTTGGATTCAATTGTGATTGGCGTCCGATGAAAAGATTACAATCTAAAATCGAATCGAAGATCGATCGTGCTGAAATTGAACTGTCTATGCCTAGCTTTAGTGAGCACTTCTCTTCAAGTGGGGGTTTCCACATGCGTCGGGACGCCCTCCGTTAAGCGTATTGCTTGGCGGGTGGTCCCAACAGAGCACATAGAGTTTACGTGCAGAGGCTCAACGTACTCTACTACATTTTGCTTCGCATCGGCGGAACGGCTCGGCGCTCTGAGAACACTGCATCCACCGAGCAGGTAAGTGAAAGTGCTCCGTCTGGACCTCCCGCCAGGCAATACGCTTAGCGGAGGGGTCCGGCTGCATGTGGAAACATCCCCTTAATGAGATAATCCATCGCACCTCACAGCTGTGGCATATCAATGTGCTGATTAGACAGCATGAATATGGCGCAGGTGTGCTATGGAACTTGAGAAAGAGGTGTGGAGCTCAAAACTGTTGTTCAATTTTCACTGTGCTTGATGCAATAAAACTTCAGCATCTGAAAGGTTTTATGGATTATATTTATATATATGTTTTATTGTTAGTAGATCATTTTGATTTTGTCAATTTAAAAGTAAGCCAAAGAGGTGGATAGCAATGTTCTAGGTCATATTGTTAAAAGTATTACCTACCTTTACACATACATAAACTTGACACCCCATTCTTCATCCATAGGCTTCAATATGGAGTTGGTCCACTCTTTGTAGATATGACAGCTCTATCTCAACTCTACTTGCTTTCTACAAGGTTTAAGAATGTGTTCATGGGAGTTTTGTTTACCATTCTTTCAGATGAACATTTGTAATGATAGGCACTGACATTTGTAAGGACAGGCTTGCTTGTAGTCTCTGCTCTAATTCATACAAGGCCTTGTGTCAGGTTGAGGTTAGTACTCTGTGCAGACCAGTTCAGTTACTCTCAGAAAAGATAGGGACCATACCTAAACTGCACCAACAAATTCAAAAGCATGAAATTGTCCAAAGTGTCTTGGTATTTTGAAGAATTCCTTGTTTTGTACGTAAGGAAGTTAAAAGACAAAATATTATCACTTGAAAAAGTATGTGCTGAGTATGTTAAAAGTCTGTTGCTAAAGGATTTGAAAACATTACTATATAGGTCAACTAGGTATATAATGTCTGCATTTTTCTACTGCGGGAAATCCCCAAGTTTGCACAGAGCAGTGAGCAATTAATTCCAAGTTAATGCAACCTTCTCAAAGAGGAACAAAGAAAAACAGAGCTTAGGGTTTATAGTTATTTCCCTGCTAACATTACTATAATTCAATAATTCATTAATCTCTTAAACCATAGGTATAGAAACAGAGGTATGGGCCAGGAAAAGCAAGGTATTACACATATTTAATGCAATTTTATCTTCCTTCTGAAAACAAAAGACCCCCTGATCCTTGACCAGAAACCTAACCAGCTTGACTAGTGACCCAACCAGACCTGGTCCTTGACTAGAGAACAAAGCACCCAGATCAAGACTAGACCAGACTGGAGGCAAGAACCTCACATCCTTTAACAAAGACAGAACATGCAGCACTTAACCATTTACCAGAACCCCAGTCTATGACCATAGAATGACCCTGAGCCCTGGTCAATGGCCAGAGACCGGCCAGATCCACCAGTGCATGAGTAAAAACCGACTAGACCCCCAAATTCCTGAGCATAGACCAACCAGACCACCCAGTCCTTGATCAGTGACCAGATTAGAATCCCCTGACATTGAAGAGAAACCAGAACCCCCCAGTACTTGACCAAAGACTGGACTCCTGGTATTTGACCACAGACAGTCCTTGACAAGGAACCAAACCCACAGTCCCCAAACAGAGAATGTATCAGCACCCGTCAAGTCCTTGACTAAAAACCACCATGACCAGACCAGTTGGTCTACTAGGGACCATACCACTGGTCCTTAACCACAGACCACTAGTCCTTAACAAGAGACCTGACCAGACCCCCAGTTCTTGACCAGAGACCACACCTAGTACTTGAACAGAGACCAGACCCCCTAGGCCTTGAACAGAGACCGACAGTCCCCCAGTCCTTGCCCAGAGACTGAACAGAGCAGAAACCCAACCATATTTACATGTTTTTGAAGACTTGATTAAGCTAGAAAGTCTACCATATGAGTAAGCTTAATAAAGTGAATGGTATGAATTATATTATGCTGCAGCTTCCTGAAAAGGATGAAACCCGCTTTGAGCAATAGTCTCACGCCATGCGTGTTCCGGGGCCATCGATCGTGCGGCCATCAAATGCGGCTACCCCTGTTTTGGAAGATAGGACGGTCGAACAGGGAACGCACATATCCGTTAATACTTTTTCAACTGCCATATTTTGAATGGGGACCAGGGTCCCTTTTCAAAGCATCGAACGGTAATTGAGCACCTAAAGTGGTGTACCTCAATTCTTGTCCAAACAACGAGTGCTTGAGCACAGCGTGGTGACGTCATTGTAACACCACCACACTGCGCTTGAATAGGTCATTAATCTCATGGGTATCTGCACGTGTATGGGTACCTCAATGGTCACGTCTTTGGCACGTTCCACATTTATTTTCAATAGGTGCATAATCAGGTTGTGTGTGTCCTGTTGGAAATTATATTTGCATTATATTTGCAAATTATATTTGTGTCAAAGATGCAACCCCTATGGTTTTGCCAAGTTTTGGCAAAACGTACTACAGTTTTAGCCTTAGAAAGCTTAGAATTTGTAGTATTTCTGGAGGTATGTTATAGCCATCTCTAATATCACTGAATATAGTAAGCAAATGTAGAACTAGGTAGTAAAATCCTCAGACACATGTACCTTGCCTGGTTTGATTGCACTTGTCTCTTTTTGTAATTCTCATTATGGGTTAACTAAGAAGTATTTTTTTGCATATGTAAATGTGTAAAATCAACTGCAATTAGATAGGAAATTGTACCTGTATTGCACGAGTTAGGACAATAAGAAGGGATTGCATACAATTATTATTATAAAAGGTTCTAAATATAGAAAAATAAATTCCCTGTCACCATAAACCGACCAACATCCCAAAAATAAAGAGAA
>CM070032.1:86724321-86736736 GCA_036250615.1 Ptychadena robeensis | reverse complement strand
GTCTAAGGGTAATCACTCATTGCACTTTTTTTCCCATTGACTATCATTGTAGAAATTCTTGTTGCGGATTTATTGGGTGAAAAAAAAATTTCTTGGCAGTTTTGCCATGGATTCACCTCTGTCATGTCATTGACCAGGTGTTTGACCCCTTGAAACAACTTTCCCAACACTATTGTGGCCAGAAAGGGGTCCCTTTGTTTTTTCAAATTCGCCTCCCATTGAAGTCAATGGCGGTTCGCCGGGTTCGCGAACTTTTGTGCTAGTTCGCGTTCGCCGTTCGCGAACGCGCAATTCTGGGTTCGCGACATCACTAATTAGTATCACTTTAAAGCCCCTGGGCAGAGAAGTGTAAATTAGGTCTAACTAAAGATCCATCCTGTTGGTGACCCTACTAGTTATGCCCCCCAGAATTCTGTTTGTTTTATTCACTGCCTGGCCAAATTTTTTTTCAAATGTTTTAATCATCTAAAATAAGCATACCCAAATAACATTCACCCGATAACATACTTTGTGTCATCTGCCATATGACATATTTTGTGCGATTAAATTGTATAATAAAATATAATTAAAAATACATGAAGCCAGTCTACTGTTCTATACATAATTTTCCATTGAAAGCTGAGAAACAGATGTTAATATATATGAAATACATATTTCCCTCTTTACTTTATTTTATTTATATGACCCTGTAATATTTAGTAGTTATGGCCAAACTTTGGCCAGGTCTGTCCGTGAATGGGTGGATCGGACTTTTCAAGAAGTCCGCCATCTGCCTGCCTGCCGTGGGGCCCAGGCCTGTTGCTACTAGGCAGATTATACAGGGGACTCACAAAGAGTGTGGGGCCCAGGCATGTTGCTGCTGGGAAGCTCAACTGAGGACAAATGTTGGACGTTTGCCAAGCCAAGAGGATTGGCATTTACTTTGTTTGGATGTCTATTAACCCATGCGAGGGTGAGTTTTGAACAATAAATATGGGCAGGAGCCCTAAAGAGACACTTTTATGATGGATTTATCTAATTTGGTTGCACCCCTTTGAGTTGAACCCCCACACTAAATATGTGCACAATGTCAGTTACCTTAGTGAATAGAATTAAACTATGTTTACTGGGATAACATGTCATCTACAGGGCAATTTAAAAAATAGGATTATGCAGAAATTACTGGGGTTAATCTGTTTTGAATTCAGTCCAGTGGGAGGAGAAATTGGTGGCAATATCTCTTTGGAAATCTCTGATAGAACAGAACAATTAGAAGTTGCAAACATTCTCACAAAAGCTGTAAAAGTCAAATAAACTTATTTGCATTTCAATGTACAAGACAGAAAGATTACCCTCTTTAAGACTTTAAATGGAAAGTAGGATTCCAGGATAATTAAATGTATTTTTCACAACTTATTTTGCCCTAACAAAAACAGGCAATTTTGTTTCAGATTTATCCATAAATATAACAATAATGAAATTAATGACTTGCATGACATGTTTTGCCCAAAGGGCTTCCTCAGGCTTATATGGACACTTTTTCTGGATATGTGGAATAGACGACATGAGTTTAAAGCAGCCAAAGATTAGTACAGCAATATAATTAGACATAACATGACTCACCAATTTTCTGTTGGCAAGGAAATAGTAAAAACCTGGCAGAGTTGCTGGCCAAAAAGCACGACTACAGGTGAAACCCAGAGGAAGGGCAATGACCCTTGAATGGTCCCAATTGATTGAAGCAGGAATATGAAATAAAAGTGTAAAATAAATATATACATAAGAAAAAGAATGTCCATGTTTGGTACTAGTGTTGCTATAATCTAATTCATAGACACATGCCAAAGAATGTGTAGACATATAATAGTGTACTGACCAGGTTAGCTGTAATTCAAGCGCTCTGCTCCCAGCACCAGACAGTCGTAAGCCTGATATATAAAGATAATACGCTGAGCATGGTAAACTTGTATCTACATGCATATAAACAACTTTATCTCTAGCTGTGATATCTCAATGCTAGTATAGCCACTCACCTCTGCCGTGTTATACATTGAGCAGGGCAAACATGTATCTACATATGCATATAAACAACTCTGACTCTAGCTCTGATATCTTAATGCTAGTTTACCCACTTACCTCAGTTAGATACACCACCAGTTTGACCAAAAGTCCATATACAGACATTAGGGAACGTATTCATTCACACATGGGCTGCCCTCCTTTAAATAATCAGGATCAGTTGGGACCATCCATGTGCAGATGTGCGCCGACATCAGGTTAACTTGCGGACTTCGGAGACAGACATAATTACGCTCCAGGGGCCGCCCACAAAGGCAGTCCAATGTGAAGATGGCGATGATGCCGAAAATGGAACAGGAAACCCCCGGATCACGCTTCCCTGGTGCATGCGCAGTCATCCCCTCTGGACCGCCCATCAATAGATGGAGGGCCGGGAGCCTGGAAAATAGAGGGAAACATGTTCACAACTAAGGGGGAGCAGCCAGGAGAATATAATCGCCAAGTGCTCCTCCTTCTTCCCGCATTTTGACATACCTATGGCCAGAGACACGCCAGGATACCATTATTAAAGTTTTTTTTTGTGTTGGGAGTGTAGTAGATCTATAATTTGTCAAAATAAAAATATACTCATGTGTGTGTCACAAGAATCCAAGATCCAGAATTGGTTAAAACTTTAATTGAAACAATGTGTTAAACAAACATGATAGTTATCATTAAACATACAACTGTTCTGTGATATAATTATAAAAGTTTCATAATTGAAACTTCAGATGTTCCCTGTCACAGTACAGTCCTGGCCAAAAGTTTTGAGAATGACACAAACATTAGTTTTCACAAAGTTTGCTAAACTGCTTTTAGATCTTTGTTGCAGCTGTTTCTGTGATGTTATTGTAGCAATGACACCGTGGGTGCCGCTGTGTAGAATGGGACGGGTGTCATTGCTACATAATGAAATATAATTATAAGCACTTCATACGTTCAAAGGCTTTTATTGACAACATGAGATTTAAGCAAAGAGTCAGTTTTCAGGACCTCTGCAATTCGACTGGGCATGCTCTCAATCAACTTTTAGGCCGAAGCCTGACTGATAGCAACCTATTCTTTAATAATCACTTCTTTGAGTTTGTCAGAATTAGTTGGTTTTTGTTTGTCTACCCGCTTCTTGAGGAATGACCACAAGTTCTCAATGGGATTAAGATCTGGGGAGTTGCCTCACTGCGTGCAGATGCGTTCACACCTGCCTGCTGCCATGAGAAGAATTAGGGCACCTCAAATGTCTAATTCCTAGACCGATAACTCCGAACGATACCCCTAAGAGGGTTATTTTACCTGATCTATCCCCAAACACCTCATTAATACGGAATACATTCCTTACAGGATCGACTGGAAATTTACCAGTAGAAACCATGAAACAACAATCTATGCACAATGAGAAATCCCAAGGTGGGCTTTTTTTAACGGCCCTCTCAGTTGCTCATTCCAAAGAAATACAGAATAGATCAATATCTGATCAAAAACACATAACTCCCTCTATGTTTTTCAGTTTTTGTCAATATGCACTTAACCCCATCAAAATATATATTTTTTTCATTAGGGATTTGCCCTACAACTATCTTGTATTTCGAATTATACACATCGTCATGTATGTGAATATATATTTTAATGAATGGCTATTCACTTCATACATCTTCCTGGTCTATCATAATATATTTAGGTGAATGACTCAGTATGTAATTGGTAGTTTTAATTCTATATTACATCTGAAAGATAGATGGATATATACCCTTAAATGAGCTGGTAAACTCGCTCGGATATATATATTGATCAAGTTTAAAGATCAAATAACTCCAACCTATCCATATTGTGGGGGTTTAGCTCAAATGGGTGCTCTCAAAGCATCAATCAACACATAGTATTGTTTTAGGGCTCCTGCCCACGTTTATTGGAGCACACAGTCCAAAACAGCACTTACCCTTGCAGGGGTTAGTATGCAAACACAAAAAGTCTTTGAAAATGCTAAGCCTCCTGGCTTCTAACCATTCAACATAAATTGTCCTCGCCTCAGCTTCCCAGCAGGAACGGGTCTGGGCCTAACACTCTCTGTGAGCTTCCTGTTTGCACGACTGTAGTAGCCACAGGTCTGGGCCCCATACTCCTTGTGTGCCCCCTGTCTACACTCAGAGCCCACGGTCTCCTATTTGGTCTGACAATCCTGACAATCCCAACACACTGGACTCAGCAGCTATTTAGAGTCACAACCAGCTCCACTCACCTGCAACCAGGTGTTAACTGTTTCAGTGTACCTGGTGGAATAGGAAGGCCCACTCAGTTCCATCCTTCCTATGCCAGAGTTCAGGAGCCCTTTAAGAAAACGAAAACAAAAACATTCAGTAACCTAATTGTGCTGTGCAAATGATTCCAAGACTCCTTCCAGAACACCACCATTCACACAGTGACAGATGACCAGTCTGTCACTATATATTGAATTAATATATCATATTCACTATTTAACTAAGAGCCTCTTATGGAATATATTGAATTTTTGTTTGTATTCATAATTTATATCAAACTTTCTAATGGAATATATTGAACCATTGGTTGTCACTGATGATTTTATTTAACTGTTCCAATAATATCATATATTGAATAATTCTTCTACAGAAACAACATTGTATAACTCACAAGGCCATACACACTACACACACACCACACAAGGACGCAACATACACCACACCTTCACAGACACACATAATAGACACACCCCATGCACCCAACACTTAGGTAGTAATATCACAAACACAAACAATCTTTTCACTGCACACATACATTTATTGAACGAACAGATGCATACATCTGTGCCTTCACTATTCTATATATGGTGGCTTTGTCTTTATTACATAATACACCCTTTTTTCAGACTGTTGACTAATCCAGAACTGGTTCATACGCTCTTTTTCACATTGAGAAATGGCTCCAGTATAGGAGCCCAGTGCAGGCTGAGCTCCCCGTTCCCCGGAATAGACCTCGGGCCCCTGCCTTGCATCCCTGGGAGCCCCCTGCCCCTGTGTCCCTCGCTGCAGGTTGGAGGATAGCCCTCATGGCAGGTGCACCACTGAATTGAAAGGTATGCAAACTCACTCCCCTAGACTTATTAAGCTAGCCATACACAGTCGGATTCCATGGCCGATCGATCACCTATTCCTGCGATCTCAGCGGGAATCGGAGGTCCGATCGATCGGCCAATTAAGTGTGTCCGATCGCTGCATACCACCTTGTCCCACGGATTCCTGGACGATTCCGTGTCCGATCGCTTACTCCACAAATGGCAACTCCCCCTGATGTGTGCAGAATCGGATCAGAAAGACCAACATGTTGGTTCTCTGTCCGATCCGATTCTGGGCCCCCGAACGATCGGACGTGATCGGACGGACAAGGTGGGCTTCACGTGATTCCGTTTTGCATGCACGCGCCCGGAATCAATCGTCCCGGAATCCGATGGGAAACGGACCCGTGTATGGGGGCCTTAATATATACAATCCAATATATAGACACCCACTGGATATGTATATATACAAATTACCATACTTTCTTTGGTTTATTTGATACTAACAATACCTTCTGATTCCATATTCATAGATTTTATCAATATTCTCCTGAGGAAGTGGCTTATAACCGGGAAACGCGTCAGGATTCTAATATTGATGTTTATCTGACACTGATGTACAGAACTTGTAACGTGAGATTCAAATATTGATGTAAATCTGATACTTGTAACGTATCATTTACTTTCAATTATTGTTTTCTTTATGTGTAATTTACGATCATATACACTATCTTACGCAGAGGTTAATAAACGAAGTGTTAACCTACACAAACCATTGCTGTTTATAAAGTCCCATCCTTGGTGTACCAGGAAAACGTTCGGGTCTCCTGGTAAAGGGTGCCACAACGCACAGATTCTTATTATGTGCCGAATCTTTATCAACATTGTATAACCGTTTATGATATATTATTTGTATATTGGTTGTTTATGTACTGACAGCGAACATCTGAAGTTTCAATTATGAGTCTTATACTGTGGATATATTATCAGGAATGACAGACAACAATTACTGGGGCTTTGATTATGGGGTTAATATTTTACACTTTAATAATTACACATTGTTTCAATAAAAGTTCAAATTTAACCAATTATGGATCTTGGGTTTTTGCGACACACACAGGAGTATATTTATATTTTGACAAATTATGGATCTACTACACTCCCAACACAAAAAATCTGTCCATATGTATGTCTAAATGAGGCAAGTAGGAGAAGCATTTGGCAATTATATTCGCCTGGCTGTTCCCCCTAAGCTGGGAACATGTCCCCCTCTCTTTTCCAGCCTTATCTGTTGATGGGTGGTCCAGAGAGGATGACAGGTTGCAGCCGATCCACAGATGGGGGAGGCCTCCAGACACACTGCAAATGCACCTGGGATGCGTGTGATACGGGGGTTTCCTGTCACATCTTCATCATCCTCTGCTCGCATTGGATCGCTTTTCTGGGCAGCATACGTATTCGACCCTAGAGCGCAATTATGTCTGGGTGCCAGAAGATCGTGTGTTACCAGGTGCCGGCGCAAGCCTGCACTTGGATGGTCCCGGCTGATCCAGATTATTTAAGGAGGGCAGCCCATGTGTCCCAAATGTCTGTATATGGACTATCTGGTGCTGAGACTCTCCTTGGGAGCAGAACACTTCATTTGTGTCAATATTTATTTTACACTTCTATTTCATATTTCAATCAATTGGGACCATTCAAGGGTCATTGCCCTTCCTCTGATTGGGTTTCACCTGTAGGAGTGCAAAGTCCCAATGAGGGGATTCTTTCTGTTTTGCACATTACAAATGTAAGGGATGGGAAAGTTGGATGAAATTTGGAACTAGGTTTAGCATCTTTAAATTATTAGAGGCATTTTTTTTAAAAAAAAAAAAACATTTCTCAGCTTTAATTTACATTTGAGCAAAAAGCGTCATGCCCAAAATTATTCATACCCTTCACAAACTGTCATAGTCTCTATACCATTCCAAACAGTCCAAGCTGTTCTAAAGCATTCTAATTACCCTAATGAATTGGGAACAGCTGTTTTAATCAACTCAAGAGGTGAAAAACATCAGCTCTCTGCAGTTGGTTTGTGGATAGTCATGGATAAGACAAATGAGCTCAGTGAGGACCTAGGGCTGGGCATTGTGGCTGCTCACAAGTCAGGAAAGGGCTACAAGGCCATATCTAAATGTTTTCAAGTTCAAGTGGTTACAGCGCAAAGTATTATTAAAAAATACAAGAAGTTTCACACTGTGAAAAATCTCAGAGGCCATGGTCAGAAGCCGAAAATGACACCTGTGCCGGCCAAGAGGATAGTGAGAGAGGGGAAAAAGAATCCAAAGATCACCACCAAGGCCATCCTGGTCAATCCGGGCTCTGCCGGTGGCAGTGTCTCAAGGCAGACAATCCAACGGACACTGCACAGTGCTGGGTTCCACGGATGCAGACCAAGGAGGACACCACTTCTCCAGATAAGGCACACAAAGGCTCGCTTGGCCTTGGCAAATGCTCATCTGGACAAAGAAGAAGACTTCTGGTCTGTTATGGTCAGATCAAACTAAAATGTAATTGTTTGGTCATAATGATGTTTCCTTCATTTGGCATAAAAAGGAAAAGCCTTCAACCCAAACAACACCACCCCCACTGTCACACATGGTGGTGGGAACCTAATGCTTTGGGGGTGTTTTTCAGCCAATGGACCAGGGAATCTAATCACAGTAAACAGCAACAGCTGAAAAAAGAGCAATACATGAGGATTCTCAACAACAACATCAGGCAGTCTGCAGAGGAACTTGGTCTTGGTCTCTGCAGTCACTCCGGAGAGTGTCTGGCTACAACCAGACTTGGAGTGTCTTTTTTCTTTTATAACATATCCTGCCCATAACCGTACCTCCCCAGCAAGACCATTATTGGTATTGTTTATGACCCTGTGAGTACTACACACTCCTTAGAACAGCATCTATGTCGGTAGATGTCCAAGATACTCTTACAATGTCACCTCACCTCCTAATTATATCCACTTCTACAGGTATTTTATGCTTTGGAACCCCCTGCATACATTTACACTTAAAAGACCAAGTGTCAGGTATTGGGATAGCACCTGGCTTCCTTATGCATTCCCTGCATCCCTTTACACCTAAAAGACCAGTTGGCGGGTATTGGGATAGCACCCTGCTACCTTATATCGCCAGAAAAAGTCCCAGACATACTTTTGTTAAGATCCACCGGGGTTCTGCCCATTCTGACCAGCACTGTAGTGGTGGCCCCTGCTATGCAGGGGTGCCATATCCTGCCTCCCACTCCTCGTCCGTGATTTTATTTAATCCGATTAGGCGTTTTCTTCCCACATCAATCTCAGATTCGCACATCTTCTGTGGGTGCACAGCCTGAGGAAGCCAAATTCGAACGGCCAAACATTTAGCTGCCAAATGCACCCCACAGTGTGGATGCTTTTATAGATAGATTGCAAATAGAGCATGTGTGCACATTTTTTTGATGTTGTAATATGTGGATTAGACCATATCGTCTGTATTTGGATTTATATGTGCTTTTTGTATAGCATCTACTGTGACCCTTGCTTATGCAACTTAATAAATGTAATATTTTTAAGATTATGACTTGGTTCTATATCAACAAGGGAGTCGGTGTTCCAGTTAAAGTACCATGAGGGTATTTTTCTTATTTCTATGGTTTTTGGGGATGGGAACTACGACCGATTACTGACCATCCGATCATTACCTCTTTCAATAGGAACTTGGTCATGGGCACCATGTGGACATTTCATGACAATAACAGCAAAAGTGGTGAAGAATAGGTTAGCAGACAACAACATTAACGTTTTGGGTTGGGCCAGCCAGAGTATGTGGAGGGAGCTAAAAATCAGGGTGATGGCAAGAAGACCCTCCATTCTAAAACATTTGGAGCTCATTGCTAAAGATGAATGGGCAAAAATATCTGTGGAGACATGAAAAAATGGCAGAATAAAAGTAAGTCAAGATTTGCCAGGGGTATGAATAAGTATGGGCTCAGCTGTATATATATTGTGGTACCCATCCACACATGATAATGGAGCAAGTGTTATTTATTAATGATTAATTATTGAATTTGTATAAAATTATAAATTACAATATGAAATTCAATCCGGCGCAATATGAGTTACAGATGTTCTATCAGGAGGTAGACGTAAAAAATTGTTGGAGTTTTTTATGTACAGTGTACAACTCCCTTGGTCTGGGAGTTTAAACTCTTAAGCTGGCCATACACCTGCAGGATTCTCTGTCAGATTTCCTTCAGATCAGATCAGATCTACCAACAACCATGTAGTATAGTGACCTCCCTGATACAATACATAGTGATTGGAAGGTGTAGAAAGGTCCTCATATTACATGGTTGTTGGTAGATCTGATCTGATCTGAAGGAAATCTGACAGAGAATCCTGCAGGTGTATGGCCAGCTTTAGATTAAAATCAAATCAAAATAAAATGATTACGCTGAGCGGTAACATGTGGTACATTCATTCATTTCCATCTATATTCCTTTTGGAGAAAGACTTACTAAGACATCTACCCTGACTAATTGGTAGAATTTATCTACCTCCTGATTTAATTATCTCCCTGCACTGTATCTAGTTGTAGGGCGACCATGTTCTGTTGGAGATAATCCAACAGGTAGATAGGTAAGGGCAGCCAAGGAAAGTGTGTAGCTTTCCAAATTTGCCATACTTACAGTGGGGTGCACTGGTTTGGGCAACCTTGTCAATGTTCATGATTTTCCTGTATAAATCATTTGTTGTTCCGATAAATTTGTAAATTAAATATATCATATAGGAGACACACACAGTGAAATTTGAGAAGTGAAACAAAGTTTATAGGATTTACAGAAAGTGTGCAACAACGGTTTAAACAAAATTAGGCAGGTGCATAAGTTTGGGCACTCCCCAAAAAAATGAACTCAATATTCAGTAGATCCTCCTTTTGCAGAAATGTCACTTCCTATAGCTTCCAATGAGAGTCTGGATTCTGGTTGAAGGTATTTTGGACCATTCCTCTTTACAAAACATCTCTAGTTCATTAAGGTTTGAGGCTTCCGAACATGGACAGCCCTCTTTAACTCACACCAAAGATTTTCAATGAGATGGCCTTTCCAAGACATTGTACTTGTTCCTCTGCATGAATGCCTTAGTAGATTTTGAGCAGTGTTTAGGGTTGTTGTCTTGTTGAAGATCCAGCCCCAGCATAGCTTCAGCTTTGTCACTGAATCCTGGACGTTGGTCTCCAGAATCTGCTGATATTGTGTGGAATCCATGCATCCCTCAACTTTGACAAGATTGCCAGTCCCTGCACTGGCCCCACAGCCCCACAGCATGATGGACCTACCACCATATTTAACTGTAGGTAGCAGGTGTTTTTCTTGGAATGCTGTGTTCTTTTTCCTCCATGCAAAACGCCCCTTGTTATACCAAAATAACTCTTTTTTAATTTCATCAGTCCGCAGCACTTTATTCCAAAACGATGCTGGCTTGTCCCAATGTACTTTAGCATACCTCAAGCGGCTCTGTTTGTGCTGTGGGTGGACAAAAGTCTTCTTCTGCATAATTCTTGTATATAGCATTTTCTTGTGTAAAGTGCGCAGAATAGTTGAACAATGCACAGTGACTCCTTCTGCAACAAGATGATGTTGTAGGTCTTTGGTGCTGGTTTGTGGGTTGACTCTGCTCTCACCAGTCGTCGCTTCTGTTTATCCGAGATTTTGTTTGGTCTGCCACTTCGGGCCTTAACTTAAACTGTGCCTGTGGTCTTCCCTTTCCTCAATATGTTCCTAACGGTGGAAACAGACAACTGAAATTTCTGGGACAGCTTTCTGTATCCTTCCCCAAAACCATTAGGGTGAACAATCTTTGTTTTCAAGTCATTTGAGAGTTGTTTTTAGACTCATCATCTCCTATAAACTTTGTTTCACTTCTCAAATATCACCATGAGTGTCTCCTATATGATATATTTAATTGAGATGTTTTATCGCAATAACCAACGATTCATACAGGAATGTCTTGAACAAGGTTGCCCAAACTTACGCACCCTACTGTACATAAGATAAGTAAATAAGTAGATAAGTGGGAGCAAACTGTGGATTTACAATGTACACATATATAACTAGGAGCAGTGGAGGGAAAAGTGCCCTAGATAGAAAACACATTGGAGGGTCTCATTAGAAACATGAAAATGTAAATGACACCATACAGGTAAGCTGTTGATGTTCTGCCACACTATTGAAAACTTTTGAAATGTCAAGTGTAGACCCCCATTTGAGGGTATTAAAGTAAATGAGCTATGAGAGTCAATAGTGGACTCATACGTATATATTTATAATTAGGAGCATTGGAGGGACAAGCACTTTGAATAGAAAGCATCTTGCAGGGTCTTATGACAGGACGGAAAATTAAAAATGAAATCACACCAAACAGGTAATTCCTTAATGTTTTTGATATATTGTTTGAAAACCTAAGACGTAGATCCCCATTTAAGTTAATTAGATTGCAATAGATATTGGTCAGAAAATAAACAATGAATAGGAGCTGTTACCCTCTATTTTCCTTGTAGTGGATTAGGATTAACATTCATCCACCAGGTTCCTATCCATCGCAGTGCTCCTCCAGCAGACCATTGAGACCACTCCTCCCTCTACAGGGGGTGTCCATCTACTACTGGTACTACATGGCTCACCAGATTGTCTTGAGACACACATCTCAGGATCCACAGAAAGCTGATAAGGAAGTTAAATGCAGAGTCTACCTGATACACTGTTGATAATATCACTGAAATGTGTGAAAAATGATGCAAAGATAAATCATTTGAGAACATTTTCCACCTTAAATGTGACCTATAAACTGTACCACTTAATTGAAAAACAAACTGAAATCTTTTAGGTGGAGCGAAAAAACTAAACAAAAAAAGAATATGAAGATGTAGCTGTGTTCAGAATTAAGCAATCCCATTCAAAATCATGTGAAATAGGAGTCAGCATACAGCCGCCATCATTTACAGTGCCTCTGATTGACGCCAAATAAAGTTCAGCTGCTCTAGTTGGTCTTTCCTGATAATTTTTTAGTTGCATCCCACAGCAAAAGCCATGGTCCACAGAGAGCTTCCAAAGCATCAGAGGGATCTGATTGTTAACAGATATCAGGAGACGGGTACAAAAGAATTTCCAGGGCATTACATATACCATGGACGTCCCTCCAAAATTGATAAAAAGACGAGAAGAAAACTGGTCATTAGTGATGGCGCGAACCCGGAATTTGATGTTCGCGAACGACGAACGCGAACCTCCGCA
>CM070032.1:86701384-86724221 GCA_036250615.1 Ptychadena robeensis | reverse complement strand
AAGATAGGGGGCGAACCGAACTCGCCATATGTTCGCGAACATGGGCGAACGCGAACATTCTATGTTCGCCGCGAATAGTTCTCCGGCGAACAGTTCGGGCCTTCACTACTGGTCATGGAGGCTACCATACAGCAACATTAGAGGGGCTGCAGGAATATCTGCAACCATATTATTTTTATATTTTTTTCTTCCCTCCACCTAAAATATTTCAGTTTGTTTTTCATTTGAGTGGTACAGTTTATAGGTCACATTAAAGGTGGAAAAAGTTCTGAAATGACTTATCTTTGTCTTATTTTTGTACAGCACAGGGACCTGACATTTTACTTTTTATATGCACTGTATGTGGGGATAGATCATTCACTCCATCAAAGACGTATTCATTTACCTTTGGCTTTAGAATAAAATGTATCCAGGCAACACTTTCCTGGCCATAAAAATGCCAAGTGGTTATCCCAGACCCTAAGGAAGTCCTGAGTGGATGAAACACTTTTCATATTACTGGGGACAACAACTTCTTTGTACTTTCTTATGTGTATCAGGCCAGGAAATAGTCAATTGAATTGTTTAATGTGTATTGTTTGTAAATGTTGGTATGAGACTGTAAAGTGTAATCTATGGGCTCCTGCTCATCGTGACCTTTTTAATTTTTGTGAAATAAACTCAATAGTAGCCCATTCTCGGATTGGAACATATTTCTGCAAAACTAATTGACATTAAAGTTCCAGGGACTACCCATTCCGTTTGGGCTGTTCACCCAATTCTTTACTTATCTCAATTTCAAGGGGTGTGGTAAAAGATTACCAGCTCAAAAGCTGTTTCTTTTCTTTTAGGCTATAAGAAGATAGCCAACACCTTAAAAGTGAGCTGCAGCATGTTGACCAATTTTATTCAGCGTTTTAACAGGACCGGATACTGTCAGAACAATCCTTGCTATGGTCGACTAAAAAAGTGAATGAACATGCTCAGCACCATAACCAGAGGTTGTCTTTCAAAAGTCGAAATATGGGTGCTGATCACATTGCTGCAGGGGGTTAAGCAGTGGGGGTCAACCTGTCAGACCATTCCCCACACACTGCATCAAGTTGGTCTGCATGACTGTCCCCCCCAGGAAGAAGCCACAGTGTTATGTACAAGAAAGCCTACAAGCAGTTTGCTGAAGACAAGCAGACTAAAGACATAGATCACTGGAACCATGTCCTGTGGTGTTGGTTCACACAGTGTCACGCATGTGAGGCGTCAACCACAAGTGTATCTTGGTTTGGGGATGCATGAGTGCTGCTGGCACTGGGGAGCTACAGTTCATTGAGGGAATGTTAACATGTACTGTGACATATTGAAGCAGAGCATGATGCCCCCTTCATGCTATCCAACATGATGATGACCCCCAAAAAACTCCAAGATGACCACTGCCTTTTTAAAGAAAGGTGCTTGACTGCTGAGGATGTCTAAAGGCCTAAATTTAGCATATTTGGGTCATCCCTGAACAAAAGATGAAGGAGCACATTCTGTGATGTCATCATGGAGGAGTGGGAGAGGATTCCAGTGGCAACTGGTGATGCTCTCCTGAACTACAAGTCCAAGAAAGTAATGGCAGTCCTGGGAAATAATGGTGGCCACCTAAAATATTGACACTGGGCACAATTTTTACATTTTTCACCTCAGGTTTGTACATGTTTTTCTGCCAGATTAAGATTGAGTAGAGATGGTCTGCTGGAAGGTGCATGTCCAAATATTTATTGTTTATATGCACATATTTGTGAGACGTGAGGCCTGTACAGTTGAGGGAAGTGAGATATTTAGGACTCCAGGTTTTTGCAAAAAAACATTTTTAAAGTTACTAAATCAGCTATAGTTAATCAACCCCTGAGCCAGGACAGAAAGCAATTTGAGGGTTGAGAATGTATATAAACAGGACATCTGATAAAAAATCTCTTTTCATGAAGTTCCACAAAGTCTGGAAGTCCATAGCCCTAGTCTATGGAGAAAGTTGGTGGCATGCACAATGCAGTGCTCTTCATGACTTTATGTGACCTATCACTTTTTTACTTAGTTGTTGTTCAGCATTGCACTTTGTTAAAATACCACAAACAATTCAGAGCGAAAAATGCATTTTAAAGTGTATCACAATAAAAAGGCATATAAAAGAACACAATAGTTTGGTGCTGAAATTTAAGTTGTGGAATAAGTAATTTTTTCTATTTAAAGTATGCGTGCAGATTTTTTTTACTTTGCTTGGAGTTATGTAAATCACTTATTTACAAATTTCTATTTTTAAGGACAGACATATATGCTGCAAAATATTAATGCAGATATTTAAATATATAAAGCTGGAGCACAGCTTTAAGACCTGCTAATGGATATAAGGGAAGCGAAAGAGCATCCTGACCAATGAGGGGTCTGAACTAATATTCAGAAGAAATATTTAGCTGACTTAACATGCAAACCATTATAGTCAAACTTGTAATGTATCAGACCAGTTTGCACAAATCATACATTTGGGCACATTGGTTGATCTGAAAGCTGTATGATCTTTTCCTGTTTACGTGTACATTTATTAAAATAAAATATCATTATATATTATAGCTTTGAGCTTTAAAAAATATAATACCAACATTCATGTTTTACAAAATTTGCAAGCAATTTATTGATATATTGGGTTACAGCGTAAAAGCAATACTAGAACATTCTAGTTTATTTGAGAATTGAGACAAACTTTTTTACTATGCAAAAAAAGCTACTAAAAAGAACCAGCAAAGGTATTTCTTTAAAAAGCAAAAGCTCTTCTATTATGCAGATGCAATCATTGGTTTTGACTGTATACGTCATAACATGCATCTACATATCATGCATCAGCAGATAGTTGTTGTAGCATGTCTATGCTAAACATGTCTTAATAGTTCTGTTGAACTTGTCCTTCAGTTTCCATTAAACCATTTCTGTAACGTAATATAAAATATCCTTTATAACTTTTATTAATGGATTTTAACTTCGAGTAATGGATTTTGAGAATATACTTCAATGGCTTTACTTCACCTAAAACAAGAAAATACTGTATTAGAACACACATAAATACAATAAAATGCTTTATAATTTGGAGAAGTACATTGCTTATTGCACAACAGGATGCTCTGAAGGCCTATATAGTAATACAGTAAGAAAGTAATGAAGTGAAGTAATTGAAAACGCAAGCTTTCGGGATGTCTCAGATCCCTTCTTTAGGCTTAGGATCCAGAACATGTGGTGTTTTCTGTCCGGATTAGCTACGGTTGACTTGCAGTTACCCTGCGGGTTTTCTGTCAATTTTGACTGTCAATATTGACTGTCAATGGACGAAAACCCACGGCAATCCATGGGCACGAGTTTGAGACGCGGATTTTGGCACGGTGCAGTGAGAACACAAATAAATTGCATATTTTTTCCCTGAATGGCCCACGTCACGCCTAATTCGTGGCTGTGGAAACAGGCTCATTGGGAGTAATGGAAGCAGTTTGGCAGCGCCAAAACCACTTCCATTACTCCCAATGAGCCAAGTGGATCCCTACCTATAATCAAGAAAATAAGAATTTTGTCGCTGTCTGCTCTTATCAGCATTCATGCCTCTTTTCCATCTCTCCTTTGTATAGCAGTGCTTCTTGCTTCTGTTTAAGGTCATGTCTCCACAGCGTTTCATGATCCGTCGGGACCCCTACATTAAGTGCAGTGCTTGGCAGGGGGTCCCAACAGATCACATACACTTTACCTGCTCAGCGGATCCGCTGTTCTCATGGCACTGAGCCATTCCGGCGATGCACGATGTCTGAACAGAGCATCCGCCGAGCAGGTAAAGTGTATGTGATCACTCAGCACTGTGGAAACATACCTTAATACTACTGAGGGCTTTCTGTACATATACCACACTTTTCTTTCCCATTTTCCTTACTTCTTCACTACACCTTCACTATTTGCAGTGTTGCACTACTCCTCTGTGTATCTGCTTCTTTCACCTCTTTTGTTTTCATGACCTCACATGAGTTCTTAAATTCAGAAAACATTCCTCACCAATAAGTTAATAAAGACAATGAATCACCTACACTGTCCCCTTTAACAACACACAAGAAATAAAAAGTACACAAGTGTCAGGGCAAACACCCCTAAATTAAACTTTCATTTGCACAGTCCGAAATTACTAATATAGTGCAGCTAAGTAAAAGTGTCTCAAAAGCCTTATTAATCATTGTTTGTGCTAAAATATAAAAAAAAAATATTTTAAATAACAAAATAAATGCCTTAAAACAAATTACTAATTCAGGGAATAGGCACATAAACCAAAAATATAGGGATGATAGTGCATACACATAACAGATTTGCATCTTTTTTTCGGTAAACTTTATTAGTCCATATCTATATCTGTCCATATCTTTTATTTTGTTTGGTTTGTTGAGTTTTGTACAATTTAAAACAATTATGGTATAATTACCTTAATAAAAGTGACACAACTACTGTAGATAAGTGTCAGCAAAAAAAGAGCAATGAAAGTTGATGATGTGGTCCATATACTGTTTATTTCTTCTGAGTCACTTAGGTCTTCTCCTCCATCATCACGGTATACAGAATTAAAATTAGTTTGCAAATAGTTTTCTAAAAAGTAGAAGATCATATTTGTATTAATATTGTAATTGCCAATTCACAAAATCAAACCTTTAAAAAGTAAATTCCATGGACAAGTTAATCATTATATGTATAAATGTTACATGTTCTAATTACCGGTATACAGATCTTAAATGCACATTATGTTATCCTACTTCACCTAATCATGTAATGTATTAGTTCTATTTATCTTAGTAATTTTGCAAACATGTAGCATGAAAACATTTTCCAAATCTTGGATACATTTCTCTGAAAAAGTGAATTGTTGAGTTGTCCTTGCTAAATATTAAGCTTCCTAGTGGTCAGCCCCAACTGTTTATAAAGGAGGTCTATGGCACACCCTTCGTAAACCCGAAAATGCTGTGGCGGTATAGAGAAGCACTGCAGCTTTCTGGGGGTATATCAGGTTTTCTCAACCCAGACCAGAACAGAATGAATTCTGGCATACTAATTTGTGCTTAAAAATAAGAAGCTTTTAATAAACCAACACAACGTACGCTATATAATCGTTTAGCAGGAGATCACATTGCGATTTTTTTTACTTACATGTCTATTCATTATGTTAACTTGAATCGAAAAGAAGTAGATACAAATGGGACTGGTCATGTGCTGTTTTTGCATTTAATATAGTATACACAAATTGTTGATACAAATCATAAAACAAACACATTCTTGGGTGTGTAGTCTCACCATTACAATTGCTTATATTTTTAACATAGTAAAATTCAGAGGAGATATGAGCCACTTGACACACGAAAATCCTCCCTGCATTCCATTCTCCTTTTGAAATGGCCAACTGGCTGACATAAGAGCATTGCTGGCTTTGATGGTCACATGTGACATCTTCTGAGTTAGGAACCTCCTCCTTTATTTTAGTGTCATTGAAGTTCCAGGTTACAACAATGTCTTCTGGATAAAATGATTCCACAAGACAAATTAAATGCATCTGTTCTTCTTTTGTCCTACTGTCGGCAGAGGTTGAAAGTACATGCATTCTTGGTGTTTTGATCACGCTTGGATCTAAAATATGTGAACAGATGTTACTTACACTGAGTGTGATGTTTATGAACAATTCTGTAAAACGCCATTAAATTATGAGATTCATTCATTCATTCAAAAGTTATATGAGATTCATTCAAAAAACAGGAGAAAAGAAAGTTTAGGATATGAAGGAAGAAATTGTATAAAAATTATAAAGATTTTTTCTTTCATAGATCTTTCTTCTATCATAGTTTAAGATAAAAGTTAATTGGTTATCTACCATGTTTATTTTGAAAGTTTGTTTCAGTATATTTCCAGGGGCACCATGGGCAATCAGGGTGGATTTCATTGTAATCCGCTGTGATTGCCTGTGGTTCGCTTTTTGTGTCCTCCCTCGTGTGCCCTACATGTGTTGTAAAAAAGCGATGACACCTCCATTACATGGAAGTCAATGACTCCATCCAAGTGCTCCACCTCTCACCTGATCAAAAATTAGGCCATTGAGGCGGACTCGGAAAGATCCGCGGGTCCACAAATACGGAGGACAGCTGAGGGCTTCCACCGAACAGTTGAGTATACCCAATGTTACCTCGGGGTGAGTTTTACTAGTTTTACTAGTTAACAAACATACCACAAGTTAACTTAGACTAATTACCCAGGAGGTTAAAATTATACCTGGTAATTCTACAATGAAAGTCCTTGCTCAAGCACTTTCTGTAATTGGATTTAAATGATAATTTTATACTTAAGTTTTGCTCCACCATGAGAATTTCTGAGGGGCTTAAGTTGGATGTGGATCAACACACATTAGAAACATTATGGTCCACCGTTACCAATATGAACCCCTCTCTCACAAATAGCATGAAGCAATCTCTTGAAACGACTATAGAGAATCTGCAGACTGATATTTATCATTTATAATTAGCTGAAGTTGAAGCAGTGTCTAGTATGCTTAAAGGCCCCCATACACCTTACAATCTTACCTTACAATTTACCTTTTTCATTTAAATTCTTTAACTGACCTTTTATTTTACCAAAACCATGTAATATTAGGACATTTCTAAACCTTCCAATCACTATATATTCTATCAGGGGGGTCACTATACGACACAGTTGTTGGTAGATCTAATGGAAATTGTATGTGGGGGGCATTAATTATTAAGATTCACATCCACTTTATCTATACCATGTAAAGCAACTGCAGAAGTTTGAAATAAAAAAAAAACCTCAAACTAAAATAATTTTTGGTCACACAAGCATAGGTACTCAATGGCCTACAGAGAAATTATACAAACCAATAATAATATGACTTACTGGTGATAGTCTTAAGTTCTTGGCTTTGGCTCCTTTTACAGGAGAGGGTTGATATTGCTTTCCAGTCTGCCAATGGGATCTTTATTGTGCTTTCAGTCCAGTTCATATGCCCCTTAATCTTTGGCTTCTCTGTAATGTTCCAGATTTCAGCCTTTTCTGTCCCATTAACCAGCCAGTTTAAACTATTTGTGACATCATTGGTTTCACATTTAACTTCTGCTGCCTTGGAATCAAAAATATTCTTGAATGATGGTTTGACAATGTTATGTTCGGTTCTCACAGTTCTATGTTCTGAAAAATAAAATGTGTTCATTCTTATGCTTTTGCAATTTTTCATGAGTGATATATACATACAGTACTTTTATACATACAGCACTTACCTAATTGATTGCTTTCAAAACTAATGTCCTTCCTAATGTATTCATCAGACGAAATATGTGCAACAAGACAGGAGTAACTTGTGTCTGTTAACCAATCACTTTTCTGGATAACCAACTGACTGGTGTACATGCAGTGTTTTGTTGTGTGGTTGCAACTTATTAAACTAGAATGTGGTTCATCATACTTGATTTGTGTATCATTAACCTTCCAGGTCACAAAGAATTCTTCTGGGTAAAAGTTCTGAACCAAGCAGGCCAAAGTCATGCTATCTGGAATATTCCTGGTGGCTGGAGCCAGTAAGTATACAGTTGGTCTCTTCATATCTTTTGTATCTGAAAATTATATATACACAATGCTTAAATCAATATATTTCTTATATACCATAATACTTAATACACTGATGTGTTTAAATCAATAAAACATCTAAGCTATGGAATATCATCAAATATTTGTATTTTCAGTCATATATGTATTGATTTATGTTCTGTTTTTTCTCCAGTTTTGCATTCTGCTAGTACAGTTGTTACTGGTGGAACAGTAACAGGAGGTGGTATCTGAACAGGTAGTCCAGATCCATTAGGATAGCATATCCATATATGATGTCTAGTGTTGAGCTTGAATATTCAAATTTCGAATATATTCGGCAAATATCAGCTATTTGAGATTTCGCAAATTTCGCTACTATGGCGGCGGATACTCGCAATGTTGAATATTCGCATTAGAATGCGTATGGTCATGGATTGCGAATGTAATTACAAGGCGATTCTAATTGCGCGCGATATTAGCGAATATAGAATCGAATATTATTCGAATTATTTGCGAAATATCGCAAATTTGAATATTGCCTATGCTGCTCATCACTAAGATGTCCTAAGAAGCTCTGCTATATCTATACAGAGTCATAGAAGGACAATAACCCAACAGCAGGGCTGGTATTTACATCTATGCATGAAGGAGAAGAGCCCTTCAGGAAAAGGGTCGATAAAGGACTCCATAGAAGGACAATTACCCAACAACAACCCAACAGCAGGGCTGGTATTTACATCTATGCATGAAGGAGAAGAGCTCTTCAGGAAAAGGGTCGATAAAGGACTCCATAGAAGGACAATTACCCAATAATAACCCAACAGCAGGGCTGGTATTTACATCTATTCATAAAGGAGAAGAGTCCTTCAGGAAAAGGCTTCATAAAGGACTGTTGGCCTATGAACCTGGACCTGTGATCACAGTCCAGACCTGAAGCTCGATGGATCAGCAGTATGGATAAGAGAGCACAAGAACTGGCATGATCACCATTAGGGTACTATTCTCTTCAAGTAAGTTAAGCTCAAACTGTTGTACATGCTGTGAATTGATATTCAATGATTGTGTTACTTTAAACATTTACTTCGATTAGTAGTATTTCATAATTATTTTGGTTTTCATTGATGTTTTGTTTTCATTTTATTCTCGGTAAATCACAAATGTACATCAGTAAAAAGCTGCTACTTTTTACTACTTTTTTACTACTTTTTTTGTTCTTCAGGTTTTAATGTGTGCTTTTAGTGTTCAATTTATATTGAACAAAGTATACTTTATTCAAACTATATGTGAAAATGCTATCTAGGTCTAAGGACAACCCACATGTATGTTCAGGATTCCACATCTTAACGGAATAGAATAGATGTAGAAGTGGTGACCTTGTATTTCAACCACACCAAGAACTTTGAAATAATTTGACATTTAAACAAGGATCCAAGCAGTGAAATGTTTAAAAATGATATACTATCATTGAAGTCTCATTGGTGAATGGATGCTTGCATGTGGTCTCTGAAGCATTCATCTAGGAATCTTCTAGACTGGAGATGCTAGATCTGTTGGTCAGTAGTGAGGGACATTCATTGGCCAGGACCGTTCACTAGTGGTCTGCAAAGACTTTTACATGCACAATGCCCCAACTTCACTGAGGACATCACCTGTGCACAGAGACCGTGGGAGCATAGCTGGAGCTCCAGGGAAAAGACCCCCTTCCTGGGACACTTGACCCTTCAAGAGATGTATTAGAATGGTGAAGCATACACTTTTCAGGTAACTATGTTGACTGGTAGAAGTTTTAATGAAATAATTTTTGCTGCTGGGTCTCTTATTTCTAGGTCTACATTTTAAAACACACCCTCTGAATATGTAAGAGGTCCATGAAAACTCTGTACTCAATTAATAGGGTGGGTAGCAGGATCCGGGGGTCCTCTTGTTAAAGGGGAATCCCCGATACTTAATGAGACCCTACAACGCCTAGCCCATGTTGTTACCTTAACTAGGGGTCTCCCCCTCAATGAGGTATGGCAAGGGGCCTGGTGTGATAGGTAACAATGCACCGCTTCCTGTCTTTCCAGACTTCCCAAAAGTGGTCTGGTATACTCTGGGGGGGACGGGAACCCCATGCTGTTCATGGTTCCCTTTTTCACAGCATATCAGACACTATGCTAAAAGGAGGTCTGGTATTCTCTGGGGGGCGGTACCTAATGTCATTTTTTTTAATGAAAATTAAATTTTTTGTCTTTATTAGACAGGGGAAGGGAGGAAAAGATACATATTTGGTTGTACTTACCTATCTGACTGTGGGGTGAGGGGTCAAGGTTTACCTCCATTATAATGTATGGGAGGCGGATCGAGCAGCAGAAGTGTTTACCTGCGAACGTGATGTTCCGCTGACCGCTGGACGAACTTTTTAGCCATTACTATTTGTCAGTGCTTGTGTCATTAACCCTTCCCTTAACCACTGCGTTTATACATGCTCCTATTTTTATGTGCTTCTGCATTTAGATTAGTACTAATTGCTGACAAAGAATAGAGGAAGCAGTGTATTTATTTGGCGCACATCTGCTAAACATAATAAACCTGCCATTTAACATTATTCAATTTTCTTAGGAAGCCTGAAGAAGGGATCTGAGACATCCTGAACGCTTGCCTCTCTAATGACTTCAAACTCTGTGTATTCATCCATGGGTAACATGATAACAATTTACTATTCATAGGAAACTGTATAACTGTTACTGTGCAACTACAGACATTATATTTGTGTTTAATATTTTTGTTTGTAATATATCATGGGGCTTAATATATCACAGGCAAAGCAGATAATAGATCTATAATTAGGGTGATTTAAAAGTCCACTTACTGAATTGCCGCGTAATGGTCATCTTTTCTTGCAATTCATCTTTGGATGGTTGCAGTTTGCAGGAGAGACTGGAGACTGTTTTCCATTCTTCTAAGCTTATCTGCAAGGTGCTCTCCACCCAAAGCACTTTGCCACGTTTCTGTTTTTCCTGCTTGAGCTGGCTTGGCTTTTGCTTTCCATTAAGAATCCACTGTATGGTTACATAAGGTATGTTCGTTTCACATGAAACAATAGCATTTTTTTGTAGAAATAAGTCCTTAAATGATGGTTTTTTGATATTTCCGTCAAGCAGCAAAGAAGGACCTGAAAAATGAATATGAAATTCTGGCTTCTATAAAGATATGGGTAAGTATATTCAACTCTGTATACTTTGAATTAGTATTTTCTGCAAGTTCTATCATACTCCTAGCTAGTTATAGTATATGAATGCACATGGATTACATTGTACATGGTCCTGCTTACACAAATGCTGTCAGGGTTGGGTGCTTTGTCGCACAGGTAGATGTTTGTTGTCAACCAGAATGTGAATCAGTTTCTTATAGAATTTATGCATATTGAAGGTAGCAACAGGGGTGACTTATCTTTTCATGTGTGTAATAAGTTTTCATAAAGAATGAAATATAAAAAAGTGTTTTCCCAAAAGTTATACAAGGATAAAGGGGATGTTAGAGTAGGAATGTCTGGAGATGTCATAGTAAATATTAAATATATAATATAATGCTGAGCATTTCTGATAGTGATTCTTCTTTTATGTTCCCAGATGTTGTTCTTTCTTCTTAATCCAAAGCATGTGATGAGCAGGTCTATCAAAATATAATTCTGCTATCCTAAGAATTTACCCTAACCAACTATGCATCAGTGGTAATTCCTCCATTGAAATCATTACATTAAACTTTAGTAAAAGAGGGGATAGAAACAGTGACCTAAACTGGTGATTGGTGCCTAAGCCTAAAAAGAAAACTTGAAGAGAAACAGTTTGGCTTGCAAGATCAGCAGATTCCATAGACAGAATGTTGATGATGCATTAAGTGCAATCTAACAAAGTGATATTATTTAACATTTTTTGGCCTAAAGTTTTACTAAAACGATTTATCTTGTAGTTTTATATTATATGTCTGTCATTCTTCCAAGCCAGGGGCCAGCAACCTTAACTACCAAAAGAGCCATTCTGTACCATTTCACTTAGAAAATTGTGTGGAGCCTCAAAACATTACACATGACATATAGGTATGCTGTGATATGCATTACTGTGCAACGCATTAACCAATAATGGGGGTTCCTCTTGGAATCTACACTTCTACCCTCAGTGCTGCTGGCTTCCTTGCTTACCGGCATCCTGAGCTGTCCAGTAGTTCAGGTCTGGTCTCTCTAGTCCCTCTCTCCTGGCTTCTCCTCTTGCCACAACACCGGGCCGCACAAAGCCCACATCCACCAAATACCTTGGGCTCACTCCCCCGCCAGTGCAACAACAACACCACCATGAAAATCCAGCCGGCACGCCAAACAGCCTCTTACATGGCCGCAGAGAACTTCTCAGGACAGATGCCCCTCCCCCTCCTGCAACTCAGTCGATGAGCAAGCAGGTACATGTCACAGCCAAAGCCGCTGAGCATGATAAAATAGCTGCAGCAGTAGCAACCTTTTTAAAGACTGCATTCTAAGAAGCTATAGATCAGGCAGTAAAGCTATCCAATCACTGAGACAGGATCTCACTGACCAAGGCCACAGAACTCTATGCAGCTGAACAGAGAATCTCAGCTCTGGAAGATTAAACCAATGAGTATACATTCAAAGTGTCCGAGCTGGAGCAAAAAGTCATCTCCCTGGAGGAAAATCTAGATGACCAAGAAAATCGTTCTTGCTGGAACAATCTCAGATTCATAGGGATCCCAGAGATGGTGCCACTGCAGTCCATGATAATTCTCTGCGGAACCACAATCCCACAACTTCTGGGTCTCCCCACCCTACTAAAGGTGGAAAGAACACAACCCCTGGGGCCACCCAATCAAACTCCAAGGCCAGTGATTGCCCTCTATGCCGAGAAAACACAACTATTTATTTAGGGTAGAAGTTGCTGATCTTCGTGGACTGCTGAGTGGAAGTATCCAAAAAGCGCAAACTTTTCAGCAATGTCTACTTCACTTTGTTACGCAAACATATCTGCGTTACACTAGTGTATCCTGCAGTTCTACACATGAAAGATGAAGCGGAACATACTCATACCTTCTATGACACTACTGAAGTGGAAACCTTCGTGCATCAACTACTCTACACATCAAGTTATTTGGAATTCTTCTTCGTCAGAGATGTACTCTCTATTGTTTTATTTTACCTGCAAGACAGACTAAGTATTAACTGCTTCTATTCTTAAGCCCCCCATACACCTTAAGATTGATCCATACAATCTCCTTTAGATCTTCCAAAAACTGTGTAGTATAGTGGCCTCCCTGATAGAATACATAGTGATTGGAAGTATTAGAAAGGTCCTCATATTACATGGTTTTGGTAGGACAAAATTTGATTGTACAGAAATTGTATGGAAAGATTGTAAGGTGTATGGGGGCCTTAACTCAGTTCCAATTGTATGTTATGCCCTATTATTACATAGGCGCAAGGCTTAGATATCGCTAACTATAAGACTTCATTCCACAGAAGGTATGGGGGCCCCCATTTTGTTGCTCTCATGTGGAATAAAGAAAGTCACATGACTTTTCACTACGGTCGAGTCCTTCTGGACCCATTATGTCCTTTTTGTCACTCCACTCACGGTTTCTCTGTTTATTTTCTGTAAAGTTACTGTTAGATATTTTTGATTACTAAGCAAGAATTGGTAGAAGGGAAATCTCCCAAGGGTCATGAACTATATGTATTCTATCTCATATGTTTTTTGCATGCTAGGGCCTGGGGGTGTCTATTGCGGCTGCGTCCACCCTTGATTTGCTAGAAATACTTATATTACCCATAAAGGTTAAAAATATTTCCTGGAATGTGAAAGGCCTAAGAGCCCCGACCAAACGGAAAATAATTTTAAAACACTTAAGGAAACTGAAGACAGGGGTGGACTTGCTGCGGGAGACACATTTGTGAGCTGCTAACACATGACACATGCGCAAGTTCTGGGTAGGGGAGGTACTAGCTTCCCCCGGCTAATGGAAAAAAAGGGGGAGTGATGATCCTCCTCCATAAGAACCTGAAATATACTATCCATTCACACAATATAGATCAGTAAGGGAGATCTATTCACTTGCATTTAACCATTGGTGGAACATAACTGAGTGTTTATAATATAAACGCCCCAAACGCACCTTCACAACACTATTTTACCCAACAGGAGGGAACCATAGAGAGAGACTGACTCATGTCAGACCTCTATGATCGGAAATCATCTGCCAGGCAGTCGTCACGTGTGACACCCAAACATCACACGAATTAACATCCTACTCCATTCAAAAATGTCTCTTCCTCTCTAGCACAACACAACATTTGGAAGAACTTCTACCCATTGGACCTCCAATACACCTTTATCTCACAGGCCCACTTTCTCTCAAGAATAGATTATATATTCTCTACTACTTCCCTATTACCTCTAGTGACCAACCCAGATATTCATGAATTAGCAATCTCAGATCACACGCCCATAAGCATAGTCCTGTGAGACACTGTCAGTAAAGGCTCAGATATCATCTGACGCTTTCCTAACCAGCTGTGCCAAGACCAGGAATTCCATGCCACTTTCAGCTAAACTCTCAGGGAATACACCCACCACAACATCCAACAATGCAGCACTATAGCTGTCCTATTCTGGGCGGCAGCCAAAGCCCATTTGAGAGGTACAGCAGCCAAAGCCCATTTGAAAGGTACAGCAATATCAAACCTCTGCACTAAGTGTAAAACAAGCAGCTGGTGCAAAATACCAGCAGGTCCTATCTACGCTTGAAGATGCCCAGATTGATCTGACAAGACACCCGACCACTGCCTCACGCACCAAACTACAAGAGGTCAAAGGCATGTTCGATCACTGGCTTACACAACAGGAAATGTTAAAACAATCCTACTGGGAACTGCAATACCACAAATATGGTAATAAAGTAGGCTAACGTATGGTCAACCTTGTGAAATCATCTCGCCCAGCTTCCCACATTCCTACTTTGTATGATGATAATGGGGAAATAACCACTGACCCTAAACAAATGTATGAGGTATTGGCATATTATTACCAAAAATAATAAAAGAACAATTTATCAATGGCATCACACTCCCCCTAGCTCACCTAGACTCCCTGAATGCCCCCATCACTGCACATGACATTGACTCTGCAATCTCCTCACTGCAGAATAACAAAGTCCCGGAGCCAGATGGCTTCACATTAGAGTTTTACAAGCTTTTAAAAGATGACCTGCTCAACCCCCTTTACAACCTCTATAGACACCTGTGGTCTGAGGGAAAATATTCTCCAACGGCCAACAAAGACTACATAAAACGTATTTCCAAAGCTGGCAAAGAAACTACACTACTAGGCTCCTATCGTCCCATTTCACTCAGAAACTAAGATGCAAAAATCCTCTCTAAAATATTGGCGGATAGGACAAACAACATATTACCTGACTGACCTTACCTGCATGTTACGCAAGTGGGTTTTTTAAGAGGTAGAGGAGCCGTGACAAACATTCAAAATATCCTAATAGCACTAGATTATGACAAAAACCATCCCTGTTCTGATGGGATATTATTGGCAATAGATGCAGAAAAGGCATTCGACTTTGTCAACCTAGAATTACTTTTTCGGGTGTTATGTAACATGGGTTTCTCTGGTCCTAAATTACAAATACTACTTGCCATGTATCAACAACCCTCAGCCCGCGTGCCTGCCTTTATAAAGGGACACGACAAGGATGCCCCCTGTCCCCATTACAATTCAATCTGGCATTAGAACCATTAACACGCATGTTAGAATCACACCCAAAAATCACAGGCATACATATCCAGGAATGCTCCCTACGGACGGCATTTTTTGCCGATGACCTTCTCCTCTTCACCTCCTCTCCCGCATTAGATTTCGCTATCTATTCTAAATTGATCTCGGATTTTGGCTGTCGTGCACTTCTACTGCTGATATCAATACCACGCGGCAACTGGCTTGCAGAGGTGGGATTTTCTGTGGCCGACCACAGAGGGATTAAAATAGGTAAAACTCCCTCTTTCGTATACCAACTAAACTTTTCACCGCTATTGTCCAGGATTGTAGTCCTGGCATACCCTATCCTTATTTGGTAAAATTCATCTGTACAAAATGATACCCTTTGCACAGCTGCTATACCAGCTATAAACAATTCTCCTCAAACGCAAAGAGGCACAACAATTAACAAGGGCCCTCACCTCCATTTTATGGCAAAACAAGCCCCTCCATATAACTTTTAAAACATTATATTTCCCTAAATCAGAAGGCGGAGCCAGTTTACCTGATATCCAGCTCTATAATCTGGCTTGCCTGTTCTGCAGTGGATTGGATCAAGCACACCTTACATCACTCTAATGTACAGCTAGAATCACTGGTACTTGGTAAACATTCTTCACTATCTCTTAAACAAACTCCCATAAAGCACAATCTTCTGGTGAAAGAAACAGTGGTTGCCTTCAGAGAAATACACAAACGTCTTTGACTACCCATTACTGTCTCTAAACACTTGACACTAATAGGCTACCCACTATTGCCAGCAGAAACTGCCCAGTAGGTCTATGCGAAGAATTAAACTAGTTAAGGATCTTTTCGACTCTAGGACATATCGGCCGCATTCATGGACTACATTGGGTACAACAAATGATCTGCTGCCCTCTCACACACACCCTATGTTCCTCCTTAAGGTCGACCATTATTGCAGATCATTACCGATCAATCTATCTTCCCTCACTCCATAATTGCATCACCCACACATAGCACATCACAACCCTTTGCTTATACCTCAAGAATAGCTTCACTAGAACACTGGAATCCACCAGCGTCACTAATTGTCGCACAGACTTCCCAGAGGAAGACATAGTTGATAAGCTGAACATGGGTTACCAAACCATAAGATAACATATGGTATCGGAAGTCTGGAGGGAAACACAATATAAATTGTGCGTACAAGCTTTGCATTCAATCCATTGACGAAGTTCTAGTAGGGCAGAAACACAGTTCAAATGCCCTAAATGTGACACTACTAAGCCATCCTTAGCCCATTATCTATGGTCTTGCCCAATTATCTCTGAATTCTGGGCTTCTGTTACAGATTTTTTGAACAAAACATTAAAATCCACTGTACCTTTTGACCCCATACTACTACTGTTCAGCAATACCCCCCAGAGAAGAGGGCACTTGTACCAAATCACCATACATGGTTTCATATTAGCCTCCTGACGGCAAGTCGAGCCATTCTGAATGAATGGATCCAATCGACACCCTTCCTTGCTACACCATGTAACCGCACAACTTAAATCTCTCTTCTACAAAGAATTAAGAGGGGTAGAACATGGGAATTATATTATGGCTATACATTTCCAAACCATATATTCATAATGTTATACTTGGAGAGGAACCCACACACATTCTATCTTTATTGGAAATAAAATAACCAGCAATAGCAAGACATCATCCAATCTTCAACGCTGCTTATCACTGCTCCACTACGCACCATCATGATGCCTCAGAAGACCCTTCAGGACAGACTAAGTATAATGTTTTTGTATTGACATCTTTGCTCATTCAGGGCAGGACGGACTTACGCTTATGCTAAGATTAAAATAACTGCGATAGCGGGAGGTAAGGGAGCCCCTTCTCGCTACCGTCATGCGGAAAAAGGGAAGTCACTTAGATGATCCCATTGGCCGAGACTTATTGAACTTTTTACTGAAACTTTCTAAAAACTCTCGAGCCAATCCTAATGTTTTTATAAGAGCATTAGATATAATTCATGCTGTGTTGTTTTATTTTAGAATTGAAGCTAGCTATATACACAGGTTTTATTGCACAATGTATGGTCTATTTGATTACTTTTTACAATGGTGTTCATTTGAGACATTGGGTCGATGTCTTCTGTGGCAGTACAAATTATCACCTTTCCATTGCGTTTCATATGTGAAGAGTAACATACTGTATGGTTTTCATTATCATATATTGACTCCTTTGACATCCATACAAGATGGTTAACCTGTTTTCTTGGAATGTTACTGTTTCTGAGGAAAGCATTGTACCTCTTTTTCCGCGAGGAGTATGGGACCCGCTTTTTAGCGTAACATTCTTCATGTGGAAAAAAGGAAGTCGCCTATTGCTCTTTTGTGGGGTTATTAGCCTTGCTAGATTGCCATGTTTAACTTTTCTTGGTCAGTTTCGAGTTATATGTTGTTGTGTCCCCCCCCTTTTTCTTTTCTTTCCCCTCCTGGTCTGTCACGGATCGCTTTGCCTTCACCGTCACATTGCTGTTAATAATATGATTCCTATTGGGAAGCATAGGGGCTATTATGGGTACTGGCCTGATCCCCCGAGAGGTTTTTCTAAGTATTGTTATCAACCCTGTATCCTTACTATGGCCATTTTATGCCGGTAAAATTTGTCTCGTGGAACGTTAAGGGACTTAGGGCGCCAACGAAACGCAACATGATCTTGAAGCATTTGAAAAAGCTTAAAACTGATGTGGCGCAACTCCAAGAAACTCACTTGGGCTTGGATGATACCAAACGTATGAAAAAGCTTTGGGTGGGGGAAGTACTGTCCTACCCGGCGGTGGGTAAGAAAGGTGGGGTACTCATACTGTTACACAAGAATCTGTCTTATCAAATACATGCTCACACTGCGGATCAGGAGGGCAGATTGCTCTCTGTATCCCTTGAAATTGGATCCACGGTGTTCAGTATTTATAATGTCTATGCCCCCAATTCACCCAATGCAACTTTCTTCAAAGAACTAGAAAGCACAATAGCTCAAGGCGCTTCGGCGCACAAGATAGTGGGAGGGGATTTCAACACCACTATGGTGGATTTTTATGATAGAAAATCTCCCAAAACACAGATCCCTACGCGGCGCTGTGACCCGCCCACCTTAGCTGTCAGAACTAGAGGGCTTTGCGGAATCATTATCTCTCCATGATGTGGGGAGGGAACACCATCCTCTAGAGGCCCAATTTACCTTTCTCTCTAACCCTCATGCGTCCCTCTCCCGCATTGACTATATTTTGGTTTCCTCCTCCCTGGTGTCCCTAACTGCCGCTCCCACGATACATGATCTAGTGATATCGGATCACACCCCTATTAGTATCGACCTGAGGGACCGGATCCCTATGGGCACAGACATCTTGTGGAGGTTCCCCAACCAGTTATGCAAGGACCCTGATTTTAAGACGACACTTAGTAGGGCCCTTGCAGAGTATTCAAAGGACAATATACAGCACTGCTCTACACCGATTTTATGGCAATTTCATTTCTAGCAGCCAAACGGAAGCGTACTAACGCCGAATATAGTAAAGCCCTTTCCTCATTGAAGGAGGCTCAAAGGGAGATGTCCCGCAATCCTACTGATGCCCAACAGAAAGTAGTTCTGCAGGCCAAACATGACTTTGACCTCTGGTTAGAAAAAAAATAAATTTTAACACAATCTTATTGGGATGCCCACTTCCACACCCATGGTAACAAGGCTGGCAGGCTTCTAGCGAACCTTGTTCGCTCATCGTTTTCCTCGTCCCACATCACTGCTCTTAAAAATGAGAGCGGAGAGGTGGTGACCGACCCTCGAGGGGTGAATACAATCCTGGAATGGTTCTACTCCTCCCTTTACTCCTCCTCTCCCAGAGATGCAAAGGCCCAATCTGATCTTTTAGACAAAACCCCACTTCCACATATTTCTGATGCGCAATTTGAGTCCCTCAACGGCCCTATCACTATAACGGAAATTGACCAAGCCATATCCTCCCTGGTGGACAACAAAGCCCCGGGACCTGATGGTTTCACCTCGGAGTTTTATAAGCTCCTGAAACCTGACCTCGTTGATCCCCTTTTTAATCTTTATCGCCATCTGTGGACAGCTGGGGAATAACTTGTCCCCAGGATCCTACCGCCCGATTTCCCTCATTAATCAGGATGCCAAGATTTTGTCTAAAATCTTGCCCGACAGATTAGCTCACATACTCCCGACGTTTACCCACCCTTCCCAGGTGGGTTTCACGAAAGGCAGATGTGCGGTTACTAACATCAGGAAAACCATTATGGCCTTAGAATATGCTAAACTCCACCCAAAAGACGATGTAGCCCTGTTAGCCGTCGACGCAGAGAAAGCTTTCGACAATATTGATATCCAATGGCTGTTCTTAGTCATGCAAAAAGCATGTATAACAGGGAATTTTCTCCATTTGCTACGCGCAATGTACAGCAGGCCCTCAGCCCGAGTATATACTCCAGGTTTTATTTCTCAGCCCTTCCGTCTCCATAAAGGAACACGGCAGGGCTGCCCGTTATCCCCCTTATTATTTAATCTGGCCCTTGAACCCCTGACGAGACGTTTGGAGACTCATGCTGACATCACAGGCATTCCTTTTAGGTCCCACTCCCTCCGCTCAGCCTTTTTTGCGGATGATCTACTCCTTTTCTCCTCGAAACCCAGTAGAGACATGCCATTATATACTGCTATCATAGAAGAATTTGGGGCTCAAGCTGGATTTAAGGTCAATGTGACTAAAAGTGAGCTCTTATTGCTGATCTCTATACCTCACAGGGGGTGGCTTGGGGACTCCCGCTTTGCTGTGGCCAAACAATTTCTCACGTATTTGGGCATTAAAATTGGAAAGACGCCGGCATCTTTATACCAGCTCAACTATACCCCTCTGATTGCCAAGGTTATAGCCAAATTACAGTCCTGGCATAATCTTCCCCTTTCCCTATTTGGGAGGGTACACTTGTACAAAATGATCCCTTTTGCGCAACTTCTATATCCCCTCTAGACCATACCCCTACTGCTAAAGCATAAAGATGTGACCCAATTGAATAAGGCAGTATCCTCCTTCCTGTGGCAGGGGAAGCAGGCTCGTATTTCGCTAAATACATTATATCTTATGAAGACAGAGGGGGGCGCTGGTCTCCCCAACATCCGAATGTATAACTTGGCAAGCCTTCTCCGACATTCAATTGATTGGATTCAACATGCCAATTGTTTCTCTAATTACTCTCTGGAAGCAGACATGGTAGGGCCGTGGCTCCTTGAAGGAGTATTACATTGCCCGATATCAAAACTACCCCTGCATCTGAAAAACAATGTTTTAGTTAGAGACACAGTACTGGCCTTTAGAGAGGTCAGAAAGGTTTTACATCTCCCCACTTCCGTCTCAAAGCTATTACCGATTACGGGCAACCCGATGTTTACACTAGGTACACAACAAGCGGTATATCATACCTGGAGGGAGAGAGGGTTATCTCATGTCAAAGACCTGGTGGACCCCGTCACTTATGAAATGCTTTCTGTGTCTCTTATTGCCTCGAACTTTGATCTGTCACCAACGGAATTTCATCCGATTTACCACCAGCAACTCAAAGGCTACCTCAGTACCTTGCCCAAGGACCTTTCTTCACTATTCACGCATTCTAGGTTTGATACCATTGTTTCAGCACCGGCTCATGGGCTTTCCGCACTCTGCTTATTTCTAAGACCCTGCTTTACGAAATCCCTTCTATCTCAGGTTATCTCTCGACTCTCTGACCTTTTTTTTCATTGAACTGCGTGGCCTGCCTAGAAGTAACCCCAGAAATGAGATGGTTTTCTATAAACGCTGGGAGCCCTATATAGAGCAGTCGCTCTCTCCTCTCGCGAAACGCAAATTGAAAGCCATGTTACATGCGAGTAGATATGTGTGTGACTACCCGGGACTGCCCGCTTCCCTGTTTCGACTGACGGTATGATTTTTATTTTAGTTAACATCAACATTGACCTGAAAGACCCCCCCCCCACTCCTTCTATTTCTGGTTTGAAAGGCACTGACCCAAAAGGGCATATGAACGTTCAGTTAACTGACCATTACTGGAGCTTTCTGACCCCCTCCTTTTTCTTTTATGTTATCAGACTATACTGGTTGGTACAGCCCTTTCAGCTATAAAAAGTGACCGCGGCGCCGCGGCGCAAACGTCACAGCATGGGAGGGGCTACCTCGGAAAAACTCGTCTTTCCTGCTTTAAGATTCTTTTTTTTTTTTTTTGGACAGTGATTGCCCTATTATTGGCAGCCTGATGGAGCGATAGTGCAAAGTGACCTACAACGTGGTAGGTCCGCTTAAAGAAAAAAAGCAAAAGTAAAAAAAGTTTGCATGAAAATTAAAAAAAATGTATAATATGGGGAATAGTCTGTGACAACTGTCCCCATGGTATTTTTGTGGGCAATTCTTTTTCGCCAACCATCTGAAAGCAGGCTAAGCTAGGTAGGAATAATTAGGGTTAACTGAAGGTTTTTATAATAAATAAACATTATTAGTGATAAAAATCAAAGGCAATATCATATTTACAAAATATCAAAAACATTTTCGTCTAATTAAAAAAAAATATCTTAAATTCAAGAATTTGTACATGCCCATAATGTGAACGCCATGCATGGCAGTTCTGGGTATGGTATAAAAATCTTGGATATTAACAATTACGAAGATATAGCACTATATTCGAGATCTTTGAAAATTCAGACCAAGTCCCAATATTCGAGATAAAAATTTGTGATTGGAATATTCAAGACCAACATTATTTATTAAGGCATTGTAACGTACCTGGTTACAAAAGGAATAACTTTTTTTATCTAACTTAGCAGATGGGACAAAGCTTTGTAATGTCAATTATATGTGCGAGTAAAAATCCTATTTTTTTTTATTTTTTTTTTATTAACTTTTCAAACTTTACATACAACAAAATAAACAGTGGAAGAAAATAGAAAATAAATCCACATAGCTATGTTACATAGATCGTGTAATCGAGCAAGGAGTAGACAATGCATAAGAAGTAATATAACTTGTGAGATAAGCAAGGTGTCAATGGGAATCATCACAGGTGACGGTTATAGCATAAGGCATCATAGTAACATTACATTGAAGAGGTTGTGCAGGTAGTGTGGATAGGTCATGCATCAATTTCCTTTTTTTTTTTTTTTTTTTTTTACAATTTTATTGGGGTTTTCAATTTTTCACAACAACAAAAAGAAAGAAGAAACCCCCCCCCCCAAAAAAAAAAACAGAAACATAGTACAAGGCTAGATAACACTTGCAAGTTACAATCAAAGCGTAGCATGAAAAATAAAGTAGGTACAGAGATGCCTGCAACCGAGCAGACTGATCATAACCATATAACAGTTTAAGAAACAGAATACAAAATACAAAAAGCATAGGC
>CM070032.1:86659754-86697841 GCA_036250615.1 Ptychadena robeensis | reverse complement strand
GGTGCTTGACCTGGCAGCTATATTTCTCCTCCTTATCCCAACTTTCCCTGGGAATTTTCAGTATACTTGTAGCATGAAAATTTTCACTGCTGTCAGGCATTGGGGGTGTAGATGTAATGTCCGAGTTATAGATGCTTCCGTCCTTTAGCCAATGAACCCCAATATTTTGGGGCCAGAAATGGGAGATTGTGCATGTCAATGTCACCATATCCTTTTCGTTTCCATAACAAGAAGAGGCTAAGATGTTAACGTTGGGAGGATTTGGCTTAATATCTTTAAGATCTAAAACATAAACACAATGTGTAAAGATAATCAGTAGCAGCTATAAAAAAGTAGATTTATACTGATATATAAATATTAAAATAATTTTTCTCTACACTGTGGACCTGGGTTTCTAAGGGGAGGTTTCCACATCCATCGCAACTCACTCCGATAAGCGCATTGCTTGGCGGGGATCCCAACGGACTGTGTTCAGACATCCGCCGATGCAGAGGTTCAACGTACTCCACTACGTTCAGCCTTGCATTGAAGGAACTGCTCACTGCTGTCAGAACACAGCATGCGCCAAGCAGGAAAGTGAATGTGCTCTGTTGGGACCTCCCACTAAGCAATACGCTTAGCGGAGGGGGTCCCGACAGATGTGGAAACCCCCTAAGCCCCAAAAAACTTTTCTCACCATAACAATTGTAGCAGCAGACCAAAGAAGAAAAAAATAAAGCAATAAACACTGTGTGTAAAGCAAGAAAGTTTATGGATTTTGGACTATTTAAATAAATTGTTTGTGCACATGCATTATTGCATTATTATGTAAACTCTCTTGCACATCATGCACTTTTATTTTTATATTTTGCGCATAACAATTACCCTTAATGATATTCATATTCTTGCATATAAGATACACATGTACAGTTTGTAACTGAGTCGACAAACAAGATCACTTTTTTCTGTAAACCACTGTTGCATTTGAGGCACTTTGTCAATACTATATTATGAATATATATTGTAAGATTCTTCCAGATTAAGACACCTAATAAATAGAAACGTTACTTAAAAAATCCTCCTATGCAACACAATTTGGGATGTGTGGGCATACGTCTCAGATCATCCAAACACCCAGAAGTCTGAGCATAAATTCTACAAGTGGGCATCTGAAAAGGTAAGTATATATGTGTCTTTATTGTTTTAATAATGCCTATCCTATTTTTGGTAACTTCAGACCTGATAGGGAATCTTCCCTTTTGCAACACTTCCTTCTCATAGTTAAACTGTAACACAGTAATGATGTGGAGGCTTACAGTGAGTGCAGAGGAGACTAAAGCTGGTAATACACCTTTAGATCTCTCTATCAGATATCCTTTAGATCTACCAACAACTATGTAGTAGTATAGGGTCCTTTGCAATTGAACACAGGTAGACTTGATGGTTTAGGTAGTCCCTCGTATTACATGGTTTTGGTAAAAAAAAGGAGATCTAAAGGAAATCTAACAGAGAAAATTAAAGGTGTATGGGGGCACTAAGGGTCCTTTCACACTATATGCGATTTTTAAAGGAATGCATTTTTTATAGGTATGCATTTCTGCATATATACAAAAAAGCATCCGTTTTTCACATTACACCTGTGTTTGCATTTAGCTTTTCCGTTTGCGTTTTTGAACAAATCAAAAAATGAAAAATGCAAAACTTTATAAAAAATGCATACAGCAGGGTGTTGTAAAAAAAAGCATGTTGAAACGCATGCAGTAGGAATGGTAACATCAGTTGTCTATGTAAAAACGTACGCAGTAAAAAAACATGTGCTGTAAAAAGCGAATGCTTTTTAAAAACGCAACACAATGCAATCATATAGTGTGAAAAGGCCCTTAAGCCTATTTTTATGACCAAGGCATATGGATAGACCTAGACAAAGTGATACCTACATAAAAACATGTATTGTATAGAAAACTTGTAATGCAAATCTGGTAATGCAAGCATGCAAAAAAAATTATGGATCACCTTATGCCCAAGTGCCATAATCCCTATTATCATTTTATATAACTCTAAACAACAAAATAATATTTCAGCCACCCATATACCTTTAGATCAATCCATACAATTTCCATTAGATCTACCAACAACTATGTAGTGCTGGGTCCTCCCTGATAGAAGTGATTGGAAGGTTTAGAAAGGTCCTCATATTACATGGTTTTGGTAGAACAAAAGCTGATTGTACAGAAATTGTATGGTAAAATTGTGAGGTGTATGGGGGGCCTTTAGATTCAAGATGGAATCACTAAAGCTAGCCATAGACGTGTTGACTTTTGCACGATCAATCTTAGGTTAGATCATGTTGTGTGATTGTACGAGTGTATACCAGTCTAAAGACCCCCATACACCTTTAGATCACTCCATACAATTTCCATTAGATCTACCATCAACTATGTAGTGCTGGGTCCACCCTGATAGAATACATAGTGATTGGAAGCTTTAGAAATGTCCTTATATTACATGGTTATGATAAAACAAAAGTTGATTCAACAGAAAATGTATGGAAAGATTGTAGGTTATAGGGCCCCTTAGCATTGATCAACCGTATCACCACACAGTGTGATTGAGTTAAACACGATCAATTTACAACGTACTATTGAGTGCATGCGATTGAAAATATGATCGTAATTTGCATTCCAAATTTGATTCTTATTCCGATTCCAAATACGATTGTAATTATGATTCTAATTCCGATCTAATTCGATTTTCGTTTGATCGACTTGAAAACCGATCAGTAAATTAGAACTGTGTATGGCCACCTTAAGCTATGTTTACAAACATGTTGTGCATTGTATGTGGCCAGTTCACCTGTGTGACCAGTTCATTGTTGTGTGCAAATACTACTGCATCATTTCAGTGTGTGTGCTATCAAAACTTTTTTATTACTTTTGTAATTAAATAGAGTTTTTATTCTTTTTGGATATGTTTTATTTTTTTATTGTTTGTGTTGTTTCATTAAGATCCTCACCACCATATTTAAGTCCCTTAATATAACTACATTACTTTATTTTTATTTCTTTTAGGACACATTAATAAAACACGGTTTAGATTGTGGTTTTATCAAATGCTGTAGCTGTTTATTTTTGTACATGTATGTTTTGTACATGTATTTTTGTACTACAATAAAACTTTAATAAAGTTCGATGTTACACATGTACTGGAAATTTACTATGCAATATATTTACCATTTATTTTTGTTTTACCAACTTCTGGCTTAGAACAAGGCTGCTTCACCACACAAGATACCTCCTTGACTGAGGTCCAATCATTAAAGTTAATGTTGTAACTGTATGTCAGAAGACCGTCCCCATTTTTAACAGGTTTGCCAGTTTTATTTGTGTCTTTGCCATCCAATTTTAAAATGACTTTATGGGCATTTGAATTGTAACCTTGAATCTTGCATTTTATTGTAGCACTGCCACGCAGAAGATCTTCTCTGGTAGGCATTTCCACATCAACAGTTGGTGTGACAAAACATCCTGGGCAAGCTGAGGGCAGAGACAAATTTATTTTATTTATCAGATACACATATAAAATTACAATTGCACAATACAAATTGTAAAAAATGCAAGGTGTATAAAATGCCATGAAGCAACTGCATTTTAAGGTCCACTCTAACTGAAGTGTTTTTTACAACTTAAAGGGGTTCACTCTAGCATTTTTTTCATGCTGAAGTCATTAGGTATTCTGTTTGTACGCTGTATATATCAAAACCACTTGACATCTGTATGTGTAGAGCTGTATATCACTCTATTTAACTCACCATGAATGTCAATAAAAAAAAAAGTGAGTAAGCCAAAAAACGCTTCTAAGCTGCAACAGATAATTGCAGAACCCTGGTTCTCTCATACACAATCCCACCCACATATTTAATATTAAAATAAGTAATACATGAAGAACTTATACACTATGAATGTGTCGATCAGTCGGCGACCGGTGAGCCAAAAAATCGGGTGCTGATCTTAAGCTAAAGAGGTTAAATCGGCACCCGATTTTTTGGCTGACTAGTCACTGGCCGATCAGCGAGAGCACGCCCCCATACACCTTACAATCGTTCCATACAATTTCTGTACAATCAAATTTTCTACCAAAACCATGTAATATAAGGACCTTTCTAATTCTTCCAATCACTATGTATTTTATCAGGGAGGCCGCTATACTACACAGTTGTTGATCTAATGGAAATTGTATGGATCGATCTTAAGGTGTATGGGGGACTTAAGCGTGTATGGGGGGCTTAAGTAAGGAATGTAGTATAGTGCCACTGACAATGCAGGGTAATGTCCCCTTTAATTTTCCAGACCATAATCCTCCCGGTTAATTAAGGGGAGGAAGGGGAGGGCCCGAGGGCTCACCCCCACCCACCTTCAGAAGCTCAGTAGAAGGGCCCACCCCCCCTTAAAAGCTTAGCAGGAAGATGTCTGATGGAGTGGAGGTAACTGGGCACACGATCCACACCAAGACTCTATACCTGCCTCAGAACGCTGGAGAGTCAGTGCATCCCTGCCAGTCTGTGGTGGTCTCCCTTGTTTATGGGCAATTATAACAGTGCTTTATCATATAACTATACTTATATACATTATATATATAACTGCACTTATCATATATGAGTATACATATTTTTGTATTAAATTATATACTGGATTACATCATTTATCAATGGGGTAGATTTCTGGGAGTTCTAGGCTATTTTTAAATCTGGGACACATAACTTGGGGGGATATTTAAATATAGTGAATCCACTATATATATTACATGTGTAATAAGTAGTCTAAATAGATGTCAGGGGCAACAACATTAATAATCATATTGCTCCAATTGTTTAGTTTTTACAGCTGTGCATGATTGATAAAACAAAAGAAGGGTTAAGGTTCTCAAACCTAAGAAAAAACTGTTTCAACAGATCACACCTGCAACAGATTAGACCTTAAAGCAGGGAACACACGCATAGATATGGGCTAGATCCATGGCCGATTCGGCCATCTATCTGGCCCATATCTAATGAGGCCACCTCAGTCTTTGAGCGGGTTCAATTAATCCTGCTCAAAAACAGGAATATCGGACATGACCATAAATCACGGTCGATGTCCATTGCCATCGCGCTGCTGCCAGGAATCTCCAACGGCTCATATATCAAGTCATGTATTCCCAGCTTTAGGCCAATACTTTTGTCAGTAGAGCATGGACAGACACCTGACAATGATTCCACTTTTCCTCCATTCTACAAAAAATGGATTTCTTAGTGTTTCTTTTCAGAACAATGAGTGTGGTTGAACTTTCTATAGTGGACAATTAATTCCATTACCAGATCTTTTTAAAAGAAATAAAAAAAAATGGTTGGATTAGATTGGCTGTAAACTAGAAATGAGTAAACAACAACAAAGCAGGCAGTAATTTATGTGTAATGTACACACACGCAAAGATGAGACCTGCACTCACTGCACAAGCAAAGATCCCCCTGGCCAAGTACGCAACATATGATGATTCTGCACACTGAATGAATTTCCAACTTTCTTTATTGACGATAAAATCCACAAAAAACAGAAAGAGAAAAAGAATTAGGTACCCCCTGGGGGTCACCTAGTCTCTGACACATTTCAACCCCACTCATCCAGTGTGCGGAATCTCTACATTTCTGCATATAAGTGATTTTTGTCTTCAACATCAATAAAGTAAACCATTTTAGACTCATACTTTGTTATAAAATAATTGTCACATATTGCACATGTATTTTTTACCTAAACATTTGCTAATATTCTTCATGTGATATTGTTCTTGAATTTTCACTTGACATGTGTATTCCTCTCCACTGTCCCAGCTCTTTCTATTGATAGACAGTGAGCTTCTTCCAACGCTGTCACCCGGCGAAGTCTGCAAACTATTGTCATTGTAAAGAGCTCCATTCTTAAGCCATGTTACAATAGTATTTTGGGGTTTAAAATTTGATATGAGACATACTACTGGACCAACGTCCACTTTAGCTTGATCATCACAAGAAGGTAGCAGGACTTCAATAGTTGGAACATTAGCATGTTTGCAGACATTATCTGTAGAGGAACCATCACATATAAAAGAAATATATTAATAACATTAGTTGACATTGTGGATATGCAGAAAGATTCATTGACATATGTATTGCCATCCCTACTGCTTACTGTCTTCTGCATATGCCAGTTGCCTGCCTATTATTCTGATCCTCATGTTTCTATATTTTCAGAGCATTTGTTTCATTTAAATTTTTCAATTTCTTTCTAAATATGTAATTTAAAATACAGCTCACATATTTTTCTCACGACAGGTTTCCTTTAGATGTTATAGTTTAAACTATGAAAGAAGAAATAGTTGCAGTAATCAGTTTATGGGCATATATGGGTCAGTGTCCAAACCAGCAGTAGGAACATTTCTGTGCATAAACATTCAAACTTATCATTATGGTGGCCAGGCTAAAAACCTAAACACAGAGTGTAACACTGGCTGTAATGCTTTAGGGTTTGCCTCCCAAAAAAGGAAGGCACACCATAAGCTGCCTACTGTGCAAAGCTCCTGACATGCCCAAAGCACTTGATGATCCACTTGGCTGAAAGCAGATGAACCTCGTACTTGTAGATAAGTTGAAGTCCTGCCCCATTATTAAGTGCATTACGACCCCAAAAATTCCAGTGTGATACTCTGCTAACATACAGTGAGATATAACTTGCTGAAACATTTCATACATTTGTACAGTCTGAAACACTACAATAGTGTTGAGTGGCATATGATACATTTAAGTTTGCGTAATTTTGCAATTGTTTGCACGGATATTCAATATTCTGAATAAATAGATTTGTTTGATTTCTACGGCCTTACATGGTGCATATGTATGCGACCATGTGTGAGCAGTGTTTTTACATAGAATTGCTTGTATTGTGCATCGCAATGCGCATAGATGTGGGCAATGTATGGCAGTGACCAATCACAGGGATATTATGTCAAAAATTGGAGTTTGCGAATATCCGGCCACACATTCGCAAAATATTGTTGAATATGTAATATTCGTCTAATATATTCGAATTGTGAATATTCACGCTTAACACTACTGTACAATTAAATTTTGCATTGGTATACAAAGTTATGCCACTGGGCAGGTGAATAAAAGGTTTCAAACTGAGTTTTCTTTTAAGTGCAAAAGACACCCATTATCACAGGTGTATATATTTTGATAAACAGCTTAATGGTTAGATAACGGGTAGTATGAAAAAAATGCAATTGCGATAACTTACTTCGATTAAGAGTCTTGTTAGTGCTGCCATAAGAGCAAAATAGTTTCTTCGTCTCCCAGTCACTATAAGGAATGGTTGTAAAACTGGTGCGGAGTCCTTGGAACTGATTGCTGAATTCCAACGCGTTTAAAGTGCTTCCATCAGCCCTTATTTGTAGCTTAACATCTTTCTTTTCTGTTTCATATTGTAGAAGACAACCAACCATTACACTTGAGGAACCTTCAAATGTATCACAGCATGGAATTAAGGGTAGCAGTGTTTTGTTTCTCTTGTCTGAAAAAAAAAAGGAATGCAATTAATTGAAGGTTTAAAGGTAAGATTCAAAGAATAAAAAAGGCAGACTTAATTCTTAAGTTTTCAATACATTTCAGCAAGTTTTATTAACGAGTTTGGTAATACTTCTAACAAAGCAGGGATAGACAAAAATTATTACCCCTCTTACTCCAGAATATACTATTTATTTATGGGTAAATGGAAGTGACCACAACATATGGGGAGGAGGTTCATGCAACAGACACTCCTGGAAGTGACACACGTAGAGTAAGAGTCTTGAAAGTTGCTGAAAGCAGAAGACACGAATGTGGGATATTCATATGTATTTCCATGTTTTTTAACCAAGCCAGGTTGATTGAACCTTTGGCAGCGTTTAATACTGTCCCCACTACAGTTAATACAGTAATGTTTTTGGTTAATGTGTAGAAAAATGCAAAAAAAGACCTGTGCAATGGAAACTGGAATCACACAGTACTAAATACTATAAGTTCATATGTCAACTGCATATATTTAATAAAATATAATTTTTTAGAGCAAGTTAATTGCACTGGTTAGGAAGTATTAAAAGGCTCTCAAATTGACCAGAGACAGCATGATCACTGTCAAATAACCTATTCTGCAAGAAAGGATGGTCAAACACTCAGAGATATCAATTCCTGTTCGATGGGGACCAGTTCTCCCCAGCTTGCAGCCCGTTTTGTGAGAGATTCACTCTCACGACACAGCTGGGAGCTACAGAAAGGCAGCCCACCAAAACACAGCCTCACACAGAGACATGCTGGCCACGCCCCTTCACAATAACCAGTGGAGTGTGCTATTTAGCAGCACGTCCAATACTTTGAATGGAAACTCACATGGAAGGCATACATGGGTAGATTTGAGCGTGCATGGTGCTCGATTGTGCTCGAATCTATTTACAAATCGACACATGTGTGCCTAGCTTTACATTCTACTGCTGCATACTGTCAGGACACTTCCCACATGAAATTTTTACTAGGCATACAGAACATTGATGCTATGTTTTTGGTGTACATTCTTGATTATTGCAGCATTTAGTGTGCATTTACATGTGTTGGTTAGCAGAAGTTGGCATTTGAAGTTGTATATAGAGATGGTCAATGAGATGCTAATATTTTGATATAAGCATGCAAATTGTATGAAGACTGAAACTGAGCAGAGAAGTGCATTAAATAGATTTGTTCAGAAACTAACTGCATAACATTTGCATGCTAATGTACATTTCAGCATCTCATTGACCATCTCTATTTGTACATCCTATTTTCCTGTTCTTATAAAAAGTTATCAATTTACTATTAGTAGAGTGTTGTACCGTGTTAGCCATTGATGTATACAGAGAATTCGGAGTTTATGTGACACAATTTATTGTCTAACTGAAGTCATTAGAGAAGCAAGCTTTCGGGATGTTGCAGATGCCTTCTTCAGACATAATACAATTCTGGTTTTACAAGGACATAAATATTGTAACAAAAACAACTGTTTTCTCTAGACACACTTGACTGATTGAGGTGAGTGTGAAGGGTTGGTGGAGATACAGTTCTGGCCAAAAGTTTTGAGAATGACACAAATATTTGAAATTCGAAAAGTTGCTGCTTAAGTTTTTATAATATCAATTTGCATATACTCCAGAATGTTAACAAAACAATTAACAAAATCCCCAAAAAACCTTTCCACTGCATTTCATTGCTGTCATTAAAGAACCTGCTGAGATCATTTCAGTAATCGTCTTGTTGAGAATGTTGACGAGCACAAGGCTGGAGATCATTATGTCAGGCTGATTGGGTAAGAATGGCAAACTTGACATGTTAAATGGAGGGTGAAGCTTGAAATCATTGTTCTTCCATTGTTAACCATGGTGACCTGCAAAAATTGTGTTGCATAAAAATGGCTTCACAGGCAAGGATATTGTGGCTACTAAGATTGCACCTGAATCAACAATTTATAGGATCATCAAGAGGTTCAATTCTTGTTAAGAAGGTCTCAGGGCGTCCAAAAAAGTCCAGCAAGTGCCAGGATCGTCTCCTAAAGAGGATTCAGCTGCGGGATCGGAGTGCCACCAGTGCAAAGGTTTCTCAGGAATGGCAACAGGCAGGTGTCAACACATCTGCACGCACAGTGAGGCAAAAACTTTTGAAAGATGGCCTGGTGTTAAGAAGGGCAGCAAAGAAGCCACTTCTCTCCCAAAAAAACATCAGGGACAGATTGATCTTCTGCAGAAAGCATGGTGAATGGGCTGCTGAGGACTGGGGCAAAGTCATTCTCTGATGAAGCCTCTTTCCGATTGATTGGGGCATGCCAACAGTAAAGCATCCTGAGACCATTCATGTGTCCAAGGGAGTGGGCTCACTAATAATTTTGCCAAAACACACAGCCATAATTAAAGAATGGTACCAAAACACCCTCCAACAGCAACTTCTTCCAACAATCCAACAACAATTTGGTGGAGAACAATGCATTTTCACGCACTTAGTGGCTCGGAGACCAAAACGTTGAAATTTTGGGTCCATGGCCTGGAAACTCCCCAGATCTTAATCCCATTACGAACTTGTGGTCATTCCTTAAGAGGCGGGTGGACAAACAAAAACCAACTAATTCTGACAAACTCAAAGAAGTAATTATGAAAGAATGGGTTGCTATCAGTCAGGATTTGGCCCAAAAGTTGATTATGAGCATGCCCAGTCGAATTGCAGAGGTCCTGAAAAAGAAGGGCCAACACTGCAAATACGGACTCTTTGCTTAAATCTCATGTAATTGTCAATGAAAGCCTTTGAAACGTACGAAGTGCTTATAATTATATTTCAGTACATCACAGAAACAACTGCAACAAAGATCTAAAAGCAGCGCAGCAGCAAACTTTGTGAAAACTAATATTTGTGTCATTCTTAAAACTTTTGGCCAGGACTATAGTGATCAGAGTTAGGAAGAGTTATTGGTGGTAATAGAGATAAGAGGTAGAGGTGTAATATTCACCTACCTTAACAATTAAAATGACAACTAACTAAATACCACAGGTTGAGAACCATTGCTTTAATCCCTTCTCACCATAATCTTCATGGTTGATTCTCTATATGTTGTATTAACAAATATTTGTTTCCAGCTGGCTGGGTCAGTAAATAGTATTGTGCTGCTATGTACTCTGTAAAACAAAGTACCTTATTCCTTCTCTCTCCTGATACATACCAATCCTATACCACATTCTCCCTTCGCAGATCAATACTTACCAAGATCAATCGCTGTTTTTGTTTACATTCAGGAAGCGTTTCACCCTGATGCTTATATAAACGTTTAAGCCATAAGGTGTCTTCAAGGTACACCATGAATGTACCTTAGGACTCACATTTTTATATAAAGATTAGGGTGAAAGATGTCAAGGCAACACATAGGGCACATTTATATGATTATTAAGCATTGTTTACTGCAGTGGTGGCCAACTGAGTTGATATGGAGGGCCACAAGTGCGCCCCTCAGCATCATTAAAGGGCCACACAGAACATTTTCAATCTATACTGACTTGTAGAAGCATTTTATTATGAAGACATTACAACAGGCATAGCTAAAAGACATTATTTGTAATTGCTATTTTTAAATGATACTTCAAGCATTAGGGAACACTGTAGTGTGGTGATGCACATTTTGTGTCATATACATCGTCAAAGCTTGTGTGTCCCAATATATAATATACCCCCGTTCATTGGTGGAATAGTGGGAGCATATGCATTTTCCTGTCTGCTGATCCCCCACCAACACTAGAGAAGAGGAGGAGAGGCGAGGTGCCATCTGGGTCACTGATTGGCTTTTGCATATGCCTATTGTACGTTTATCACTTCTTCTCCTCTTCCCACTCTAAGAAGGTCCCGGACAAAGGTCCCGGACACCTGTCAGAGGGGGATCGGCGGACAGGTGAGTTCCTATGACATTAACAGTTTGTTTTTGGGGGCCGCAGGTGGAGGACTGAGGGGGGCCACCAAAGAACGCTCAAAGGGCCGCATGCGGCCCCCGGGCCTCAGGTTGGGCACCTGGGTTTTACTGGAACAAATCCACTGATGGGTGCTTCTGCTCAACACACAATTTTCTCTAATATTAGGATACCTGTTGATGTTTTTGTATTAGTGAGATGTTAGTGTTTAACCTCCCTAGCGCACTGCTGAGGTCCAGATTTCTATACCAAAAGTGCACCATAGACTTCAGTGGAAATTTTTCTTTTATGTCGTAGGCTGTAACTCCCACAATTATGTCTGATACAGGGTTTTAAGCGAAATCTGAATATAATCTGTTTGAAACAAAACAATTTTGTGAAAATAAAAAAAATCAAAATTTTTTAAATAAAAATAATGCCAAAAACCCACAAAAATTAGGACCAGCAAACTATTGGGCTATGTACGAAAGATGCCCAAAAAAAAAGTCTGATGCCCCAGCTGTTCCCATTTGCACTAACCATCTCTCACTGGTTGATTCAAATCCACACCAGGAAGAAAGGGTTACTGCAAAATGGGACCAATCGGGGCATCAGGCGGACTTATTCTGTGCGATATTTAGACATAGGGGGCGAGTTTGAAAAGCAGTTTCTACATAGAAAGAAAAATGCTTTAATGTATTTAACTGTTCAAATCTCCCGCCCGCCTCCCCGAGTGACGTCATACGTCACTTTGGGGCGGGGGGGGGGGGGGTGGGGGAGAAGGACACGAGCCAGCCGAGGAGGATGTAGATGGGGAAAGGGACAGCGTGGAGTGCTCTCCCAGAGCGCCAGATTGTACTGGCCGGCGCACCTCGTCCAGTGCGATTAGTAGCCAGTAGTCCAGTTAGTTGGGCGCTGGCCGACGGTTGCTGCCGTCACTAAAGTATAAGCCTTTACTACCGTTTGTACTTTGAAATAACATTCAAAATGCATTGGGAAAGGCAATTTTTAGTCTTGAGGTCCTTGCTGGAACTCTTAGTGTGTGCCGTGAAGAAGATATACAAATCAATAACTCCAATCTGGAGTGCCTATAATGTCCAGTCCAAGATTTTCCTAATAAGTAAATACAAATGAAGGAAAATCCTATGCATTTTTGGGGCTCAGCCGTCCCCCTTCCTCTGGGCTTTGCACAGCAGAAATTGTGCTTTATAAATAACAGTATGGTTGGAGGGTTGTGATGCTTCAGGTTGCATCTTGGATTTCTAGTTTGTTCTGTAGACCTGATTCTGTTCTCTTTTCAGCCAGTTACAAAAGATCTGGCACCTTTATTTGTAACACAAGGATGAAAAAAAAGGGTTTAATCAGGTTCCATTTTATTCAGCCTCAAAGCCTAATATCAGGTAAATCTTGGACTGGACATTATAGGCACTCCAGATTGGAGCTATTGATTTGTGTATCTTCTTCACGGCACACACTAAAAGTTCAAGCAAGGACCTCAGGAATAAAAACTGCCTTTCCCAAAGCATTTTTAAAGTAATTTCAATGTACAGATGGTAATATAGAGGTCTAACTCTATGGGTGATTGTCCCAACCACCCATTTTTCACAGCACAGTTTTGCAGACATTTAAGAAATGATTCACAGAGAAAGTGCTTTGAAAAGCCCTGAGAAGGGGGACTGCTGAGCCTCCAAAACACTTTGAATATTTCTTTATTTGTGCTCACTCTTTAAAAGCACTGCGCATTGGCGCTTTTTATTTTATATTTATATCTTTAAAACTGTATTTTAGGCTGAGATAGGTATTACTGGTGTTTGCATCTTTAAGTGCCTCCCCCCAGAAAATTACATAAATCCATTCCCTACTTGGACCCACAAGTCTTGAAAAACTACATGGGGTTCCTATATGATGGCACAACAATATCAGGTATTTTATTTATTAAAAGGTCTTTATGTGGAGACCATATGTAATACATATACAAAAAATGTTATAAAAAGCACACAGTTACATCCTTATTAAAATGCATATCACATTCATCATTTACATAATCCACAATATGGTGTCCATTCTCATGTCCTACATGTTTTACCCTCATGGGCTTTCTCAGTGTAGTGCGCTCTGAGCTTTTGATTTAGTTACTAATACGATGTGATATTCCAGGTAAAACATAAATATGTGAAAGGATGATGTAGTCAGTAGTCTGTACACTGCATCAATGGCATGTTGGTTCCAAAATGAACCCCAGGGAAATGGAGGTACCCCCACTTCCCACAATAGGAGAACACCTTCCCTTCCCCTGCCCGAGGTGGGGATATAAACCTTAATATGAAATTGGAATGACAACATGGGGTGGGTTCTCTCACCGCCCCCCCCCCCCAAAAGGAACAACGTCAATTGAATCCTACTGAACCGAAGCTAATAGACTTCATTTCTAGCAACCAATGTTTCTCCACCTGGCTTACATCAGGACTATGGTGCCTCATCTGAGGTGAGGTGAGGCACCAAAGTCCTGATGTAAGCCAGTTGTCACTCCAATTTTATATTAAGGTGTATATCCCCTCCCCGGGCAGGGAACGGGAAGGTGTTCCCCTATTGTGGGAAGTGGGGGTACCTTCATTCACCTTGGAACCTCAATGCCATTGATGCAGTGTACGGACTACTGACTACATCACCCCTTCACATATTTATGTTTATCTGAAATATCACATCGTATTGGTAACTAACTAAAAAGCACAGAGCCCCTACCCTGAGAAAGCCCATGAGGGCGAAACATGTAGGACATGAGAATGGACACCATAACATCATATTGTGGATTATGTTAATTATGGATGTGATATACATTTTAATAAGGATGTAACTGTGTGCTTTTTATAACATTTTTTGTATATGTATTACATATGTTCTCTACAGTAAAGACCTTTTAATTGATAAAATACCTGACATTGTTGTGCCCTCATATAGGAAACCCCATGTAGTTTTTCAGGACTTGTGGGTCCAATTAGGGAATGGATTTATGTTCTTTAAAACTGTCTGACAAAATCAAATCTTTAAAACAAAAGGTATTGACATGTCATATTCCATCTCAAATCTGAAAACTTAAGAGAAGCATTCCTTACTTTAAGTGAATGGGTGGAACAGTGCAAATCAATGTTTTACTCCCCATCAGCCAAAATACAGAACTGGTGGTGTAAAGTGCAAACACAGCCTAATTTTACAGAAGTATTTTTTCCAAACTGCATTCAGTTCTTAACCATTATCAGTGCAGTGAACTGAAACAATGCCTTTAGGGAAAAGGGCTTGAGAGCCAAGCAATGAAGGTTATAAGTGAAAGGTACTAATGCAACCTACAAGCTATAGAACAAAACATCTTTAAACTGAAGGTATTCACATGACTCTTTTCATCAAAAATCACAAACCCGAGTGTAATTTTTTAAATACGAAATAATTGCATTAATCAAGGTGATGTGACCCACTTTCTAAATATATATAGCATACCGAATTAGAAATAAGAAAAAGACCTCATATCCAAAATAGATTCTCCCTCGAGAGATCGGGGGCAAGGGGACTTTGACGGTCACTGGCCTAATGTTATAGTTTTACAGGTACTGTACAATCAAATCTTTAATCGCATAACATAAATAACATTTTTTTTTTTACATTTGAAGAATAAATAACATATTTAATTCAATGCTCAAAAAAAACATATAAAACCTTGCAATGTTGGCCGATAGTTGTAAATACATGGAGTGGGATAATGTCCTGTCCCACCATTCAATACATATAGTCCATAAACACAATGACCATTGAATAGTATGATTCGATGAGTATGATCACAAAAGTGAGGATCCTATGCCACCGGAATCCACCCCGGGGTTTTATATGTTTTTAATTGGACATTGAATTAAATATGTTATTTATGTTACGCGATTAATGATTTCATTGTACAGAACCTGTAAAACTATTACATTACGCCAGTGACTGTTAAAGTCCCCTTGATCTTTCGGGGGGGGGGGGGGGGGGGGGGGGGGGACTAGTTTGGATATGAGGTCTTTTCCTCATTTCTAATTCGGTATACTATATGGAATTTTTTAAGTACAGAACAGTAGGTGTCTATCTATTACCTTTATCATTATACTTTCATAGTTGGCTCCCAAGTCCTATTCCATAAATACATGATGATAACCGAGAAGCCTAAAACAGCTGCATTTCGTTTGGAATAAATAGCTCTGTAAAATCAAGTTATAATTTCACAATATACCAGTGATTCTGAATTTGGCTGATGTGGTATAAAGGAATAAAAGTTCATCAAAAGGCAACTTCTATTTAAAGTGAAATCCAAGCTGTATCAAAATTGAATGTTTTTTTAGAAAAAATTAAATGTACATAACATTACTGCATTTTTTTACATCTGTGTTCAATTATAAGTTTAGGATAAAATATTTAGGATAAAATAATCTTAGCCAAATATGTATTGAAATGGTGAAAAAGTTTTAGAGCTGACAGCTAAGAAGCTAGCACCTAAACACATTTTTGATAGTCTGTTTTCCCCTCTTGTACTGTGATAATCAGTTGTATCCCTCCCTCTTCTTCCTGCCTCCACCCCCCCCCCTCCCACCCACAAAATTGGAACTTGTATGCCTGTTTTCTAATGTTTTATATTGTTCCTCATAAAAATATTGAAGCAGATAATCTGTTGTAAAAATCTTACAGGAAGTTAACAAATCTCAACAGAGCTTCCATTGACAGAAAAATGAAGGAGCCCCTAAATGATTGTTCGCCGCGCCTTTAGCGATTGATCTCAGTCAAAGACATGTCGATCAAACAGGGACCCAACATGTTATTAAATTCCTATTTGATCACCATTACTTTGGATGGGTACCCATTCAATGTATCGGCCAGGGAATGACCGCATATATTATTTGCATTACCACATTGCGATTGATCATTCGTCAATCATACAGGAATCGACCCATGAATGGTAAGCTAAATTTTTCCCTGATCTATTCAGAAAGAAACACATAAGTTTAGGGGTTTTTCTGTAGGTCCCTCTTAAGAATATGATGAAAAAAATGGCAAGATTGGAGAACACAACTGAAATGAAACAATTAGATTATAGATCAGTGTATAATAAACACAAAGAATTAGCCAAATCAAAATAAAACTTGTTTGCTCAATCTTTAAAAATTCATTTTGATAAAACATCAAGACATGCCAGTTAATGAGCATTGGCAAGCACGTTTGCATTCTGTTGTTGCACATTTTTGTGCTGTTTAACTTATCATAAGATCCCACCCTACTTAAAACTTTTAAACATTTGCCAGGTATTGCCATTGACTGAAACAAAATGTTGCTTTGAAAACCTTACATGCAGAAAATGTTTTTCTTAATGTTCCTCATAAAATTGGGGCAAACAAGCACTCTTAAAAGTATTGCTTTTCTATTAATATAACAGAATGAAACACAAGAAACTGTTTAGAACCATTGTAACTCAGCAGAAATCTGATCTGATCTGATCTTAATCTTTCATCCGTAAATGGTATAACCAGTCCTAAATTTCCTCCTAAATATAGGAGTAGAACCACAGTTTTCAGCCAGTGCAGTGTTTAAGAACCATATTTGAAATGGCTGCATTTACCAACATTGTGTTTAGTGAACCTATTTTTACGTACAATGGATAAATATTCAATAAATATTGAAATGTATTCTTATTTAATTTATAGGCTATATGCATACCAATAACTACACAACCACAAAAAAAATTATATTACATCTTTATTTAATGATATTTCATTTACATTGAAAATAAGCATACAGAATCTTGTTATCTACTACAATAATACATATTATACAGGATCTTGCTAGCAGGAGATATTTACAAAGTTGAACTATATAGAAAAGCTGAGTATCACACTGGATCATGTGTCAGTATATTCTTCTCCAGGACAATCCAAACATCATCTTGTATTAGTTATTTTACCTATATGGAAGAGAAGCATAGATGAAAACTATTATAAATATTGTAATATTGAATTATACAGTATATAAAATGAATTAAGGAACGTTATGAGGACTTCATAGATTACATGCGGGAGTAATGCCATCCTTGACCAGCTAAGTAAGATGGCCAAAGAAGCCTAACATGCAAGAAGACCAAGTTAAGGTATCAACTCTAATAGTGAACAGAGGGAAGCTTTTCAGCCAGTCGAGTGGTCAAATTTTTTTCAAACCATTTTTACCATTTTGAGTTATTTGCAAAGCCCCTAAGCATGGTGTCAAAGCCAAACTTGCTGGAGATGTAGAGATGGGTTGGGGGTATACTACAAAATGTATGGCTCTAACACAAATAGTTTTAGCATAAATTAGGTTAAAAGTCAAGTCAACTTTGAATTGAATTTATGCAACGACATGTGATAAAGCAAAACTTTGTTTCCCCAATGTTCCCACAACTCTTCTCTACATCTACTGAAATTGGTGATGATACCATGTTCAGGGTCTTTACAAATCAGCTCGTCGAAAAATTTGACCAATGGGTAGTGTTCAAATATGGTAGTGATGATTATGGATTGCTGTTTTCCAATGTTTAAAAAAATTTACATCTTTGATCAAATCTTGATAAAATAATTGCTCCAACTTCAATTAAAATCCTTTTTTTTAAAAAGATTTTAATTAGATCAACCTTTCAACAGTTGCAAGTTTTTGCAACTGGACTTGCTGATGTTTTGTTTACAGATTTTTTCTAAATATTGGACTGGCTTTTCATTTCTACATTGAGAAAATCAGTTTATTAATCAGATAAATAAGGGATATGTCATGAAACCTCCAGCAAGTCTAGTTGCTTTGACTTACTACTGTAGATATGCTATAACCTGGATGAATGAGAACCTCCACAGACATTTTATTATAAATCATTAAAATGTTTAAAGCTGGGCATAGACGTTCGATTTATGGACCGATTTAGGGTGGGCACGTTAGATATGGGGCCGATCATGCACAGCGGTCACCTAACTGTCTATGCCCAGCTTCATAAATAAAATAGTGGTCAGGAGGTCAGTGGGTGGGTGTCTGCATGGAGATTGTGACATCACAAACTGACAATGATGCACTCAAGACTGCCTGTCTGAATGGAGCCTTAGTTGTTTTTGTTTACTGTCAGTTCTATCATGAATAACCCTGTGTTTAACTTCTTAAAGCATGCATTCTAATTTCCAAAGACATAATTACATTTTCTTATCATGGTCTAACAGAAATTAATGATTTATCTCATTTCAATGAACCACACCTTAAACAAAGTGACAGTTGCACTGTAGAAGAGGCTCAGCAGGAAGAGCACTATAAAAGTGGAGGCAGTGGTCCAGAGATTATCAATATCATCATCCTCTTCTATATAGATAATACGGGCTGTTGGAATGTGACAAAGGAATACAATTAATTACATGGCATCATCAGTGTTTAAAGAGTTAAGCTGCATGGTTGTGTACATGTTAAAGTGACAACTTTAATTAAAAATACACATAAACACAAACAACCACGCAGAAAGGCAGATTAGAGATAATTCGGCTACTAGTTTGCATTCTATTTAGAATAAATAATAATAATTGAATGCTATTATTCATCTACCTTTTCCTTAGTTTAAGCTACAATATTTTATTCAGGAACCCCTGATATTGTTTGTTATTAGTTATCCAATAGGATTTGCTTACTTTGGTTAAGAACCTATTTTGTTCAGTAACTATTTATCTTTCCATAAAGTATATACAAAGTATAAACAAAATAGTATATACAAAGGTTATTGTTTTACTTCCTCTATCCTCTTTTTATGGTTCTGCTCAAGTACATTGTTGATGTTGAAAATGAATGCCATGATATGGGAATGGGAATAGTAGACCTAGTTAAACTGTAGGTAACCAAGTGAATGGTAGAGTACAGTTTATAAGTTCTCTTACTATGTTGTCTTCATGAAATAATTTCTAGACAGTATTCTTTCTTTACCATACTACTGATAATAAAATAAAATTATAGGGATGGGACATATATAAAACCTCTCATAGATTTTACTGAAATTATATTTATATTATTAGAGCCTTGCTTTCTGTGTCATTCTTTTAAGCTGATCCTTTGTATATGAATATAGTACATTCTCATATGTTGATAAAAGGTTTAGGGCATAGCATCATGACTACTTAATTTGACTTCTATACTAATGTATAATTATGTAACCTCTATTAGAGAATGACATTTTCACAAACTTGATGATTTTTAACATGAGTGTAATGTAATGCAACATTACCATTAACTAATTTTTTATTTATCGGTCATTAAATTCCATTCTGAATTCAGTTGATGTTTAGACATCTAAGTAGCACCTGAAAGTGTGACTATTGCAGATTTGCAACTTATTATTTACCTGCCTATTATTTCTCAAGTGACAGTGTTTCACTGGCGGACTACAGAAATTGTGCATCAAAATCAATAAAAGACAAATGCCTCCATTTATATCTATCTGAGCGTGTCATATTAATATATATATATAGATATATATATGAGTGTCTCAGATATATCCCTACATACAGACTGATTTTGAGTTTGTTACAAGATTTTATCTCTATTTCAAACCCTATCATTTTAATTTACAGGAGACATTTGATGACAGTAGGATAAAAGCTGGGAAGTGTTTCAAAAAGTTGTCTTGGCTATACTTCAAACAGTGCTTCACTTTTTTTTAATCCTTATTGGATAACCTATTTATATATTGTTTTTAGAACTTTTATTGGGTAATCTGGATGTTTCTTAATCTATTAGATTGTAGGCCTGGAAGTGAAGCCAAGAGTTTTAAATAAGAGCTTTGAAAACATTACATATGAACTTGTGATAAGCTGTGATACTCATATTGGAGGTGATATAAGATGCCATTTCTATTTGCCATAGTTGGATATCTTTTTTATTGTGCAAAGGTTGATTTATTTTTAATATTGATAGTGTATTTAGCTACCATAGGGGTTAACACTATAATATTTTATATAAATATATTTATAAATAAGTATAATGTATGTGGACTTGTTTACTGGATACAGCATTTGTATCTACTTCCTCTATTTTGCATGTCTCTGATTCTATAACTAAGTTAATAATTAATTTGAATAATTGTGTTAATGGGGTCCTAGTGAATATTACCTATTTGTCTTCTAAAAAATTTTTATTTTATTTTATTAAAACAAGTGTAGGTAGAACAAAAAGGACAAACATGTAGCACTTAACAGGGAATTAAACAAGGACACAATCAATGTTAAGCAGAAATAATGGGTATGCATTTTGTGGACATTTGTAATTGCCTGCATATTTTTGCAGTGGAGATAAAATATAACTTGGACATATGGATGTGTTAAAGGGGCAAGTATCAAAATAAATCCTTTGATCTGTTTTGTATTCTTTCCTGTACTAGTAGTTCAGTATTGAAATTTCCCAGTTTTTATATTATTTAATTAAATCTGATCATAGATTTCTCAATATTGGTTTAATGTGGCCACAGACACTAAACAAGACTCTTAAGTAATAATAATCCTTTATAAAGGTGAAATGTACATTTCGATATTGGTGTACCCAAGTTTTTCTGTTTTTAGGGCAATTTTAAAGATGGTTGCATGAACCACACAAACACTTCTATATGTGTGAGTTTATATATATAACTGTAAGTGTAAGTGGCACATTTTTTCTTAGGATAGATTTTTAAGTTCTTAGGATAGATTTTCTATAAAGGAATTCCAATTTAGTCCTTTAGTCCACTTTGGCTTTTAGTTTCAATTTTCTAAATCTTGAAAACTGATCTTGTAGTGTATGATGGGTTAGTGGAATGCATTGATATTTGCCCATGTTATTGTTGACTGTGTGTGGAAAATTGGAATCTGGGACAACTCAACTTCAACAACCATTGTTATTTGTTAGCGTCACTCTGAATCATACGTAACATGACAGCTACACATACACATACATGAAAACAAGCATTTTATAAATTGATTTTTTTTATTTCTACTTTTCAGGATGCAGAAAGGGTTCATTGACATAAATGTACAAAAAAGCAGACTGACAAACACCAAGATGACACTTCTTCGTCCATCTGCTCATTTTACTCTTCACACAAGAAAGAACAAAAGACAATGTTATCTGGTTATTATTTAAAGACTGTTAACAAGTGTCAGACATATAAAGGGACACATTTACATGGGATGGTTTACCAGCAGTTTTGTCAATGGTCCTTTGGACGGTGTGTAGTGGTAGCGATTCATGACCAACTATACAGGTGTATGCTTTTCCGCTGTTCCAATCATTAACATTTGGAAGGGTTAATGTGCTATAGATAAAATAGGTTTTCTTGCTGGAAGAAGTTATCTCTTCCATGGCGGCAGTAGTTGTAACAAGAGACTGCTCTATGTTATCGCTATCTATCCATTTGACAAATATGTCTGCTGGGGAAAAGCCTTTACTGAAGCAAGTGAGAGTAGCAGTTTCCTTCTTGGCTAATTCATCTGGGTGTGGTGGGAATAAAAGGACTGTTGGAGTTCTTGCATCTTGGTCTTGGAACAGAAAAAACAAAATATTAGGAGAAAATCTACATAACATATAAACATCAAGTATGTCAATCTCGTGTTTAATCTGAGATATTTAAATGGAAAAAGTACAGAATGGATGGCACAAATTAATGGATCTGAGTGATTTGTATGAATACATATAACTTGTTCATCCGATCATAATAATTTCTCTGATTATGTAAACTAAAAGAGAAAATCAGCAATCAGCAGGAAAGTGTTAGTAGCCTAAGAATCATTTAAAATGATTGATTGCTGCTTTACACCACCAGTGACTATATATGTAGCATTTGTAACCTCTGCTATATTAAAACAAGTTTTCTTTAAAAGGTAACATGTAAAGACAGATGGGACCTTATAGGACAGTGGGGTAGCATGAATGCATTACATATTCCATATTGTTTTTTGCCTTTACGTGCACTTAATATATATTAGATTCAGAAATGCAGTAAATACATACCATTTGGTTTAATAAGTTGAGCAGTTACAAGAGCGGGAAGTTCAGGATGGCTCACTCTGCACTCAAATGTCTTTTTTTTCCAGTCATCAGGACAAACTGTTGCAGTGGCCTTGGCACTGTATCTCCGTAAAGAAGTGCTAAATATAGGATCTTCTATTTCAGTGTCAAGCCTTTCATTGTTTGCATACCAAGTGACCTCTAATCCATCTTTGTTTTCCATGCCAGAAATAATGCAGGTGAGTGGAGCAATGTTCAGGAGATAAATTGTTTCGAATGATGGAGGTACTGCAGTCACTTTAATTTCACCAGGGAGCTGGGATTCTTGGGCTGGGATTGAGCAGTAAAAAAATATATAAATAATACAATTAATAAAAATGTAAAAAAACGTTTTTCTTTATCAACATGTGGACAATAAGAATGTACCTGGCTCCTGTATAAAATGCAACTATTATATGAAGCTAGAACTGCATTAAAGTTTTAGCTAGCAGTCATTTTCCAGGGTAGCGGTGGAGCCATTCTCACTTTTAATCCCTAGGGAAAAGTACACTACTGGATGGATGATTTAATGTAATCTGCATACTGTAATCTGTAACTAGAGAAGGGGAGGTTGTACCTATTGCAGTAACTTAGTGTAATGTTAGGCCTGTCGGAACTCTAAGTTGAACTATTAACCGACATTGAAAAGAGCCTTTTTCTATGATGGCTTTGACTTCTATGATGGCTTTCTTTTTTTAGGAAGTATAAACTGTTATGTATTATGATTTTATGTTTTGCATTTGGTGGATCGGATGGAATGTCAAACAACTTACCACATACAGCTGATTTGCTTATATTCTTCAGTTCAAAGAAGTCAGAGGCAGTATGTTTTACTACACATGAGAATATTGTATCCGTATCCCAGTCTTTTTTAGATACTGTAATAAAAGAGGTTACCCTGTAACCTCCATTTCCATCAGAAACTGCTTTTTCGGTAACGGCTTCGAGACTTGTTTCAAATTTCTTTAGCCAAGAGATTTCAATAGCTTCAGGAGAAAATCCATAGGCAATGCAGCTGATAGAGCCATTACCATTTTGTTGTAAATCATCATTGATGGGAGCCTGAATAGTTACAATCGGTTTCTTTGAGCTCACTAAAAAGATATATATGAGTTCAGTATCTCTCCTCATCATATAATACAGATCAGCAATACACATCACTATAAGTATTAAAAATACTAATACAATACTAGAGGCAATAATCTACTACTACTCCATGTGATCTTCTAAGCAACATGTGACTATAAAATTGAAATTAAAAGTGGCATGTTAATCAATGTTCCAATGGTATATATATATATATATATATATATATATATAAAACATTAAATTCAATGCTAGCTTATTATTATGCAACAGATGTTCAGATAAAAAAGGACTTCAAAGTTGAAAATTCAAAATTGTCAGTAAGCATATAGTGCTTGCAAAGTTATAGATCACTGACTAATTATTTCTTGAAGATGCCACTTTAAATACAAATCAATACAAATTTGGGATAGTGAGCATTCCTTCAGTAATGAGGTAGGTTTGCCAAGCACTATTAAGGGGCTTGTTCAGTAACTGAGGCACACAAGTTAGTAAGCCTAACTAGAACATTGTGGGACTTGCTAGTGACACCTTGCATACTACTGGTTTACATAAAATGTGTACTATGCAAAAGTACTTTTGAATGAAGATACTGTATGAAGATACTGAATAAATATGTATTGATACTGTATAGTTAAAAAACAAATTGAAAAACAAGATTCTTACCATCTTGAAACTGAAGAGTTGCAACCTTGTTACCCTCTGAATGTTTTGCAGTGCAGTAATAAATGTCACCATTTACCCAGGTGTTGGTTGGCACCTTAATTTGGGTGGTTGCTGCATAGGTGCCTTCAGATCTTAATACGGAATTGTATTTCTTGAAGCCATCGGAAAAGCTGCTGTTGACCTTATCTGCCCAGCTGAAGTCAATTGAGTTTGGGAGGTAATTATTGGCTAGGCAACCAATGATGGTGCTCTGTTCCTGTGACGTGCCGCAAGAAATAAGTGGAAAGAGAGATGGAGCCTTTGGTGTTGCTGAGAATAGAAGCAAAAGTTGGAAGGAATGAGTATTATGGTTAGGAGCTGGAGTGAAGTGCAAGTTAAAAGAAGTGATATGAAGATATCTGAGTTTTGGTTTCAACTCAAATTAGATATAAGGTGGTAGTTAGGTTTAACAAAGGAAGCTTAAGATTTAGATCAAAGTTAGAAGTAGGATGGGATTTCTGAATAGGATATTATTTCCATACATGTTTTTAATATTAAGAATTTATAATAATTAATTTTATTTTATTTATTTACTTTTAGTATCTTAATCACTGCACCAGCTGAAACACTGAAACACTCTCAATTCATGTGACTGGCCAATTGTAACACAGCAGTATAACAAGGAAAACTTATATTTAATATATTATTAAATGCCAACATTGCCTATTTGTACCTATCCATACAATAATATGCTGAATATACTAAGGGCATGTGTTTTAGTGTATTTGGTATCAAAGTACATTACATATTATTTGCACTTATCATCTTCAGACTGTCACTTGTAGCAAAAAAAAAAACAATATACAATGTGTTATCAATTCCATTATGTTGCAACCCCTTTCCTTGAAAAAGTTCCTTGAAAAACCTCTTCCAATTTTACGTTTGTTAAGCAGCATTTTACATGTACCATCTAGAACTCTGAGCAAAGCTTTGTTATAAAAACCCCACAGACCAGGTCAAGTATTTTAATCGGATTGTACTCAATTAGGCCTGGCACATACCAATTGGATTACATAAGGAATGATGTTTTCAAAATGACCATTTGACAATATAACAGTTTTGATTAGAAATATGGTCTATGTATGTAAAGTTGAGTTCCAATGTGTATTCCTTATGGTACCTGCACAATTTTGTTTTCTTTTGCAGTATACAAAACAACCTTAACCATACCTTAATTTGCACCATACCATACACTCGTATCATCATATCTGTGCTAATTTATCTTCATTAACATAGTTCAAGCTACACAGAAATTAGTTTTAGTTTTCTCTACAGCAAGGGATAGATTCTCTGATGAGATGCTCTAAGTAATTGTACTATGAATTCTATATGATGAGACTAAATATATAAAAGGAAAAATTATTCTACCCTGTATGTGATATATGATGTGTCTCATATCTAACATAATACCTGCCATGTATTCCATTAATTTTGTACACAATGTGGTTTACATTCAGCTATTTATTTGTCCTGCTTTTAGTATTTGTCTTCTACTGTATAGTTGACTTTCAAAAACACTAATAATATCAGCAGTTGTGTTGTACATTACTTTCAAAATCTGCAGTAGTGTCCTGTACATGGTGTCATGTAAAGCAACGGCACTACTGTCTAAGGCAGTGATGGCGAACCTATGGCATGTGTGGGCTCTGTGGGCATGCGAGCTGTCAGCCAGCACAGAGGAAAGAACTGCAGCCTATTGGCTCTCAATGCTGTCAGTTCTCTTCTCATCTCTTCTGATTGCACACAGTGCCCCATACCCTCTCCTATTCTATCTTATAAGGAAGTAGAGTGTGTGTTTTCATGTTTTGTGTGTGTATATGATGTGTGTGTTATTCAAGTTAACTTGCTAAGCTGGCACTTTGAGATAAATAAGTGGGGTTTGAGTTTCAGTTTGGGCATTCAGTCTCTAAAAGGTTCACCATCACTGGTCTAAGGTATATAGCTCTTGCAATTCCCTTAGGTGTACAGCACATGCTATACATATCATTTACAGTTACCATACTGTCTACAGTACAGTTCTTACTAACTTTGAACTACATACCTATTTCACTCTTTGCTGTATAGAGGATACATATATTCTACAATAGCATCTACAATATCTAATGTTATGCTTACTATGATATACCTCATTTGCACTACCTTCTAGTATATATAGATCTTTGGATAATATTATATTACATTGTATATTACATGCATTGTATATTGCTGCTTTACTGTACAGAAGTTACTATGACATCTGCTGTGTTGTATACTATATGTTTCACTCTGTCTGAATCTGTTAGTCTATTTAACATATTTCAAAAATGCTGTAGCATACAAGGTTACCTGTATACAGCAACTGCAATGCAATTCATTGTGTTGTACAGAAATGCTGTACTGTACAGTATACTGTATACAAAACCTGCTATTCTATTAATTGTGTAGTATAGAACACGCTGTACTGTACAGTGCATGCTATATTGCACTCCCAAAACCAATAAATATATGGTACAGAACACACTGTAATTTACAGTATATGTTATATTTACAGCATCTGTTTAACCAATAAAGCCAGATATATTATATAGGGTACACTCTACCATAAACTGGTATAGGAAGTCTGGTTAAGCAGACTACTAACCATTGGCTGTACACTGTTCACAATGTATGCTGTTTTATTTGCTGTGCTGAACACAGTGTACACTACCACCTGTATTCCCTACTGTATCATATTTGCTATGCAATTTATTGTGGTGTATAGTATATGCTATAGTATGGCATATTACAGAATATGCAATACAGTGCAAGCTATAGCAATAATTGTTTGGCATGGGATACTCTATTCTTTACAGTTCATGCTATACAGCAACCGCTATACCATTATTTAAAATGCTACACAGTATCAGCTTTAACATTAATGCAGTATATTCTTCAGTACAGACTACTACACACTATGCAATACAGTGCCAGCTATACCATTAATTGTGGGGTGCAAAAAAACTGTATATGCTATACACCATCGGCTATACAAAAAAAGTGTAGGGTGCAAAGCATGCCCAACTGTATAGTATATGCTATACAGCATCTGTGCAGTACAGAACCTGCTGTATTGTACAGCACATGCTATACAGTGACAGCTTCACCAATAATTGTTTGGTACATAATAAGCTGTACTGTACAGAATATGCTATACAGCCCTTGCTATACCATTAATTGTGTGGTATGGAATAAGCTGCACTGTACAGTATATGCTTTACCGCATTGGCTATACTATTAACTGTGGGGAGCAGAACATGCATTACTATACAGTTAATGCTATGCAGCCCCTGCTATACAATTACTACAGTATATGCTACAGTACAGAAAAATACAGAGCAAGCTATACCAATAATTGTTTGGTACAGAATAAACTGCATTGTACAGTATATGCTATACACCATTGGCTATACCAATAATTAGGAGCAAAACATGCTGTGCTATACAGTACATGTTATGTAGCCCCTGCTATACCATTACTACAGTATGCTACATTACAGAATAGTAAAGTATATGCTATACAGTGCCAGCTATACCATACATGTTGTGGTACAGAATACGCTGTACAGTATATGCTATACACCATTGGCTATACCATTAATTGTGGGGTACAGATCATGCTGTACTATGCTATATAGCACCTGCTAAACAATTACTACAGTATATGCTATAGTCCCAAAAAAGTACAGTATGTGCTATACAGTGCCAGCTATACCTATAATTGTGTGGTAGGGAATAAGCTGTACTGTACAGTATATGCTATACAGGATCTGCTATACCAATAATTATGGGTAGCAAAACATGTGGTACAATACAGGATATGCTATGCAACCCCTGCTATACCATTAACTGTGTGTTGAGGGGAATACACTGTGCTATACAGTATATGGTATGCAACCCCTGCTATACCATTCCTACAGTATAAGAAACAGTACACAATAGTACCGTATATGCTATACAGAGCTAGTTATACCATAAATTGTGTGGTACAGAATAAGCTGAACTGTACAGCATCATGCTGTACTATATAGTATATGCAGCTCATACTATATCACTACTTTGTGGTACAGAACATTCTGTGGTGTACACTATATGATATCCAGTGCCAGCTATACCAATAATTGTGTGGTATGGAATAAGCTATACTATACTTTGCTATACAGCATGTGCTATATTCTGCAGTATAGAATATGCTGTATTTTACACTCTATGCTATACAGAGCTAGCTATACCAGTAATTGTGCGGTACAGCATATTCTGTAGTATACAGTATATGCTATACAATGCTAGCTATACCAGTAATTGTACAGTAGGGAACATTCTGTATTGTACAATATATGCTATACAATGCTAGCTATATCATTATTTGTACGGTACAGAATATTTTGTATTGTACAGTATATGCTATACAATGCTAGCTATAACAGTAATTGTGTGATACAGAACATTGTGTATTGTACAGTTTATGCTATACAGAGCTAGCTATACCAATAAATGTATGGTACAGAACATTGTGAATTGTACAGTATATGCTATACAGTGCTAGCTATACCATGATTTGTACAGTACAAAACATTCTGTATTGTACAGTATATGCCATACAGTGCTAGCTATACCAGTAATTGTGTGATACAGAACATTCTGTATTGTACAGTATATGCTATACAATGCTAGCTATACCAGTAATTGTGTGATACAGAACATTCTGTATTGTACAGTATATGCTATACAGTGCTAGCTATACCAGTTATTGTGTGATACAGAACAGTCTGTATTGTATAGTATATGCTATACAATGCTAGCTATACCAGTAATTGTGTGATACAGAACATTCTGTATTGTACAGTATATGCTATACAGTGCTAGCTATACCAGTAATTGTATAGTACAGAACATTCTGTATTGTACAGTATATGCTATACAGTGCTAGCAATACCAGTAATTGTACGGTACAGAACATTCTGTATTGTACAGTATATGCTATACAATGCTAGCTATACCAGTAATTGTACGGAACAGAATATTCTGTATTGAAATAAACTGTACTATCCAGTATATGCTATCCTTTACCAGCTATTTCCATTGCCAATATTTGCTATACAGCATGCGCTATATTCTGCAGTATAGAATATGCTGTATTGTACAGTATATGCTATACAGTGCTAGCTATACCAGTAATTGTGCGTTACAGATAATGCTGTATTATACAGTATATGCTATACAATGCTAGCTATACCAGTAATTGTGCGGTACAGATAATGCTGTATTATACAGTTTATGCTATACAATGCTAGCTATACCAGTAATTGTACAGTACAGAATATTCCGTATTGTACAGTATATGCTATACAATGCTAGCTATATCAGTAATTGTATGGTACAGAACATTCTATATTGTACAGTATATGCTATACAGAGCTAGCTATACCAGTAATTGTACGGTACAGAATATTCTGTATTGTACAGTATATGCTATACAGAGCTAGCTATACCAGTAATTGTACGGAACAGAATATTCTGTATTCTACAGTATATGCTATACAGTGCTAGCTATACCAGTAATTGTATGGTACAGAACATTCTATATTGTACAGTATATACTATACAGAGCTAGCTATACCAGTAATTGTACGGTACAGAACATTCTATATTGTACAGTATATGCTATACAGTGCTAGCTATACCATTAATGGTGTGGTACAGAATATGCTGTACTGTACAGCATAGGCTATACAGCACCTGATTTGGTATGCTATTAATCCTGCTGTACTATCCAGCATATGCTATGCAGCCCCTGCTTTACCATAAATCGTGCGCTACAAAACATTCTGTATTGTACAATATATGCTATCCATTGCCAGCTATACCAGTAATTGTGTGGTATGAAATAAACTGTACTATCCAGTATATGCTATCCTTTACTAGCTATTTCCATTGCCAATATTTGCTATACAGCATGTGCTATATTTTGCAGTAAAGAATATGCTATATTGTACAGTATATGCTATACTATGCTAGCTATACCAATAATTGGACGGTACAGAATATGCTGTATTGTACAGTATATGCTATACAGTGCTAGCTATACCAGTAATTGTGCGGTACAGAACATTCTGTATTATACAGTGTATGCTATACAATGCTAGCTATACCAGTAATTGTACGGTACAGAATATGCTGTATTATACAGTTTATGCTATACAATGCTAGCTATACCAGTAATTGTACGGTACAGAATATGCTGTATTCTACAGTAAATGCTATACAGTGCTAACTTTACCAATAATTGTATGGTACAGAACATTCTGAATTGTATAGTATATGCTATACAGAGCTAGCTATACTATACGGTACCTAACCATCTGCTATGCTGCCAGCAGTTGTGTCTTCACTAAGAATGTACAGAACATACTATTCAAATAAGCTGTGCCTTTTGATTTTGTATAGTATATTCTACCTACATTCAGTTAAGCTACACAGTGCTTCCTATGATTAATTTATGTTTAATAGTTTCTGCTTTAAAGACAATGCATCTAGAAAACTAGTGCAATTACACCTCGCTTCTTCCCTATTCAACAATATTCTAAGCACCAGAAACCACGCAGATATAACAGTTACCTAATATGGACACTGTAATCTACTACTAATATATAAACATAATAGCAAATGCAGACTTCTAACAATGTAATACAAACAAATTCTATTTGAACCTTTACACTACATGCCCAAAACAAGCATAATACATTTTATTCTGAATTCCTCCAATGAAAGCAGAACAACCACATCATTATAAGGCACTACAATTTATATCATAGACTGACATTATTTAAACTGAAACAATTAGTATTGCCATATATAATGTATAGTTTTATGATAATCACTAGTTAATAAGAGTAAAATCCCTTACTTTTTCCAGGTTCCTTTAACTTCGATTGCTAAAATTACTAAATGGGTTAGGAGTAGCACACACTTAATTGCATATATATATATATATATATATATATATATATATATTTGTATATTTATAATATATATATATATATATATATATATATATATATATAATTGTATATAAAAGATATATACAATATTATATATATATATATATATATATATATATATATATATATATGTATATATATATATATACATAATAAATATTAAATAATAACAAATAATAGTAATAAAAATTTAAATTAAAAATAGTAAACATATGTATATATACACATATAAAATAGTAAAACAATAAATATACTAAAAAAGAAGTATAGTAAATATATATAAACTTTACATATTGTTAGAATTTTAAATTACTCCAATATCAAAAAATATATTATATTTACTGTGTGTATATCTAAATTGTTATATAAAATTATATATATATATATATATATATCTATATATATATATATACAAAAATAGTAAAACAATGACTTTACTAAAAAAGAAGTATATTGTACATATATATTTATACTTTACATATTGTTATAATGATAAAATATAGTATAAATATAAAAGATTTATAATATATAAGAGAATAGATATGAATTATAGAGATAAATTAAATATGTGTGTTTTCAAAAACTAAATAAATAATAAATCAATATTATAATAGGCATATTATTATTAACACATTTTGATACAGATTTATGTTAAAAAATAGCTCATTAAAGGTTTGAAAAAGCTATTTTCTAAAAATACATTGTGTGGTAATATTGTTTTTTCTGGCCTTGGACACCTGTGACCACTGAGCCATCAGTGTGTGACTTTCAGATCTAATTTTGGTGATACTGAAATCTCTGTTGATACACATCTGTGAGTTTCAGTTGCCACCCATTGCACCTGATGGTTTCACTTCTTCATAGAAAAGAAACCAAGAATTTCTAGTACAGCAGTACAGTTTGAAAACTAAAAAATACATATTATTATAATTTTTTATATAATTCTTATAAAAAATATTTTTTTAGAGGTTATTAGTTCGCTCAAACTAATGTTTAAAGCCAATTGATTCTAATAATGATGCTAATTAAACATTGTTATTATTAAAAGTTACTAAATTAAATGTAAATACTAAACATTTTTAAAAATTCTTAAACAATTATCAAAAGTATATCATCAGAATAACTGAAATGTTGCCTTTTGTTAAAAAAAACAATATTTAACAGCATAATCTGTAAATTGTTGTTACAGTGAGTTAATCACAAAAATGTTCAGTTATTCTATGATTTTGTTTGAACTAAACCTAAGTTTTTATTTAGGATATGTGGAAAATAAGTTACATTTCCTGCAATATATATTTTAATTAGGTCACATTAGTATTTTTTTAACTCATAAAAAGGTCAAATTATTTTATATTCTATGGAAGTAGAAATGTTTTCTATTAGGGCAAAAACTTAAATTACAACATTTATAAAACATGATAATTAAAGTAGACAAAATGCCATTATTTTGTAGATAAATTAAGTGCAAAAATAAAAATTTCATTTTTTCTTTAGTTCAAAAGTTATTTTAGACTTAATATTACATTTGGTGTCAATCAAAAATGTTATATGTATAACAATCACTTTAGAATTATCCCAGTTAGAATTAATACAAATTAGAGATTTAAAATGACACTATTGTCATCAGTGCCACGTGTTTAACCTAAATTACCACATTGTCTTTTGTCACTATTTTTATGACATACAGTTAGTTAAGCATTAAAGTTTTAGTTTGAAATGAAGTTCTTACCTGCTGTTACAGCGACCTGGGTGCCGGGACCCCAGATATCAAAAGCATAGTAGCACATTACTTGATCCCTGACCATGTGCTATACAAAATTTCTCTTTGAAAATAGGACTCACTACAATATAACCAACTATCCTATTTCATCTCATCATATTACATAAATTACATTTCTAAATGCTGCCAATGTATAAATCTGCCCTTTTATAACAATACTAAAATTTGTGAAAAATAGGAGTTAAAATAGAAAATCCAGTATTAAAGTGAGTAAAATGTCACTTATTGAAAATCTTTACAAAAGGTTATGATCACAAAAACATACCACAAATATTTGAAGCTAAAAAGTTACCTGATGTGACGGTGACCGTTGTCCCTGGTCCCCAGCTATCAAAAGCCCAGCACTGTGTGTCCTGCAGCCCAACTATCCTTACAAAAACTTCCTAAGGCTCCCTAAGTCATTATTCTTTTTTAATACTAGGTCATAAGTATGCGAAAAAAGACAATGTCATGTTTTCGTTGAACATTAAAGTAATTGATACCCAGGTTGATAGTGATAAGCTGCATTGCAACAGAACATTTAAAGAATACAGCCTGAAAATTTAAATTTCATCTCTAAACACAAAAAATCTCTGGTAGTCAAGTGAAAAGGTGAGAGAAAGAGTGAGTTTGGCTTACCTGAAGTGACCGTCACAAAGGTTCCAGGTCCCCATGTATCGAAGTAATCACAGTGAGACAGTTAGCTGTCACCTAATACCAAATACTATAAGCATAACTGCTGAGACTTGTACTGTAGGTTTGTATGCTAGTCCTGCCTCATATGTTCTCTCAGCTGCTTTTACCACAGCCCTTCGGCAATCATGAACGTAAAAAGTTTCTTAAAGGCAGCAACCTATTCATTTCACATAAATATGTGAAACATAATAAATGTACTAACAAAACTTTAAATCCAGATCTTTGTAATAAAAAATAATGATACACCAACAGTAGAAGCAATGGTGTATACAAGTCTAAACCCTTCAATTATTGTTCATTCAGTTCAAAATGCTCTTGTTACAACAAATTACATAATTAAATAGTAGTGAGAGCAGACTAAATAAGAAGAAAGCAAAAAACTTACCAGTTGTTACTGTGACAAAGGTCCCAGGTCCCCAGATATTAAAGTAAGCATAGCCCACACAGTTTAATGTGATATTATCCACAGAGCAAAAACCAAGCAATGTAATGGGATCATGTCATTTTTTTAACTAATCTGAACATTTTAAAGGATGGAAAGAAATAATTGTCTCACCTGCTGTGACTGTCACATATGTGCCATCTCTCCAGATGTCAAACCTGTTGTACATAACATGTTACGTTATACCTCTTCTACTGTTTAATATCTGTGTATCATGCTGCCTTTATATATGCTATAAAACTAGAAAATTATGTCTTTTTTAGTAGGCATAGCAGTCAGGGTTTAAAGTGTCAAGAAATTATCAGGCTGCTCAGGAAAGAACATGTGATGGTATCGTACTGTCTTTTACTAATAAATATCTTTAAATAGTAAAGCTAACATCATCCAATGTATACAGTGGCTTGAATGTTTATTAAACATGGATCCCGGCTAAAAAAAGCCAGGATCGCGGAAATTACTGCCTCATTGGCTGCACTGAGTAGGCTAGAAACCCTGCATAAATCTAACATTTCTCCGGCTATTTTGTTGGAACTCGCTAAGACTAGAGCCCATGTACTCTCTTTATATGATTTCTCCTATCGTAAATATCGAGACCAATGTAGAAAATCCTTGTATGAATTTGGGGATAAATGTGGAAGACAACTGGCCCATAGGTTGCATCCGCGTGGTAAGGCTGCCTTTATTCCCCTTATCAAAACACCTCAAGCAGGCACCTTGTCCTGTCCGTCTGACATTACATAAGCCTTTTTTCATATTACGCCGATCTTTACTCACTTACATCCCCAGTGTCGGGGCCTCTGTCTTTGTCCGCTTATATTCAGGAGACATCTGCTTGCGTTAGATGATATCCAGGCATTGGAGGAGCCATTTAGGGAAGACGAGGTGTCTGAAGTTATTAAAACATCACCTGCAGGTAAGAGCCCTTGCCCGGACGGATACACGCCTCAATTCTATAAAGTGTTTTGCTCTCAATTGACCTCTGTTCTTTCCTTGGTTTTTAATTCTATCTCTGCTACCTCTACCTTCCCCCCAGAGTCTAGAAGCACATATTTCTTTGATCCCTAAGCCTAATAAGGACCACACCTGTTGTGGGAACTTTAGGCCTATTTCTTTAATTAATCTTGATGTGAAGTTTTTTTCTCAATTAACTGCTAATAGACTCAAGTCTTTTCTTCCTTCTCTTATTCATTCAGATCAGGCAGGATTCGTTCTGGGGCCGGGAGGCACATGATAATACCATCAAAACTGTGCTTCTACATGAGGCAGCTCGTCATCGCCAAATCCCCTTATGTTCTCTGTCAGTAGACGCAGAGAAGGCCTTTGATAGGGTCAGTTGGCCCTTTCTGGAGGCCTCTCTGCGTCAAATTGGAATCGGCCTTTTCTCCTACAACGAATCATTTGTTCTATGTGGTCTCTCCCCATCTATCTTTTCCTCCACTTCTCCGAGAACTGTCTCGATTTGGGACTCTTAGCAATTTCAAGGTAAATTATGCTAAATTAGAAATCTTAAATGTCTCGCTATCACCCTCTGTTATGTCCTTATTATCTTCTAATTTCTCCTTTCGAATTTGTGTTGGTTCTTTGAAATATCTCGGGGTAGATATTACAGCTGATCCCCAAGAGTTGTTCGAATGTAATTATTTGTCACTTTTTCAGAAACCTAAAGCCCTTCTTGCATCTTATAACACAAAGATTTATTCTTGGTTTGCACGGATGAATATCCTAAAAATGTATATCCTACCTAAAATGTTGTATTTTTTTCAAACACTTCCTGTTTCCCTTCCAACTAAATATTTGAAATCACTGACTTCACTTTTTCGACAATTTACAAGGTAAAGGCAAGGTAGAAGGGCCCGCGTATCTCTCCGTATACTCAGTCTCCTGAAAACTTGGGAGCTGGGTTTCCAGACCCAGTGGTATATTATTATGCGACTTTACTAACACATCTGGTGGACTGGTTTCACAACAGTAAAGTTAAGCTATGGGTTACACTGGAACAGGATTTGTTAAATAGGGAATTGAGCACCCTTCCCTGGATTCGTAGAGGTGCTGAGATTAAAGCGCATCTGCCTTCCCTTACTGTAGCATTGTTGTCCAGATGGGACATTCTCTTACGGACGTCACCCTTTGTTTCAACGTGCCCGGGCCCTCTCACACCTTTGTTTTGAAATCTTGCGTTTCCTCCATCTTTGACAGGTCACAATTTTCTAGGCTGGAATGCCTCTGACCATTTTTACTTCTTTTACATATTGTCACAGGGTTCTTTACCTGGGCAAATGGATCTGCCATATGAAGTGGTTTCGTCTCCCTGATTTTGGCTTCACTATTTTCAACTCTATGCCTTTTATCACTCTTTTTCTGATACAGCTGGTTTATCACGCCCTCTTACCTCATTCAAACAGCTCCTCGTGGGTGAGGAAGCACCGACACACAATGTCTCCAGCATCTACGCTATACTCATTCATGGGGAATCGCCCCCATATCCATCCATATCCATCTGTACATAGGTGGGAGAGGGAATTGGGTAAAACCTTTGACCCTAGTGACTGGACTAGAGCCTTCTCCTTGACTTTTGCTACATCCACAACCAGAAGAGCCCAGGAGACGAATTTTCTCACATGGTGGTATCAATCCAGATGTTTTACATAATTTCGCCCCAGAACGATCTGATAGATGCTGGCGTTGTTTAACCCATAGGGGGGATATGACCCACATTTGGTGGGGCTGTCTGGTTCTTCAGCCCTTCTGGGATAAGATTTTTGTCATATACAACACCATGCATTCCATCTCCTTGGTTAATTCTCCAGATATTGCCCTTCCATATTACCTGGTTCTTTTAAATCAATCAAGAGGGACAATTTACGATTTTTTCTCATTGCAGCACGGGCAGTGATTCCGGGACATTGGCTTTCTATTACCCCGCCTACAGTTTTCGAGTGGCTAGTGGAGCTAGACGAGTTAGAACGCCTTGAGCGCTTGGTGGCGGAGAATAATGGTTGGGCTTGGTGGGGCTTTCGTACTACAGCTACATTCTAGGCATTGCGCTAGCCGAGGTCCGTTGTTAGGGAGCTTATATATCTGGTGTTATATTTGGTAGTTTGTGGTTTAGTATTTTGTATTTGTTGTTTGATATTTTTTAGTTCTTCTCTTACTCTTTCCATGGAGGTGGCCTAGCCTCAAAGTGGGATTATAACAGGGTTGTAGTTCTGATGGTTTAGCTTTGTTCTCTTTTCTTTTTTCTATTTAACTTTTTATCCCTTATGTGGTTTTCCCCTTTTATGTACAGGGTTTTTTTGTGTGTGTATTTTTTTAGTTGTTTTTATTTTATTGGTTTATTAGTAAATACCTAGATATGTAAGCAGAGGGTGTTAGTAGGCTATGTACTGGGACACAATGAATTTGGTTGAAGTGTTTAATACTATGCTTTAGATTGCCCTATAATATATCTCTAGGTATTTGCACTGTAATGTTTTTGTAAGTTGTTGTGTCTAAAGTGTTATATGTGATGAAAACTAATAAACTAATAAACTAATTAAACTTAAATTAAAACAAGGTAAAATTCTGCTATATATTATAGTTTGCAATACTCTAATTGAGACAATTCCACCATTCATAAACAAAGCCAAATATACTTTGCAGCTCTCTCAGATTCTCTTCTCTTAATCCCCAGCACATACATCAACTTCTCTATATGATTCATTTCCCCACAGGGTACCAAAACATTGGAGGAATAATAATATAAGAGCTTTAAACAGATTAAAATATCAAGCCACATCTCAGCTAGTGATGGACCGAACTGTTCGCCGGCGAACTATTCGCGTCGAACATCGCATGTTCGCGT
>CM070032.1:86644230-86655670 GCA_036250615.1 Ptychadena robeensis | reverse complement strand
GGGCGCACTTGGGCAGCTCAGCCTCTGTTGTTGGTGGACCTTGTCCCGGCCCTGCTCTTAGCCCTTTGATCCTGGCAGGGGCTACATAAACAAAAAAACAAAATACTCACATTAAAAGAGGGAAAGCACACGGCCCTGAGAGATCAATCCTTGCAAACATCCTTTAATGTGAGTATTTTGTCTTTTGTTTTATTTTGTTTCATTTTATTTTACCATTTACAGTACCTTACTTTGTTGTACTAGGTTGTGCGTCTCGTGTCCTTGTCCCTAGTAGAGATGGTCAAATTTTTCGACTTGCTAACTTTGTGAGTTGATTGCAAAGCCCCTGAAAATTGCTGGAGATGTAGAGAAGGATTGTGGGAACATTTGAAAAGTTAAAGTTGATTTTCGAAATTTTTACTTGACTTTGAACTTAATTTGTAAAAAAACTATTTGTGTTAGAGACATACTTTCTTTTTTGTATTATACCCCTAACCCTTCTCTACATGATGATGATGATACCATGTTCAGGGGCTTTGCAATTAACTCAAAACTGTCAAAATGGTCAAATTTTTTTTTAAAAATTTGACCGTCTCTAGTCCCTAGCAGTGCACTTAAAGGAAAATCAATGGATTGGGAATGTATGTTTTTCTTGGTGTCTGAAAATAAACCCCAATACAACTTAGCTCTTCTATAATGTGAAAGACCTGAGAAAATACAGAAAAAAAACCTGTTTAGTTTGCCAAAACTCTTTATATAATTTAATGAATTTAACTTAGTAACTAAGTTCACAAAGATTCTTATCTTCCCTCAAAATTATTAATTAAACTACTACTTGCTTTAAACATAATCATAAGTAAACAAAAATTAAAAAAAATATAAATTTCTGCACTATGTATGGGTCCTAGTATATTCTATTGTGTGTAGGCCTTAGTAGATCCAATTTTAACAAGCTCAATAAAATGTTATCATTTAAATACAGTTACTCATGATTTTGCCCCATTACCTTGCCACTGAAATCCTGAAGAGGTTAGCCACCTCAGTGACCCAGGTTTAGGGTCTTTCATTTGTGAATTGAAACAACAAGCATCTCTGGGCTACTAGCAACATGTCCAGAGGCTTTACATTATTTGATGAATATGATCCAGATCATAGTGAATTTTTAAATACTGTGCCCCTCAAAAAGTCACTTTTATTTCACCAGAGTGTAGTACAGGTGAATGTGCGCACTTTGTCTTGTTTTAAATGTATAATGTTTGTACTTAATATATTGTAATTTCTAATTTTCACCATACATTTAAAGTAGCAATATGCAATCAATTTGCAATATCTAATGTCTAATGTTATACAGATGTTTTTTCACTTCTGTAATGAATAACAGGCAATCGCACATAGGTTTATGTACATAGACAAATCACTGTGCCACCCCAGTTATCACTGTGATACAGGTCTTTACAAAAACTGTTAATGTGCAATAACATTAATTAAATCAGAGACTACATTCATATAAATATATAAAGTTATTTCAGTGAAACAGAGGGCCAATCATATTATGGAATTGCTTTGTTTAGAATTCATCATACCTCAGCCTTTTTCAAGTAGGATTGCATGGAGCCTTTACCTCTCAGATAGGTCATCACCAACAACTAGCACTAGGAAGAAGGAGTGGCATTTTTCAAACTATCAAAGTACTAACCATCCAACCAGCCTTTAAACTAAGGAGACAATTTTCCCAATGACCACTGTGGTAAGTTGGTACTTTTCCCACTGAAAACCAATCTATAGGAGCACTTCACCTCCACTGACTATTAACATAAGGAAACACCATTGACCAGCTATGTAAGTAGATGCTTTTCTGACCACAAATGCAAGACCTCACCGATCACCAATGTAAGGGGAATTGTTAACATTATAGTGAGAGTATACCACCAGAGTTTATGGGAAATAGTGATGAGCAATGAGTGTGAGGCAATATTTGCAATATTTTTCACGTAATATTATCAATACGTTTGTACTAATAAATTTGAGAATTTGTGACCTTCATTGCGCAAATCAGCACTTGTACATGCACAGATTGCGCACGTGGTGCATGGTAGTTCCGGTTACTGATGGAAAAAATCTTGAATGTTCAAATTGCGAAGATATAGCACTATATGCGGGATCTGCATGAATTCTCAAAGTGCTGATATTCTCAATAAAAAAATAACGATTAGATTAAAAAAATGACAGACAGTATTCAGTGAAATTTTACTAAATTTAAGGTGCCCATACACGGGCAGATTCTCCCTTCTCTCACCAGCGTGATGATGTTGAAGTTGAAATACTTAAATTCATAAATTTTCTTTCCCCTTATTCAGAGTACCGTGGTATTAGATGGGCTATAGGAAAAAGTTAACTGAAAGTTTGTTGGTTAAGTAAAGAGTATGTCTTTTTTCAAGAGCAGTTAAATCTTATTTCTTCTAATATCCATATCCAGGATGTGGTATAACAGATTGAACCATCTGATATTTCATCCTGTTTTTTATATATAATGTCTACTTGCGGTTTACTTGCCGATTCTTGGCCAATGACAGAAAATATGCATATAATAGAAACATCCTTCTTACTCCTTGTTCTTTTATATATACAGTACATATTAAAGTGAACATTCATGGTAGAAGATGCTATTAATATTTTCTGAGACTCTAACCTTAACAACAAATTTTGCGTAAATCAAATTCATATATGTGGCTTAGTTATTTATGCAGTCTGTCCCTAGTATTAGCAGAGCAATTTTTGTCTTTCTGAGTCCCTTGTAATGTAGTTATCTTACAACCTTTTCCAGCTTTCTTGTAATAGCCTGAACCCAAATGAAACTAAGAAGTCAAGTGGTGATGTAATCCGGAAAGTATTTACTGTGCATCACTTTCTCTACAGTTTGTTATGTTACGGTCTTATTCCAAAATGTATTAAATACATTTTTTCCTGTTGTGTTCACTGCCTTTGCCATGAAGCTCAAAATTTAGGTTAGGTGCATTCTATTTCCCCTGATCATCCTTAAGATGTTTTTGCAGCTTAATTGGAGTCCGCCTGTAGTAAATACAGTTGATTGGACATGATCCGGAAAGACAAATACCTGTCTATATAAGGTCCCAAAGTTGACAGTTCATATCAGAGCACAAACCAAAGAAATTGTCTATAGACCTCTGAGACAGCATTGTCTCGAGGCACAAATCTGGGGAAGGTTACAGAAACATTTCTGCTGCCTTGAAGGTCCTAATGAACACAGTTTAAAACCCCCAGGACTCTTCCTAGAGCTGGCCAGTCATCTGAACTGAGTGATAGGGGGATAAGAGACTTAGTCAGGTAGGTGACCAAGAACCCAATGGTCACTTGGTCAGATTTCCAGAGGTCCTCTGTGGAGAGAGGAAAACCTTCCACAAGGCCACCATCTTTGCAGCAATCCACCAATCAAACCTGTATTAGAGAGTGACAAGATGGAAGCCACTCCTTAGTAAAACGCATATGACAGCCCACCTAGAGTTTAGCAAAAGGCACCTGAAGGACTTTCAGACCATAAGAAACAAAAGCCTCTGATCTGATGAGGCACAGATTGAACTCTTTGGTGTGAATGCCAGGCATGATATTTGGAGGAAACCAGGCACCACTCATCACCAGGGCAAATACCATGGTTGCAGCATCATGCTGTAGGGATGTTTTTCAGTGTCAGGAACTGAGGGACTAGTCGGGATAAAGGTAAAGATGACTGTAGCAATGTACAGAGACATCTTGGATGAAAACATGCTTCAGAGCTCCTTTTAAACTTAGACTGAGGTGATGGTTCATCTTTCATCAGGACAACGACCCTAAGCACACAGACAAGATATCAACGGTGTTGCTTCAGAATATTTCTGTGAATGCCCTTGAGTGGCCCAGCCAGAGTTGAAAGGGAATGAACATAGTTCAAATGGCTGTGAACCAACGCTTCCCAATGAACCCAATGGAGCTTGAGAGGTGCTGCAAAAAGGAATCTGTGAAAAAGTATAGGTGTGCCAAGCTTGTGGCATCATGTTCAAAAATACATGTGGCTGTACAAAGGTGCATGTACCAAATATTGAGTAAAGGCTATGAATACTTACGTACATGTGATTACTCAGTTTTTTATTTTGTATACATTTGCCAAAACCTCAAGTAAACTTTTTTTACATTGTCATTATGGGGTGTTGTGTGTAGAATTCTGAGCTCTCTCTCCAGCTCAGCTGATGCTTTGCATGGAGACATCAGCCGTGATTAATGGTCAACATACTAAACGAGTAAAAACAGATTTCACGGTGCTGCCCTTTGATATATTACTTATTCTTCCAGGTGATAGCGTAAGTACAACATCTTTAGTTGAGTCTTGCCCAACACAGTGAAGATAGGATTTATATTCACCATTGACAAAAAATAATTAATTAAACTACATTGGGAATTTTTTTTACCAGTGCTGCCCTTTGAAATATTACTTATTCTTCCATGTGATCATGTAAGTACAACATTGAAGATGGGATTATCCCTTTTAACTGTAGTAATACTAAAATAGAAAGCATAAGCTGGAAACCTTAAAGAAAATGAATTTCAAGAACTGTTTCAGTCCTCTGCTGTGTTTTTTCATGGTGAATGTTTATGTGCAGAAAACATCCAATTCAGTCACATAATGTATCAGCTAAATAATAGCATCAACCTTCTGAAGATTCCAGGATTTAAAGTTGTATTCTTTAGTCTGGGAAGGTTCTCTTTCATCTAGGTCATAGTATACCTGTAGTAGTGATGAGCGGCATAGGCAATATTTGAATTCGCAAATAATTCTACCCATATTCGTAAATACAATATTTGCACATATAACATTTGCAATGCATTGTTCAAAATGAGTTGTCACATGTGGTATTTATTATCGCATCACGATCATAATACTGCGATGCCTGGTCATAAGCTTGACAGTGTATAATATCTTGAATATTCTAAATTGCCAAATTACGCCGGCATATTTGAGACTTCTCGAATAAATTATATTCTTAAAAAATATTTGCAATTCCAATATTTGAGCTTAACACTATTCTAACTGAGAGAATTTTTCTTAAAGATTTATCTATTAACCTCCCATTTCCCACCCTCATTCTACCCCCCCCCCCCCCCCCCTTAACATCCTCAAAGTCATAAAGGTAAGTATCAGAGTGTTTCTCGGGGTGAGCTTTGTTTGTAAAACAATTTTACACAGAGCTACATTTGGGGTAACCGCTAGGGAGGTTAAAATGAAGAAAGCAAGCTTAAACAGAACTAAATGCTGGTTATAGCAAACAGATTAAGCTGAGTTTAGTGACTTTGTTGATGGAGAATTGCAAATCTTTCTATATTGAGAAAGATAGCTAGATAACTGGTTTACGAGAAAACTTTTCAAGTTCAAGAAAATGTTTCCCTAGTGCAACTCTACCTCATAGCCCAGACTCCAGACAAATGGAGAATAAGTAAGTTTGTTGTCACAAGTAGTACCCAACCAATAATGCTTCTGCACCATGACCTGTGTTTGCCTTGGCTTTTCATGTTAGAGTTCCCTCCAGTTTATTGCAAACCCACTGTTGTCCCATATTTGTTACCTTTTTTGATGACTATCAATTTTTTTTCCCAATTTAATTGAATTGGACAATTTATAGGTCACATGAAAGGAAAAGCCTTTACATATCACAGCATTTTAAAGGGAGCTTCTACACTTTCCAATATACTTTATGTTGCAATATACTATATGTTGCAATATACATCTGCTTTTAGTTGCAGAAATCCTAAAAGAAAGTAAAGTCTAAAATTCATGAAAATATTTTTTTCACTGTTGGTGTAGGTACTAAATGATGTTCAGGTTTATGTACATAGGCAAAGCATTGTGCTATCCCAGGTACCACCGTGATGGAAAGCTTTACAGAAACTGTTAATGTAAATTGGTAATCTGAAACAGAGATTACACCATTATAAATATATATTTAATGCAGGGAAATATAATATCCATTTTCAGACAGATAGAAGGACATTAGCTTTATGTGTGTGGACATCATGGTACACTTCTGTATTGCATGATAATATTCATTTAGTATGAACACATTTAACAATTCTTACTTTCAATGTGAAGAGTTGAAGAAGGTCTGCCTAACCACAAATCATGATCTTTGATTAGAAAACTAGTCACAATTTTTTTCCTATTACAGTCTTCAACCAGGGTCCCATGGATTGCTAGGGCTTGCCAAAATTCTTGTTAGGGGTTTGTTTATTAACAAGCTATTTCTTCTCCACAGATAAGTTACCACAAGCTCCACTTGGGAAGTTTGGGAGCAGATGCGATGCGTTTTTTTAGCCATGGACGACCCGCTCCCATTACTCTCAATGAGCAGAAATCCACTGCCGCGGATTGGCCGAGGTGCAGTGCAAAAATGGAAAAAAATCGTTTTTAGCACATTGACAGTCAAAAGACTGTCAATTGACTAAGAAAAACAAAAACAGCTGTGAAAAACTTTGGGGAAACCGCAAGTACACTGCAGCAAAACTTTCCGCATGTGTTTTTCTGTCCTCGGTAGTGGAGCCTTACCCAAACACCTTTCTATCTTATATATATATATCTTAAGGGGCAATTTTCAATATACCCATCAAGGTAAGGAACAGTCTAAATACTGTCTAGACACTTCCTCAAATGATAACTCCTGACCGGTTTAAAAGAATACTTTATCGACCCCCAATGTATGGTACACTTTACTGGCCTTTAATCAAAGTAGACACTTTAATCAATGTAATGGTTTGTGGAGGAAGGAGAAATTTCACTGACTACCAATGTAAGAGTACATTTTAGTGACCAACATTGTAATGAGACTTTTTACTTATCACCAAAGAAGACACTTCTCTGACCACCAATGTATGGAGGAACTACACTAACCTCCCTAAGCCAACATTGTGGGGTACCTTAATGACAACCAAGGTAAGAAGTGCATTTACACTGAGTAATAATAAACAGATTTTTCTTCCCACTGACCAATGAAACAAAATATTTGCCACTTTTTACAATGGGCGTTGGTTTTGTGTTGCATTAAACCTATATGAAAAGTCTCCTTAAGCATTTACAGACCATATTAAGCACAGTATTAAGTGTTACAGTATTTGAGTATTTAAATGATTTTTTTTATTGTTTAGCACACAATAAACTAGAACACTGGCTTACAAATCATTTAAAGAAATACATATCCGTCCACATATATCCATCCACATGTAGAGAATGAATAAATTGGATCAATTTGACCCAGAGCTGTATTTTTGTTGAGAGCATTTCTTCCATCTAAATGATACACATTGCAAACACTTTATTAAAATATCTGCAAATACATACCTTTCTCTGGATTGAAGAAAATGTTTTTTAATTTCCTATGTCACTATCCATCTTTTCTTTTTATTATCTGGTGTAATCTCCACGTTGAAGAGTTGTGATGAGAAAAGCTGCAGTGTGTGTATTTCCAGGTAAGGTAAGGATAAGCCTTGCTGAGTTTCTAGCCAAGAATGAAACTCTCATTTAATGGGTTGTTTAATTGACTGCACACAACAAGGAAATCAGATTCCTTGGGGCATTATACACTGTTACAGGCAAGCTGACATATTTCAAGCAACAATTTAGCTTATCATTGGCTTGTGTAGCAGGTCCATATGGCACAGAATTTAATAACTTGAGCATTTTCTAGCAGATTTTCCTGTCAGTCCTGCACTGGAAGAGATGGAGCTGTCCGGCAAAGATCGGAGCCCCGGCATCGCAGCTTTACCATTTGGCGCTGCTATAGTGGCTCCGATCTGAAGAAGAAGCTGCTGGAGGAGAGCAGAACCCTCCCCCCACCCCCTGGGAGTGACGTGATGACATCACATTAGGGCGACGGCGGGAGATTCAAGAGTACATCGCACGAAAACTGTTTTCTATGGAGAAAACAGTTTTCAGCGTGATTCCCCAGATGTGCACCATTGCAGTTAAGGGGAAAGAGGGTGCCAAAGGGAATTGTACTGGATACAGTGATAACTGTATCCAATACAATTCAAAGTAAAAAAAAACACATAACACATTTCCAATTGAAAACAAATGTTATTATAAACTAAATATAAACACATACTGTTTTGAAATCTTTCATACAAAATAACGTATTTTATCATTCAAATGATACCTTTATATACTTATATACTGATATACTTTATTTATGTATTTTTTATGCAATTTTTTTATATAATTGTGTGTTTTAAACATGATTATATTCAGGAAATAAATAAATTTAAGTCTATGGTGCACTTTTGGTACAGAAATCTGGACCTCAGCAGTGTGCTAGGTTAAGAAAGCAATAGATAGGGTGAGAAACAATGTAATTGCTATGGGACATATACTGTAATTTGGGGTATACAGCTTGTTTGATCAGAGGTAAAGCATCACGAACAATCTGCAGTCTCTTTCTGGGCTATCACCAGTGCCCTGTCTTTGCTGAGACATGCTGTATATTGGTATTTACTCAGGAGGAGGGGCTGTCCTTAGAGTGGGGAATAGATCTTTGAGTATCCAGGCTATCTCTCCAGGAGGAGGGGCAGTACTGTGAGCAAAAGTGTCCAGTAGAAAGAAATACTTGCTTTGGCTACCAGCAGTGACCCTCCTCCTGAGTAAATAAAAGTATACAGCATGTTAAAGCAAAAAGGAAGCACTGGTGAGATTCCAGAATGGGTCTCTTCTGCTCTGCTGGATGCACAGACGTTCTCTACCCACCCCGCCTTCCCCCGATTTATGATATTTGATATTTTGAATTTTAGCACAAAATATGGTGTTAAACTATTTAGCCACCCCTTAACACTTATACCCAGTGGACCCTAGAGACCCACAGAATTTGTGGCTATCTGTACAGAGAAGGAGTGAGGTTCTTTTAGTATGAAGTGGGATGCATTAAAGTGAACATATTGAATTGACATAGGTGGGTAAAACATATGTAAATTTGGCATACTTGTATGTTTAGAAACTTTGTGTTTACTTATTCAATGTACCACAGTATGACATGGGCATTTGCTAGCAGAGTTAACGATACAGATGTGAGTTAAGAAAAGAGTATGGCCAATATTTTTTTTCAAGTTAAATCTAGTTAAATCTTAGTGTTTTATAAATTATGACATCTTGAGGTTTACTCATTATGCATTCTTGGTCTAAGTAGAAAAAGAAAACCAAAACACTCTTCCCCCTGGATTATTTGAAATTTAGGCTCTGTTTAAAGTAAACGTAGAAAATGCTTCAAATACTTTCTGAGCTGTTGACCTGTATATTATGTAAGATTAAAGTCCTTTTTGCATATTTGTGACACTAATGTCCAACACAAAGTTCCCAGGAACATGATATCTTTTCAAAATGGTACATCATTAGTGATGAGCGAGCATGCTCGGCCGAATACGTATTGCTATGCTCGACACTCAGCGCTACTCAGACAAGCACCTCACCATCTTCGTGTCTATTCTCAGGTCTGCACATTTCGCAGGTTGTAGACCGGCAATCAAGGGTCCGGTAAGTACTGCCCTTACTGCAATGCCAGTAGCCATGTCAGGTGCTGACATTACAGTGATTGGCTGGCTGGAACAGGTCGTTGTGTGCTATATAGCTCCCGATGTTGCATGTTCGGCTCAAGGAGATTAGCTGTTAGCTGTTCGGAAGCCAAGACGCGACCACCCGTGGCCAAGTCACGCATTCAGACCATAAGACGCAGGCACTTTGTATGTAAAAAAAGTGAAAAGTATGTCTTATTATCCGAAAAATACGGTAAGCCATTCCAAAACATTAATCCCCTATCCTACACTAACTGATAATTCATGCCACTAAAAACACACATCTTTAATAAATTCAAAAAATCGATGTTATATGTCATAATTAAATACATTGTTACATATAACATACAACCCAAGCCAACTGTACATTTATTATTACATAATTATACATACACGGACAATACAATACATAGAACATATAACAGAACATACAAGCCAATCCCACAACTATTAACCAATATACATACATTTCCATACCGGCTACCTGTAATAATAACATTAATTATTACATGAAGGCGATAATTACATGAAATATTATTTAGCAATACATAAAATAAATGATCAAACCCCTGAAAATAACAGTACATTTACTTACAGTTAATATATCCACTCCAGCGCTGTAATCCAATCATGATAAAATCCAACAAAGCGAATCTTGAATTTTAAAAAAAACATTAAAAAACTCCAATAAAAAAAAATAATCCAACTTCCATCCGATCAGCTAGTAAAAAAAACAGCCATAAAAAAAAATCCACGTGATGGCGCCAAATAAATCCATTCTTGCACACAATGTTGTGAAAAAAAAATCTTCTGAGCTTCTCTAGAGAGATCCATACTCCTTGTTAATGTTTTGGAATGGCTTATTTAAGGTTATTTGGAAGATTTTCATTGCCCTATTTTTTTATTTATGTACTTAACCGCCCTAGCGTTAGGGACGGCAGCACCTCGTCCAGCACTCCATCTGCTTCTATCGCACTGGACGAGGTGCTGCCGTCCAGTACAAGTCGGGGCTCTGGGAGAGCGCATACTCACACTGTCCCCGTGTCCCCGATGCGACATGCCTCCTCGGCTGCTCGGCTGCTCTTGTCCTTCTTCCCCCCCGCTCCGAGTGACGTGATGACGTCACTCGGGGAGGCGGCGGGAGATTTGTACAGTAAATAGCATGAAAGCAGTTTTCTATGTGGAAAACTGCTTTCAAACTCCCCCTATGTACGATTTTATCACACCAGGTTAGAGAGGGATAAGTGCAAATGGGAACATCTGGGGCACCAGAGACTTTTTATTTTGGCGATATTTAGTACATAGCAGCATAGTTTTGTGTCCTAATTTTTTTAATTAAGGTTAATGTATTTTTTTTTAATTTTAACTTTGATTTCATGTTGTGAGGTGTGTTGTTATACTGGTGGTTTTGAATTGGGTTTGGTTCATCCCATAACAAATGTTGGTGGTGGTCTTCTGTTATGTTTGAAGTGTATCGGATTGCTGTTACTGCAGAATTCTCAGGGTTGCGGTTTTATATCTAATAATTGATTAAATTATTAAATATAAAACTTTCTAGTTTTTTTTTGGTAATTGAGTGTGTGTAGGTGATTTATTTAATGTCAGATGTTGCTGGTATCTGTAATAATAATTGTAATTATTACAGATAACAGGTTTTTACTGAATTTGGAAAGTGTTTCTTGCCGCACTGGTGTTCATGCCTTGGAAGGAGTACAGGATTACTACAAACCATTCCTCCTTCCAGTTTTCTATCTATAACAATTTTTTATGTTTACAGATAATAAATATATGTTCAGCATAGGAGATGGAGACAGAAAAGGGAGCTGTCATTGTTCATGTAAAATTAATTGTTTGGGGGGGGGGGGGG
>CM070032.1:86630667-86644220 GCA_036250615.1 Ptychadena robeensis | reverse complement strand
TATTGTATGTCGATTTAGGTGGTGTTTCTGTCACTTTATGAACTTTTCCAATGGACCAGGCACCCTCTCCTCTTCCGAGCACGGGGTGCCTGGTTGTCTCCCATTGACTTACATTGTAATCGGGTGCTTGGTAGATCACACAAGCATGTGTTTGGATCGAACACTCAACAAACACTTTGGCGCTCGCTCATCACTACACATTATGCTTCTCTAGTAATAGGTTTGTTTATATCTATTAGTCCTTCTAACTCCCTAAAGCTGGGCATACACTTACCAATTCCTGCACGATACGATCCCCTTAAGGATCGGGTTGTGCAGAAATTGAATGCAGCAACTGACGAGGATTGGACTGAAATCAGGGCGGTAAATTTTAGCCCAATCCCATTAAAAGGAAAAGGGAAGAGAGCCTTCATATCATTGTACATGTTTTTTCTAACGGGATGTCCGACAAGCTCATACAGGTGTGGTTGGTAGTTTTTCACAACTTTTGGGCCATAAAGTGTAGTTCCCAAACCTAGTTTTTTTTAAAGAACAGGCATTGTACTATATAATAATACAGGTTCCCAGACAGTAACATTCTGCAAAACCCATGTCTAAAGCTAGTAGAGCTAGATGTAGTTGCTACATTTCTTGATAACCGCAACACAAAAAAATCAAGGTACAGAAGATGACAGAAGATCATCTAAAATAGAACAAAAGAATATGGATATAAAAACATAGATTTAATACCATGGGTAGTGAGTTTTCACTAGAATAATACAATTAAAATCAAATGCCTCCATGAACATTTACCAAAAGTCTTTAAAAATATGACATGCATTTAGGTATATCACTAGCTTTGGCGTGGTTTTGTGATCTGATCCTACTGCACATGATAGTGTCTTTTAAAAGGTTTTGATATCAGTTTATATCACTGTGGCTGTACCACCCACTACTATATACACACATTGCTACAAACCCATACAAATAGTCATCTTATGTCACTTCTAACAGACTTCCTCTGTTATCGGTACGGTTTTGCCTATGTAAACAACTTTGCCAATATATAGTTCTGGCTAAATTGTAATGAGGGGTACATTTAACTTGTATACATAGAGAATAATAGTACAGTAAGATTTTCTTCACATCCAAGAACAATACGAATTCATATGATTTCAAGAATAATGCTCATGTCTCTTTTATGAACATTTGGCATCTTTATAAATATACTCCATGTCATATCCCCATCAATGTGGTGGGTTCTGATCTGTTCTCAATGTACATGGCAGTATCTGCTATAAGGTTTTGATATTAGTTTATATCACTGTGGCCAACCAGCTGCTACTATATAAGCACATTGGTACAAGGTAATACAAATAGTCTATGAACAGTAATAGACTTTTTCTATCCACATTTTAGAAAAGGTATTTAGGTTTTTTTTGATGAAATGCTACTATTTGTTATGTCAACCTAGGGAATATGCTTTGGTGCTTTTAGTAATGGAGGAAAATGTGGCAATCTTTGAGTTATAAATACGGAGAATACAACAGATAGCACTACTTTATATACAAGAATAGGTGTAAGCAAATATCATTGAGGTAATCTTACCAGACCCATGTGCACAGTTCTGCATGCTTTATAATCTCTTTCTAATCCTCATGCAACTAATTCTTTTTAGAAGGTTTCAGTATCACTTTAAATCATTGTGGCTCCCCCAGCTGCTATATACACCATAGTACAAACCAATACAAATAGCCTTTCTGGGCTTCACATATGCATCTGCACAATTTTAATCGTGTTACATTTTTTTTTACTTTTTAATTTTGCATAACAGAGCAACTTCCTCAATATTCATTATTTCGCAACAAAACTTAAAATAGATATGTTAAGTTGTAATAGAAAAAATATGCAATTATTATGTTTTTATTTAGTACAAATAAATAAATGTTTTTTAGTAATTGGTAAGTTCTGTGGAGTTAGATCAGTTAAGGATAAAGCTGTACAACAAAAATAACAATGGCTGTTTTTTTTTGTTCAAATTATTCCCATTGCGGCGGCTTCTCAGACATCACTGGCAGCATTATAGTTTTGCACCACTAAAGCTAGCCATACACGCTTACACCAAAATTGGCGAATGATCGTTTGGTGAATCAATGCACACCACTTTGGGTAATCAATACCTGGCTGATACTTTGGCTGATACTGATAAATCCAAAGTAATGGCAATAGAACAGGGATTTACCAACATGTCAGATCCCTGTTCAATTCACATTTTTTTCAAGTGGGATCAAACACTTAAGGTGGACAGAATTTGATCATGGTTGACGTACATGGCGTTCGATCGAGAAATGTACATAAAATCAACCCATGTATGGGTACCCTAAATCTTATGTGAGACTGCTCTGAATTTAATTTAATAAGAAGTAAAGGCATGTCAAAGCTCTGGAAATAGTGCATTGAACATTATCATTATATAATAACAGAAATAATTTATCAGGGAAAAAAACGTATGTCTTATATTGACTTTACTTATGAAATGTGGTTTTCAATTTCCAAACAACAAGAAAAAAATGATTGTCCGGCAGACTACTCAGCTGTTAATTTTGGGATTTTTTTTTAATGTTTCTAAATCCTTGGAGCCTAGGTGCCCAACCTGAGGCCCGGGGGCCGCATGCGGCCCTTTGGACGTTGTTCGGCGGCCCCCCCTGATCCTCCCCATGCGGCCTCCAAAACCTAACCTGTAAAGTGGTCACACGCTGACCCAGCTTTCCTAATCCACTTTTGCGCTCCTACATCAGTAAAATTGTCAACGTTGACCGCAGAAACCAGGTCTTCATATGAGTGCTGCACCCAGGGGAAGGAGGGGGGTGGTTTTGACTGCCTGTTGGGATCTGGTCCACCACCTGCTGAAATATGTTGACGGGGGGAGGGTCTGGATCGATGCTATGTGCGGCCCTTTAGTGATGCAGAGGGCCGCACTTGTGGCCCTCCATATCAACTCGGTTGCCCACCACTGCCTTAGAGTGTTAGTATGTAGACATTCCATTTATATCTTGTATATACATCTTCAATTGAACTCTAGCTATTGTTACATCTGTCTAAAAAAGAATCAATGCACTATATTTGCTATAAGTAGAGTAGTGTAATTAAATTTGCATCTTTAAAATGATATAATTTACATATTTATGGTACAGTGATTAATAGTGAGCTTTGATACCTTTCCCAAACCCTTAAATAACTATGATACTGTATACATTCCATCTTTCAGGGTGGTAATAGCAGTACTGTATAGTATCAAGATTGCATCTTAAGACAAATTAAAAACATTTGCTTACCTTCCTCTTGACTGATCATTTCTTAAATAAGGGGTAGAATTACCCACCATACCTTTTTCATTCTAAATCGTTTATGCTGTTAAGTTCAAAGGACTTTCTGCCATGTGTATTACAGACATTTCTAGCATTCCTTTTTCACTATTTGCCACAATATCTTTAATTTGGGGTCACTTTTAAACATCTCCACTTTGATATGTGTAATAAACAAATATTTATGTCCTTGCTCCACTCATTTGTAATTTTAGTAAATCAGGCCAGTCATCCAAGATAAAAACTACAAGAAAATATTTGGTGGCAAGATTTGCCTTTTGGCGAATTTTGTTTTCTAAAAATATATGTAAAGGGAAATTACTATTTAACTGTAGGAAGCCTAAGGAAAAAGAACGCTTCCATTAACGATATTCCCTTGTAATTGTAGTTGTATTTTTTTTATCTTTATTTAGGATGCATCTGTTGTTCAGTTTTTGTTGAGCTCTGTGACATAGTGGTTGTTACCAGCTCCACAGTGATAAACACATGAATTATATCTCAGGAAAGTTTCATCTGTTCCATTAAATGTTTGTACTGCAGCTGGATGTCATGAATATGCAGAATTTGTGGTCTAACCACATAAAACTCTCACAATACCCGGAAGAGTCATGGTGCTTCTGGTCTATCTCCTTTACATGTCAATCCATTAGGATCTACTACGATGTTAGAAATCAAAGAAAAATACCAGGATGCTTCCTCAAAAGTTATAGTGTAAGCATGCATTTTTTTTCCAAGAGGTTTTCCAATTTGTTTACAGCAGATAATTGTATGGGCTATGAAGGTTGCGTGATATTGAGATGCAGTAGAAAAGTATAAAGTCCCAGAGTTTTTTTCAGAATATGGTGACTTCTTCAAAGTGAGGTGCCATAACAGTTCCATCCTCTTAAAGGGTATATAGTGTAAACCAGACAGCGGTTGCCTTATGTTTCTGGGGATCTGAGACACTACAAGCATTTAGCCTGAAAACCAGATCAATGTTTCTTTTTAATGAACTGATCTTTCAAAGATGAAGTATTAACTAAGTAGTAGCCTTAGCAAATAATAAATGTGTAGTGACTTATTGCGCATCATACTTATTTATGAGTTTTGGGACAAAGAAAAATGAAAATAACATGCTATTTTTTTTCTTATTTTAACATATTTTCTTTTCTGTCTAGATACTACACTATCTAGATGTATTGTATTGCTGAATTTCAAAGATAATGAGGGAAAATGTAAATGAAAATACAAACACACAGATATGATGTCTTCCTTACAAAATGTATATGATTGCCTTAGTGATGTATACAAACGACACCTCATTTAAATGACACTTCAGTATACCGCTGGGGTAAAAAGGTTTTTGTACTACATTATGTCACAGTGCTGTACCCGCTATATGCACCGTAGTAAATACCACTACAAATACTCCTTGTTAACTCCATCAACGACCAAGCTCAGTTTCCCATCTAAGGTAACTGCAATAAATTATAGCAGCTGGTCAACAGACTGTAAACTCTAAATGCAATGATACGCCCCTTGTTTAATATGTTAATTGTTACATTAACATATTAAGTTTTTGTTTAGTACAGAGACAACACAGAAAAAATATGTTACATTGCTAAATATTTACAGATATAATACATGTATTTAAAATAAAGTAAAATGGCTGTTATTTTAGTTTTTACTATACCTTAATATCGTAGATTTCCATCACCTATTCTTTAATAAATGGATGAGATATTAGGTCAGAACAATGTATACCAGGTGCTGTATTTGCTATCACAGTGATAAAAGCTTCAACAAAAACTTTTTTTAATGTCTGATCATAAAGTTTTTTGTTGCTTTTACTTTCAGTGTTTAGTTGTAATTGCAACCCTTTTCTGTTATTCAAAAAGTGTGGTCAGCTCCCAACCACAGAAAAGCTGAAATTAAAAATAGCACAGCCTCAAATCTGTCTTTGTGACAACCACACATAAGTTTTGTAGATACTGTGAAAGAAAAGCCTAACTTTAATTTTGTTAGAAAGTGATATATCCACTGAACAAACTTTGTAATAGTTCCTACTAAAAAGTTTACCTAACCACAATTAACCACCCATTATTTTATTATAAATAACTAAATATTGAAAAAAATCTATATTGTGAGGGTGTCACTACAGTGTTAGGTAATATGGAAATGTAAAGTTTCATATACAGCTGGTCATGTCTTACCAACAAGGGTCATATGTCTCACACAGCCACTATGCCATGAGTTTGTGGTCAAAACACCCCAACAAAAATGCTAAACAATTTTGAGTTCTTTATCCTGAACCACATAATAGGTAATCCACTAGGAAATCAATCTCCTATAACCATTATCACCAAATGTACCATTAACCACTGTATCTGTAGACCATAAAGCTTATCTGCAAATCATGGTTTCATTCACATATTGTAGACTGCCTATGTGAAGCAGGCTTTGTTCTACAAAAAGTAACAGCAAGCCCATAACGCTGCTTTATAAATCACCCTATTAGTTAGCCTGCAAAGATGACAGCCGCACTAGGCCGCACTATAGTTGCACAAATTGTGTGGGGGAGTTTGGGCAGTGGTTGTCAAACACAACCGCCCCCATGTTATACCAAATGGGCAAAATGGAGAAAACTACAGATTTTAAAGCCTCTCATTAAGCACTTTTGCAAATTGCAAAAAAAGTATACATTCCACTAATAACAATTCCAGACTCTCCTTAATTTAATTGTCATTTCCAAATGAATATAACACAGAGACCCAGTACAATAATATACAGTTACAATAATGGACTGTCTAAGAAGTGGACAAGCAGAAGACACAAAATGAAATATAGATATTAATAATTAAAAAAAGAAATTGCCTACTTTTTAGTTGCACCTAGTTTTATATTATCACCAGTAGAAATGCTGATTTTGTGAGTTTATTGCAACGCCTGAACAAGGTATAATCACCAAAATTGCAAAATTAAAATTTTGACTTGACTTTGAACGTAATTTATGCAAACACTATTTGTGTTAGAGCCATCCTTTTTTGTAAGATACCACCAACTCTTCTCTCTTCTCTCTACATCTCCAGCAAGTTTGGTGATGATACCATGCTCAGGGGCTTTGCAATTAACTGGAAATGATCTAAATAGTCGACTTTTTGAAAAAAAAAAAATAATTTCAACCATCTCTAATCACCAGTTGTTTTGACACATGGTCTTGCTTCCCTTTCTCCAGTGTGTCCCTTGAACAGTAATATAAGAGTCCTCACTGATCAAATTGGTAACTTTAAGATAAATTTCATTCTTAGAGGTATCTCTTGTCAATATAATTCGACTTTTAAAATATGGAGAAGGTTCTGCTCCACCACTGTTAGTTATTCTCCCAATATATTCCAGTCCTTTGCCATTTATCTGTCTTACCCAGTACCAGTAATTTCTGTCTACAGACACAGAGGGTTTACATGTAAGATCCATGTTATCTGAGGGCTTCACAATAAGAGAGGCTGACTGATGGAGAGTCACTTGTGAGAAAACACCTATCAAAAAAAACAGAGAGCTCAGAAATTAAATATCCATTACAAGGTTGTATGTAACATTTTCTCATAGGCATTTCTACCTACATGGTAAGGAAAGAAAGATGATAAGCCCTGGACAGAGAAGTGCCATTATATTGTTAAAATACAAAAACATAGCACAGTATTGTTTGATTTAAATTATTGAGACACAAATAATCCAGCACTAATGCAGAAAGAACGTTATAACTATGTACCCTCTCGATTTATTTGCATACACAAATATATATCAGAAAAAACATGACACTGGTGTGAGTATATATACAGCTGAACAAGAATATGCATGAATGAATGAGGAAGCTGATCTGTGCTTTCATCTAGAATGCATACATTCTCAACTATTTAAAATTGAAAATAGTAAGTGAGATCTTGCTTCATTGCCTTAGGAAAGAAGCTTAAGGCATTATTAAACTGAAAAACACAGGCCCTTTATATTAAAAAAAAACAGTGTCTACGTTATTGTATTTCCAAACGTTAGTTGAATACTACCACCTGTAGTAAACCATAGGAGATGCAACCATAGCATCGCAGAGAATTCCTCTGTGATCTCTATCTATCTATTAAATCTGGGGGTTCAAAAGGGGGTGAGGGTGGGACAGGGTGTATGGGATGCTTTTTTCTTCCAACCCCAATACTTTTCTGTAGGGTCTCTCCTATTATCTCTCATTGTCCATATGGTTGCCCTTTGTGTATATTTTTATGAATTGTCTTTTCTTTAAAATGCAGCATACATATTTGTAATGTTAATCTATTCTTACATTTACAAGGTACAAAGTTAAAAAGTCAGAAATTTTGATATTTCTACTGACTCTGGAATTACCTAAAGAGAATTTGCTAGAGTTTTTGTTAGCCTATTAATGATGAACTGATTAAACCCATTGCAATTCCTTCACTACTACTCTTCTCCATTGCTTTACATCATTCTGAGGACATCTACAATTTTGTAAGCAAAATCATACATTAAGACCCAGGTGCCCAACCTGCGGCCCAGGGGCCACATGTGGCCCTTTGAGAATTTTTTGGTGGCCCTCCTCAGTCCTCCACCTGCGGCCCCCAAAAACTTACATGTAAATGCATAGGTCATAGGAACTAGCTTGACCACCGATTCCCCACTGACAGGTCCTCATCCAGGATCTTCTTAAAGAGGGAAGATGGTGAGAGGCGATAAACTTAAAAGATAGGCGTATGTAAAAGCAAATCAGAGACCCAGATGGCGCCTGAGCAGGTCCCTCACTTCTCCTTGGCAGGGGATCAGTAGACAGTTAAGTGCCTATGCTCCCACTATTCCACCAATGAACAGGGGTGATTGTATTGATAGAAAATTTTATGTGCAGCCCTTTAGTGGCCCTCTTGTGGCCCTCAATACTAACCCAGTTGCCCACCACTGCAATAAGAGGTACAGCAGTAACATAATCCTGTTGGGAATCAAGGTTTTAGTAATGACATGTATTATTGTGGTAGCTCCAGCTAGTATCACAATAAAAAACAATCATACAAAATCATCTGCCAACCTTCTAGGAAATTGACTTGTCCTTCCCTAGGGACCTTCTTTGTAGTCTATTGTTCAGTCATTTCTATTTATAGTTTTTTCTAGGGTCTGTCACAGCTGATCTTACAAATCAAAAGGTAGCCATACACGTTCCGATTCCATGTCCGATCGATCACCCATCCGATCGATCCGGCGATCTCAGCGGGAATCGGAGCTCCGATCAATCGGCCAATTAAGAGTATCCGATCGCTGCATACCATCTTGTCCCACGGATTCCTGGACGATTCCGTGTCTGATCGCTTATTTCACACATGGCAACTCCCCCTGATGTGTGCTGAATCGGATCAGAAAGACCAACATGTTGGTTCTCTGTCCGATCCGATTCTGGGCCCCTGATCAATCGGACGCGATCGATCGGACAAGGTGGGCTGCACGCGATTCCGGCACGATCGTTTGGCGTGCACGCGCCCGGAATCGATCGTGCCGGAATCCGGTGCGAATCCGACACATGTATGGGGGCCTTAAAAGCTAAAAGGAGTTATACCTACTTCTATAGTCCTAGGGAATTTCATTTATAACAGAAATGCTCAATTAATTATTTCGGGAATATTTGTTGAGGTCACAGACAATAAGGTTAGGTCAACTGACATGGTTAAAAAAATTAGCTGCATAATCTCCTTACAGTCATGACAATAATACCAAACATGGCTTTGTTGAGTAGAATGTAATATGATCACTTATAGATCCAACCTATTGACCAACATTCACATAGTGAACATACACTTTCCAGTGAAATCATTTACTTTGCAAAGGAAACATGCTTTACTCCATCAGTAAATCATGCTCTTTGGCATATGTCAGTCTTATAAGGTATAAACATAATGCTCACTTGCTGGTCGGCTGTCCAAAGTTTACTTTTACAAGGACCATCAGATTTTCCTTTTTCTGTGATCAGCACAAGATGGGAGGATAATAGGCAGAATTCAGCAACCCCCACCCCCAAAAAAACAACTTACCTGTAATCGGAAAATTAAGAAGGTCCTTCGCAGCTCCTCTGCTGTTCTGCAGCAGGGCAGAAGAGCCAACATCTCTGAGGAAAGTGACAGCCATGAAATGACCTGATCATGGCTCTGTATTGAAATAGACTTAAACCATTTTCTTTGCTGAATACCATTGTAGGCGCCCCCCAGTGGCCACTTACGATAGTGGACCTGAATTAACCTCTGTAAGCCTGGCAAATAAATGTAGAGTCTCTCATATTTCGTGGGAACAGTAGGTATGTTTATTTTTTAGGATCATTCCAGCTCAAAGGTAAGTGAAACATTAAGTTAACATACATGTTTTTGGTTTTGAGAAAAGCTTAAGGTCAAACTATGGACACCACCAGCTGCAGTGTGCATTGATAAATACTGCATGCTAATACAATAATATATATATACTATTACCATCATTGGATAATTGTTTAAAATGCATACACCCACTAGATGGTGCTATTTACTACTGATACAAAATTATAAAGTGAAAACAAAAATAAAATAGACTGTACTGGATAACCTTTTAAAGCCCAGAATGTAGCACTATGATGACAATTAAAATTACCCATGTTATTTCATTCAAATAACAGAGGTGTAATATAATAATTGGGGATTGTATCAGTCAAAAATGTTGGTTTGCACCCATAGTGAGTTCTGTATCAGAGACCTCTCGGCTGTGGGGGACACATAGCTCAATAGCAGCAGCTGGGGGTCTGGGCGTACCGGGCACTTAATCACTTGACTCATTCTGGCCACCAGGTGCCAAAATCCTTGTATATAAGTACACGTCCACATACAGTGTACCAGTGTTGGCTTGCTAGTTTGGCACTTGGGGCAGAATGTTTGCCACGTCTCCCCTTTGGTGGTGTGGCTTGATAGGGAGCGTGGCACTTTGTACGCCCTTTGCATTACCTTGTATTGCGTCTCCCTCCACACCTCCGATACTACACACCTCCTCACTGTCAGATATCCCTTTATAGCCTTTTGCACCACATTCTCAATACCCAAGTCCTTTGCCCACTGGGCAATGTTCGCTTGTAAGTCCAGGTTTTGGTTGCCCTTCCTCAGGAGTCCGTACAACCTGGATATGTTTGTCTCTCGGGCCGCCATCAAACCATCCAGCCCACTTGCACAAACATTACATGCTGTTATTGTTAATGTTATAGTACCCATTTGTGAGATCACTTAACAGGGACTTGTGGCATGTTTTTGCCACACTTGTGGTTGATGTAAGGCGTTGGGCTAGAGGGACCCCCTCTTCATGAGCATCCCATAGATACTCCCACCAGCAAAAGCAAAAGACGCATTATTTGTAAAAGTTTCTAAAAGTAACTTGTCAAAATGGGAATCAAAGTGCAATTTTTTGGCCTGGCAAAGTGTAGGGATATCTGTGCTCTTCTAATCATAAATTTATATATGAATGTTGAGGCTAAAGCACACCATACACGCTTAGATATGCGGACGAGTTTTAGTCTGATCGACCGTCATCTGCAAATCTAATGCTTAAACTTTTAATTTGGCCAGAAATCTGTTGCCAAATCGATCTAAGCCTATATATATGTGTTTTATATCAAATATTAATAAGCTTATTTTGTATAACCTCACATTTATAATTAAATCTTTTTAAATTTTTTTCCCATGTTCCTTTAGGGACAAAAATGGACTTTGTCTATCTTTTGTTTGTATATAGATGTTAATTTGGTATGTTGGAACTCCAAATATACAATGGTTTACCTGCTTGGAATTGAATTTTCATTCACAACAAAGCATAGTAGCATATTGTGAATGGTCAAGCAGAAGAGTAGATGTATAAAGAACCAGAATTCTTTAAGGGGTTACACCAGGGGTGGGCAAACTAAGGTCCGGGGGCCGAATCTGGCCCGTTTAGCTTTCTTTCCGGCCTTTTGTCACCTTTAAAGATGGTCCCCTACACTTGTTCTCTGCGATGAGGATGATGCCTTGGGGACGATGCATTGGCGTGATCGTGACACTGTGGGCTCATCCTCATGGTGACAACAGGCTGTCTCTAGGAATTATCTCTGCTCATTGCAATTGGACTTTCTTGCAGAGCCCCACATATGACTTTCTTGCAGAGCCCCACTATGACTCCTTAAGTAGGCTTCAGTGTATTTGCAACTGCAGGGCAAAGGACCTTAAGCTGGGCATAGACGTTTGGATATTCTGCACGATTTCTGTGAGATTGAGCACCGGAAACGATCGCCGCGGTCAATCGATCACAAATTGATGCATGCATAAAGTGATCAATCGATTGATTTGACCCTAAATCCCATGCAAAATTGATCGAGTAGATATCGGACCTGGCTGCAAAATGTAGTCGATCGCTCGAGAATTGTGGAACATTAATGAAGACATGTGATCATTCCTATCGATCGACCTGTTGACATCCAACCCACATCACATAGTTACTGATTAGAACAGCTGCAAGCTGGAGATCGCAGGAGTCGACCAGGAATCTAAGACATCATATGGCGCAGTGTGTGATTGATTCTGTAATTTGAATCGATTTCGCATGATCGTTTAAAAGATCGCTGGGAAATCTAAATGTCTATGCCTAGCTTAGGTTTTTACAAAATTTTATTTAATGACAGTGTCTTCCAAACCTGTAGTCACGTTTATCCAACAAGGAATAACCTTCATGATACACAGGAGGGTTCATAAAACTTCCTGAAAATCCCTAAAACATTTTTTGTTGGTGGGACTTGTGGTCAGGTTTGGGGAGTACCAGTATTGCACAGTATTACAGTTTATCGACTCTCTCATCTTACATGCTGTCAATAAATACAGCAAAAGTAAGTTTATTTTCCAACATTAGATTAGTTATTGTATGGGAAGCATACATCTCTGCTGCACTGTGTCACTGGTACAGTGATAATTTCCACTGTCCTCTGCATTCACATTGTTCAGTTTTAAATAAACTTCTCCTTTGCTGGTGTCTCTCTTTATTGTAACTCGACCTTTTAGTGGCTGGGCATAATATAAGTCTCCATTATAGATGATACGACCTATCCACTCCAGGCCTTTTCCTGGATACTGACGCACCCATTCCACACTGTAGAGCTTGCTGCTATCAGTCAGAGAGGCTCCTGACACTTTACATTTTACATCCAGGGTCTGCGCTGGTTTCACAATGCCTGGACCAGACTCTAAACATGACAGTTGTGAGTTCACATCTGTAAAGACACAAAAGAGTAAAAGATTTAAAAAAAGTATTCACATGTAAGATTTCAGTTTTCAATAATACTAACTAAGCTTACAGTGTGTTGAGAAAACCACAAAGAATATACTAAGGAGACTGTTCATCCTGAGATGTGGGTCATTCAAGTATTAGAAAATGTAGTTGTCACAAGCTGAGTCTCTCCAGTATTTATATGTGCTGAAAAATGGTTATTTGCGTAATGCTATTTATATACAAAAAGTTCCTATTATACAGCATTGCCTCGATCACTAGGAGCAATTTTTGGTTTTACTCTCAAACAGGATGTGTTTTTTTATGTCCACATTTGTTTTACATTTTCCTATTTATATGGCTCTTTTTTAAGATGACTTAATAACAAAATTGAAACCTGTCATATAAGATGAATAATATGATAAATAAGATGAATAATAGGATGATCTAATAAGATAAAGTCTGTCTCCACATAGCTGTTTTGGTTATTTTGAGTCCCCCATAACATGGTTTTATTACTTGTTAAAAAAAAAAAAAAAAAAAGTTAAATAACTAAAAACATTTTACACAGGGATTTTGACGCATTGGCAAAATATCCATTCATATTAAATTGAGACATTTACACACAGGCATGATGGCAATGCGCCAAGTTGCTTTAAAATTAGTGCGGCACCCAACTTTGACACCAGAAAAGGGTAGGGTATACGTTTGGCGATGTGTTTATCAATGTATTTAAAGTGAAAAAAATATATCTCTCCCTGACACCGTGCCCCTAAAGGTAGCCATAGACACCTCGATCTATGGCAGACCTTTAGCAGACTTATTACAGCGTGGTGACGTCACCACGCTGTGAGCAGTCTGCTAAAAGTCGGACAGGAATCCTGTGTGTTCCACTAAAGCCCCCCATAGACAGGCAGACTCCTCCATGCAACTTCTGTACAACCAACT
>CM070032.1:86607031-86623498 GCA_036250615.1 Ptychadena robeensis | reverse complement strand
ACACTGCCCTAGCTAATGGTTCCCTATGCAGCAGCAGCAGCTCTCTGATCTAACTCTCTCTTTCTTCAGCAGCATGTGAAATAACGTCCTCTCCTTGCTATGCTATAGGGGGTGGGATGGTCCGTGAGGTGGGGGGTGCTGATTGGCTGGATTATGTCTGCTGACTGTGACTCACAGGGTCAAAGTTTAACTAATGTAAAAACATAGGGGGCGGGTCGAACTCGCCATATGTTCGCGAACGCGAACATGAGATAGTTCGCCGGCGAACAGTTCGGGCCATCACTATACACAACCTTTTCTCCGAAGGATGCATTTTTACTGCAAGTCTTACTTCCTCATTTCATTGTGTGTCTTGCACAGTAGTATATTCCAGAGTCTTCTGTCTTTATGTCAGTGACACTTAGATAAATTAAATTTTTGGAGTTATCCCTTGTTATATTTAGTTGACTAAGCAAAGACTTGGAATAATAGGTAGTCCCACTAGACTCTATGCTGGCTAGCCACTCTAGTCCTCTATGGAGTGGCTTACGAATCCAGTGCCACCAATAATTAGTTAAAGGAGTAGAGAGTTTACAAGAAAGCAGGAGGTTCTCCGAAGCTTTTACTGTTCCTGGACCACTCTCTGTTATGGTCACCTGTGATGTGACATCTAAAAGAAGCAAAAAAAATTTATTTTAGCATCAGCTTACAACCAGAATTTAAGGATTGCAAAATTAGGCAATTACTTACACATACGGACACTGTGCAGTAGAAAAAAAAAGGACAGCTTCATTTTTGTGGCAGGTAGGATGCAGAGCTGTGAGCTGAGTACAAAGTAAAATGTCAAGGGATGTGTTTATGTTAGAGAGAATTTTGCATATTTAATTAGTTAATTATATGCAAATATTATGCAAATATATATACAGTCTTGGCTAAAAGTTTTGAGAATGACATAAATATTAGTTTTCACAAAGTTTGCTGCTGCGCTGCTTTTAGATCTTTGTTGCAGTTGTTTCTGTGATGTACTGAAATAGAATTATAAGCACTTCACACGTTTCAAAGGCTTTCATTGAAAATTATATGAGATTTAAGCAGAGTCAGTATTTGCAGTGTTGGCCCTTCTTTTTCAGGACCTCTGCAATTCGACTGGGCATGCTCATAATCAACTCTTGGGCCAAATCCTGACTGATAACAACCCATTCTTTCATAATCACTTCTTTGAGTTTATCAGAATGTGTTGGTTTTTGTTTGTCCACCCGCCTCTTGAGGAATGACCACAAGTTCTCAATGGGATTAAGATCTGGGGAGTTTCCAGGCCATGGACCCAAAATTTCAACGTTTTGGTCCCTGAGCCTTTAGCTATCACTTTTCCCTTATGGCGCGGTGCTCCATCGTGCTGGAAAATGCATTGTTCTTCACCAAACTGTTGTTGGATTGTTGGAAGAAGTTGCTGTTGGAGGGTGTTTTGGTTCCATTCTTTATTCATGGCGGTGTTTTTGGGCAAAATTGTGAGTGAGCCTACTCCCTTGGATGAGAAGCAACCTCACACATGAATGGTCTCAGGATGTCTTACTGTTGGCATGACACAGGACTGATGGTAGCGCTCACCTTTTCTTCTCTGGACAAGCCCTTTTCCAGATGCCCCAAACAATCGGAAAGGGGCTTATTCTGAGAATATGACTTTGCCCCATTCCTCAGCTGTCCATTCACCATACTTACACCAACATCTGCAGAAGATCAATCTGTCCCTGATGTTTTATTGGGAGAGAAGTGGCTTCTTTGCTGCCCTTTTTCACACCAGGCCTGCGTGCTGCCATTCCTGAGCAACCTCTACACTGGTGGCACTCCGATCCCGCAGCTGACGACAATCCTGGTGCTTGCTGGACTTTCTAAAGCCTTCTTAACAAGAATTTAAGCTTTCCTTGAAGTTCTTGATGATCCTATAAATTGTTGATTTAGTTGCAATCTTAGTAGCCATAATATCCTTAGAAAGATAATAAATAGTTGTGCACAACCTTCAGCCGTGATTACACAGCTACAGTGATGTCAGTAGCCAGAAGGGCCCTATGGTTGAAAAAGAGCCTCTGCTCGAAACGTTACTCCCATTGTTACTGTTGAGCCTTCCAGCATCTGTAAGCAGGAAGTGATCTCCCCAACCTGGAAAACACATGGCCCTGAGAGATCAATTCTTGTAAACCTCCCTTAATTTGAGTATCTTGCCTGTTGTTTTGTTTCATTTTATTCCTTTCCATATTATTTGACCATTTACAGTACCTTACTTTGTTGTACTAGGTTGTGCGCCTCTTTCCTTGTTCTTATTTGTCTGCCACAATATCCTTGCCTGTGAAGCCATTTTTATGTAACGTAGTGATGGCTGCACGAGTTTCTTTGCAGGTCACCATGGTTAACTATGGAAGAACAATGATTTCAAGCTTCACCCTCTTTTTAACATGTCAAGTCTGCCATTATTACCCAGCCTGACATAATGATCTTCAGCCTTGTTCTCGTCAACATTCTAACCTGAGTAAACAAGACGATTACTGAAATGATCTCAGCACGTTCTTTAATGACAGCAATAAAATGCAGTTGAAAGGTTTTTTGGGGATTTTGTTAATTTTCATGGCAAAGAAGGATTATGCAATTCATTTGAACACTCTTTATAACATTCTGGAGTATATGCACATTGCTATTATAAATACTTAAAGCGGACCTACCACCAGGAATCTATGTTTTCATGAATGGCACTAGAAGTGCCAATAATAGGGAGGAATGCAGTGAGAAAACCCAAAAACTTACCTGTAATGAGCAATTTAAGAATATAATCCGGCAGCTCTTCTCACTTACTGGTTTATTGTCGGCAGAAATCGGGCAGCACGTCACCGGAAGCTTAGATTTCTCAGTGATCTGCTTTAAAAATTCCCATAGATTACTGAACACCCCCCAGTGGTGACCCGCGATATTGCACCCCCATGTGTTTCATGTGTTGTCTTCCACGAACCAGGAAGTGAGGGGTGCTGAGTGGTAATCTTGTTTAATTGCTCATTACAGGAACGTTTTTGATTTTTTTTTCTGCATTCCTCCCTATTATTGGCACTTCTAGTGCCATTCATAAAAACATAGATTTCTGGTGGTAGGTCCACTTTAAGCAGCAACTTTTCGAATTTTAAATATTTGTGTCATTCTCAAAACTTTTGGCCAGGACTGTATATATACATAGAAATCTAATAGACATATTAAGGCTATGTCCCCACTTGAGCGATCTCCCGCTATTGATCAGGGGTGACTGAAGTGTTTTTGTTGTGATATGTGTCCGCGCCTGATCGCGCCCATAGAGAATGAATGGGGTTGCGTTCAAAAATCGAGTCTCAATTCATTTAGATGTGATTTTTGAATGCGTCCATTTATGTCTATGGGTGCAACCGTACGCGATTGGGTGTGACAGCCCATATCGTGGCCGCATGCGTGGGGATGAGACCATTCAAATAAAAATCGCAGGCGATCGCCTATGTGGGGACAAGCCCTAAGTGTGTCAAGGTAGGGCTGAACTATGGCTTGGATACACAGATCGAAGGATCCCATGCCCTCCTTTTTCTCTCCGTTAGAGCCATGTTATCGGCCGCATTACAAAGCGCAGCTGATAATGCGGCACCTTTCAATTAATGGGCTGACTAAGATGCCTAGCCACCAAGGGGGTTAAAGATGGACACCAGACATGGAGGGGTTAATTCTAAGCCCCAAGAAAAGGGTAGACACCAGGTATGAAGATGTTAAGTCTAAACACCAAGAAAGGGGTCAAGTTTGGACACGAGATATAAAAGGGTTATGTCTAGCCACTTAGAGAGAGAACCAGGCATGTAGGATGGACGCCAGACATGCAGAGGGTTAATTCTAGGCAGGCAGAACGGCCATTGTATGAAGGGATTAAGTCTAGGCGCCCAGGGGACGGGTTAAAGATGAACACCAGTTATGAAGGGGTTAAATTCAGGCGCCAATGGGGTGAAGGCTGAACACCAGGTACGAGGTTGGCAATTCTGGGAAGCAGAAATGGAATGATACGTGGGTGACAAGACACACGGCTTCCATGTGTCACCCCGCCATCCTCCACACACACAGCGCGAACCAATCCACGAACAGAACAACTCTATCGTCGTCACTATAGCAACGTGCCGCTCGCAGCACAGGAAGCCCAGCGTGCTTCCGCTTCCGGTGCATCGCCGAGTGTTGTGGCTCTATGACCGTGGGAGGTGTGATCAGTGAGTGGAAGAGATGGAGGCTGGCACCTCGGTATGTTATCATGGGGCATCGCTGTGGTACCTGGAAGTCTGTACTCACATGCACGAGGCTGGTGTTGTGAAGTGCGTCTGGCTGCATGTGTCGCTGTATGTAGTGTCTCCAGGCTGCTGGAGCATGTCCTGTCCATGGGAAGACATCACCTCCACCACTGAAGTGATGCTTCTATGTGTTGTGATCCTAGATATGTGTACAGCTTATACAATTCTACATTGTACACACAAACACGTTATACTTTACACTGTACAATATTACACACTTCAATTGTTTTCTATCGCAGCACACTGAGCTTGTGGAAGTGTGCAGCAGAACTCATAGCTCATCTCCTTTTAATGGTGGATACTAAACATAATTTGGAAAAGATTGGTGTGGACTGCAACACATGGCTACTCAGTTGTACATTTTGTTTTCGTGTCCTTCCCACTAACAATGTTTAACTTTATGAAACCCAGATGTACATAGTGAGCAGAGAAGACAAAGGATAAGCAGAACTTTCCATGCAGTGCGGCTATCCTTTTGCTGGAAAAGTAAATGCTTGTTTTTCTTGTAGGGGGGTGTACGTGATACTGCTGCTCCCTTTACCCTTTCTCAGGAACACTCCTTTCTTATAAGGAGCTCCTGGCTGTGGGTTGGTCCCTTCTGTGTCCTCCTGTACAATGCAGGGAGGTGATACTGTCAGAGCTTACAGTTGCAGCCCAGAACTGAGGGAAGATGTCGCACAGACACAAAGGTTACAGAGTATTGCTTTGTGCAAAAAGAGAAACTGCATTTAACACTTGTGCTTCTTCTTGTCACTGAGAAGTTAAATTCTGTTTGATTTGTATTTAAGCCCCAGAATGTGCTACTGTTAAACCTGTTGAACTCAGTGTATTGTTCAGGTGAAATAATTAGCTTGCTTCTGCTGTACAACACTTCATGGGCCCTGCAGCCCTCACATATGATGCGGAACTACTGGCCATTTATAGTTTCAGATTATCAGGGCTGTGGATTCGTTAGATAAATTCTCCAACTCCTCAGTTTCTGATACTTCCGACTCCTCGACTCAGACTCCTCTGTATTAAATATCAGTGTTCTCCCCAGATTTTTTTTTCAGCCGGGCGGCGCGATGACGTCATGACGCGATGACGTCATCGCGCCGCCTGCACCGGTCCGGCGGCACACAAGTCCTCTGACAGGCGGCGCCTCCCCATTCTTCAGGAGCGCGCCGCAGCCACTGAAAGACTCCGGCCCCGGTAGTATGCCGCGGGCCGGAGTCTTTCAGTGGTTGTGGCGCGCTCCTGAAGAATGGGAGGCACCGCCTGTCAGGCTGCTCGCTGTGTGCCGGGCGGGGACCAAAATCTCCCGGGCGGGCTGCCCGGCCAATCTGCTTTGGGAAGAACACTGAAATATGCTAATGTTTTTTTACATCCATTGAAGGAAAGGAAGGCAACATACATTACCCACAGAACTATTGGCTAAGAAACCAACACTGTACTGTACTGCAGTTTTAAATATGAACACTTACACTTGAATGTAATTGCAAGAAGCTGTTCCACCAAGTTCTTCTAAGCTCTTCTAAGTGTTCTGATCTTCTGCTGAAGATAGGGCAGTGGAAGGCTCCAAGAAGAGGCAGGGCGAAGGGGCACTTCACTTGATTCATAATTTTCCTTAAATCCCGTAGTCATGTATAAAGTTGAAGCTAACAATCTTAAGTATTTGTAACCTCAGGTGATTTACAGCGGTTTTTCAAATGTTTTTTCCAGCTTCAGTCTTGAACTATTGGAGATCCATTCCCTTCACTTACACAAGCGTCTCTAGTCCGGCAACAAACATGTACTTAGTTATACGCGAGAGTTAGGCTAGGTTCATAGTGGGCGCTGCGTTCCCTGTAGCAGCGGAACACAACACAATGGAAAGCGGTGCCGCACCATCTCTGTGCATTATATCCCATTTAGTGATGCATACAGACAATGTGCAGCATGCTTCATGGTCATTTAACGTGTTCATTTTGCGGTAATGTTATGCACCGCATGCATTTATTCTTATACCAGCAGTAGTTAAATATGACTGTTTGTGAACTGGGACATTTGAACTTGCATTTGTTTTTTAAATTCCCATTTAAATTTGGTAGGAGCCGTAATTGGTGCATTTTTTGCCGACTCCAACTCCAGGTACCCAAAATTCACTTAGACTCCACAGCCCTGCAGATCATGACCTTCTTCTTTTTTTTTTTTTTTTTTTTTTTTTCAATATATTCAGCACTGAAGAGCCTATTTAATATGATCCAAGCTATCCCAGTGTGGATTTAATTGACAGACATGATTAACCTGCTGTTCACATCCCAATCCAAGCTGTATTTGATCTGCTTAAGCAAAACTAAACTAAACTCTAATGACAGTGGACCTATAACCCCCTGTTTGTTATAATGGCCAAGGCCAAAATAAATGAACTAGCATGTTGCACCATGGAGCTAGCATCTTATATTTGCTGAGCACAAGGAGACTTGGGAAGAGACTGCCTTAGAAACACTGATTACTTTTGATATATACAGGATATGATTATCTACTTCATAAAATGCCTTTTACGATTAATATTAAAAATGTTTTTGGCCCTGTAAACATTTTTTTTCTCTATCTTTCAGGATGCTGCCATTTCATCGGTGAAGCGTCCAGCTGAAGATTTTGATGAATCGGAAGAGAAAAGGTTCTGCCCCATTAACCCTGATGATATTAAGAAAGAAATAAAGGGTGACTGTGATGAAGCAGGCAGCAGCGAAGAAGCATGGCTGAGCAGCTTTGGATTATACAGCGATGATGCAACTCAGTCAAGTAACCATTCAAATGCTGCCGATAACAGTGCAAATTCCTTTGCAGAAAGTGTGTTCGATTCTAGTGCAGAGTTCAGCTATACTGTACATGATAACTCCTCATTTTTTGATGTGGAAAAGCCTTTTCAGCCTTCTGCAGAGCTTGTTCCCCCACAGTGTTTTGGAACCAGGAAGATGAGGTTTCAGAGTGCCTGGTACACCGATTTCCCATGGCTTCATTACAGTCCTCAATTAAAAGGTGTTCTTTGTTTTACCTGTGGAAAAGCAGAGACCATGGGTCTGTTGGGTACCTCAAGAAGGAGAGATTCTGTGTTTACAGCTGTAGGATTTTCTAATTGGAAAAAGGCCCGGGATAAATTTGGCTCCCATCAGAAGTCTAAGAGCCATGAGTTTGCCACGTGGAAATTAATGCATGCTTTACAGAACCAGAAAAGAGAAGCTGCTTTGGAACAACAAAGAAAAGTTAGACAGGCCATTCCAGCCATTTGCTTGAACAAACTTATCACTGCTGTCCGATTTTTGATCCACCGAGGCCACACATTCCAAAACCACGAATCAATTGAGGAAAGTTTGTTTGAGCTTCTGAAGTTCTTAGGTCAGGATAATGAGATGTTCAAGTATTGGCTCATGACAAATCAAAATTTCACTAGTGCTGAAATCCAGCATGAAATAATCAGCTTAATGAGCCATGAAATCATTGGTGTAATTGCAAAAGATGTCAACCAAGGTTCAATGTACTACTCTATAATTGTAGATTGCATTCAGAATTCAGACTCCAACCAGCTAAGTCTTTCCTTACGATACTTAGATTCTGAGATGCATCCACAAGAGGAATTTATTAGTTTTGTAGACCCAATGGAGGAAACTGGAACATCTGCTGCAAATCTTATACTAGATCTTCTTGACAAATATTCGTTACCTATTGATCTTTTAAGAGGAATTGCATTTGAGGGATCTGCCTCTTCCCTCTGCTATATGGAATCAAGAGAGTTAATGAAACAGAAACAGCCGTTAGCCATGTTTGTTCATTGTGGAACTCCTTGCAGCAGTTCATTGGCAAGAGATTGTAGCCATGCTAGTTCAGTTTTGCAACAAGCACTATATTCTGTGAATGACCTGTGCAAATTATTCAGCCAAACACCCAAGTTCAGATTTTTGCTTGCAGAAGTTCCCCCCAGTCCTTTCTGCCAAACTCGATACTTGTGTTCTTCCAAGTGGTGTGTCAATCTACAAGTGATCAATACTGTAATTCAGCACTATGGGTTGATCATAGAGGGACTAAAGGAAATGCAAACACATTCTGGTGTTTCTGGTGTCAGAGCTCATTCGTTGTTGAGAGAGTTTATTGAAGGAAACATGCTTATAAGTTTGTTTATAGTTAGGTCACTAATGGAGTCCTTAAACATTCTGAACACAAATCTGGATGAGCAGAGCAGGCTTATGTCAAGCTCCCTAAAAAAAATAAGACTTGTAAAAGAAAAAATTGTCCGCCTACGTCAAGATGCATCAGTAGTGGAATACTTGCGACAAGCAGATGATTTTGTTTCTAAATTTAATCTGTTACCGGTATCCATTCCACAAACCAGACCGCTAAATCCCCAGAACCCCGATACTCCAGAAGAATCTTCAATCCCAAAAGAGGATTATTTCAAAGAGGAGTATTTTAAATTACTTGATGCTGTCATCTCTCAGCTTGATAACAGATTCATTCAACAAGGTTTTATTGATTACTGTCAATTGGAAGATGTTCTTTTGGGTGCAGGAAAGGGGGAATCTGACACAGTTATTGGAGAAAAACTGAGAATCCTTTCTAAATACCCTGAGTTCAACGTTCGGATGCTAAAGATACAGCTGGAAATGTTTGCTCACAAAAACAACTATACTTCTGTGGCAGAAGCTGTCAGCCTTTACAAATCCGTAAGTCCTGAAGTGAAGGAGTTTTTCAGTGAGTTGGGTAAATTTCTGAAACTGTTGCTAATAATCCCTGTAAGCACATATGAGAGTGAACAGGCCTGTTGTCCTTTCCAGAGGCTTAAAACCTTGCTGGAGTTTACTACAGTGGAGACTCGATCAAATGATGTAGCTGTGTGCTATGTGAATGAGACCAGGTTAGACACACTTTGTATAGACACTGTTGCACATAACTTTGTACATGGCTTTTGAGCACTTAAAGGATTCCATAGTTTACAGCAGTTTTTTTTCCAGAACAGACAGATATCTGCCTGACGAGCAATGTTGCTTTCAATAAGTTGCCTTTTTTTATGCATTAAGTGTATAGAATTATCTTCTATCTTTCAAATGCACACTAATGTCTGCGGTTGTTTAAAAATATAAACATTCACTGGCTGAAATTTTTGCAATGCTTACCTTAATCAATTACCGTATTTTTCGGACTATAAGATGCACTTTTTAACCCCCAAAAACGGGTGGAAAAAATACCTGCGTCGCTCCCCTTCTGCATCCTCACTCTCCCGGAAGATGGGAGATCTGGCTGAGTGCAGATCTCCCATCTTCCGGGAGACCGAGGATGCAGAGTCCTGCTGATGCAATGCAATGCAGATAGATGTGTGTGAAAGCTGCACTCAAGCTGGAAGCTTCCTCACGCGCACACAGTCTAGAGGGGAGACATTTACAGCCATTTCCCTGCGGTCCCTTCCTCTTCTCCTTGTTAGAGGAAGATGAAGATCTGCCATTAAGTGTGCTCTCTAGTTACACCAGTTAATTTGTGGCTGAAGTTGGCACTGCAGGGGATTTTTTCCCCAATTGATTGAACTTCAAATATTTTTTTTTTTTTGCCTTCTCTAAAATCTGGGTGCGTCTTATGGTCAGGTGCTTCTTCTAGTCCAGTAAATACGTTTTAAAAAGGAGATATAAATACCTTAAAATACTAAATGTGTTTACTTGTTTACAGCTAATACTGCTTTCCATCTCTACCTACAAAGTTTTTTCTCCATTAATACTATAGATAAAATACCTATATAATGGGGGAGATATTTATTTGCTGATATTTAGTAACCAATAGTAAACGTTAAGTTTAAAAAGTGTATTGTATTGGTGGGATGTTTTTAGTTGGTCAATGTGTTCTTTTTTTGTTTCTGTGTTGTCCTAGTCCAGGGGTGGGAAAACTTCTGGACACATGGGCCAAAATGGTTTCTCAAATTTGACAGGGGGTGGACAAAGAATATCCTCCACTTATTGCGAGGAACAAGTGAAGAGAACCAAGGTAAGAAAGGGCTTTATTAGGAGATTAAACGGGCCGGATGTGGCCCCATGTCTGGAAAAGGGGAGTAACTTTGTAAATGTACAAAGTTGTTTTTTTTTCTTGAGTATTCCATATATCATGAAAAAACTGACCATACACCTTTCGATTCCTCTGCCATCCTTTAGATCTACCAACAACTATGTAGTATAGGGTCCTCTGCGATTGAACACAGGTAGACTTGATGGTTTAGAAAGTCCCTCATATTACATGGTTTTGGTAAAACAAAAGGAGATCTAAAAGGAAATCTGACAGAGAAATCTAAAGGTGTATGGGGGCCCTTAAGCTGGGCATACATGCTTCGATTTTTCATTTAGTTTGATTGTTTTTTTTAAATCATATTAAGTTGGTAATTTGTAATAGAATTGGATCCAAAATTTGGATCAAATTATAAATCAATCAAAAAGTGATCAGACATGTTAGTACATTTCAGTCAATTGTATAAATATCTGATATGTTTTTTTTTTTTTCTTCTATCTTTTTGTATACGATGATCATACTATGAAGCATGCACACAGACCTAAGGCAAGGAATCAATCTGTTTTAAATCAATCACACTCTGGTGGTAAAAAAAAAAATCTAAATGTAATACAATCAACTTTAATACGATCATATTTTAAGTCGCTCTAATGAAAAATCAAACCATGTATGTCTAGCTTTATACATTGATTTATGATCTGGAGGCTACTATGACGCTTCGTATCGTCTGTTGTATATACGGCTGACCAGAACATAAGAGTATTTTTTATTTAATATTGTTTTAACCATTTTCTTTTATTGTGTATGTTCTATCACCCTAGTGTATTTTTGCATATCTTGTCTGTCCCGAAGACAGGATTATAGCTAGAACATAATTTCATAGGAACAGAAGGACAATATAAATCAGATTAAATTGTTACTCATCTTGTAAAGGTTACAAAGATTTTTTAATTATGTTTAGAATGAAAGAAGCAATTTGCCTTGTCTTATGTATGAAAACCTTTAAGATAATGAAAGCCTTGTTTTTTCAATACAAGTTAATCTTATGTGTGTAATATATTGTACATATGTTGTCCTGATTTTGTTTTCAGAGCCGTTTCCCTGAGACGGCAAAAGTAAAAGCTTTCACTTTTCTTCGTGCCTGTTGTGTTTCTCATCCATCCTGGTCATGTTAAAGCTAGAATAGTCATTCACATTGACTAGACTCTTGAAGATGTTCGGCTGGTTATCTAAGCTCTCTTGTTCTAGAAAGCAGCAAAAGATCTTGAATATTATAAAACAGGTCTAGTTGAATGTGAATCTTAAATCATGTTAAGTCTACAAAGTAGCATGCAGCATTTTATATATACATTGGTAAATCCTTTTTTTGGGATTCTTTGATTTCTCCTTTTCATAGAACTGTAATCAGTATAAAAAATGTATCTGTATGGTTTAAAACTAATGAAAAAAAATGGTAAATGAAGCTTCTTTTTATACCTTTGCACTTTCCAACTGTGATTATTTGTTTTGTATGTATAAATGTCGCATTTTTTTTTATTACTATGTTAACAAAAGGTGCTGCATGGATTGTAATAAAATGTCAGCCATGACCATTCTGTGTGGTTTTTATTTTTTTATTTTTTTTTTTAGTTTTTACTTGGCCTGATTACCTATTTAATGGTAATTAAGTGATTGTGGATGACACAATTACTTTGGAGATTAAAAATAAGTTGAGAAGACAATATGAAGGATATTTACCTAGCTCTGTCCAAGCAGAATATATTACACAATACACAAGTATACATGTGTACAATACAAGTTTTAAAAGTATGCAAGTTTTTTTTTTTTTTATAAACGTTACTGGCAACTATACATGATTGATCCTCTGTTTATTCATAGAATGTGAGTATAAGTTTTTGCATTTTTTTTAACAACATTTGGAAAGACATTTAAATATTTTTTTCAATTATTTTAGTCAGGCAAAACATTAAATCTGATGAAGCAGAAATGTGAAACGTGTTGAGAGTATCTCTAATGATTACCTGTACTTTTAAAAGTCCCTAGAGTGCCAGTCTCCAAATAAGGAAGAGTAATATACATGCTCTCCCCTTCTCCTTTTGCATGTACAATACTTATATGTAAAACATGAAGAGTTTCTTCCAGAATGTGTGTAATGGTCACATGGGGAAAGTGTCTCTGCATCTTCTGGAGTAAACATTACTCACAGTCCTTTTGCACTAATGAGGGGTAGCTCCTAGCAGTGTGGTGACCTAGCAGGTAAACAGTTTTCAGGGGGAGCAGAACAAGCAGCCTTGTGACTTGGCTTTCTGTGTCTTCGTGGTGGCAGGAGCATCCCCCCCAGCATTGACAGCTGAGCAAGAGACAACAAACCTCTGGAGCAGGATGAGGACACGAAGAAGATGTCTTTAGGCATGCATGTGTCTTTTTACATGTGAGACATTCTATGTGTCTTGTCTTCTTTATCTCTCTTCATTTGCTAATGCTTGTATTTATGGTTTTTTAATATTGTTTACCATACAAATATTATTCTCTAATTTTCATATATACACTGCTAGCAATGTTTTAGTATACCAGTCGTTCTCAAACTGGGGGGCACAGAGGGAGGAACTAGCAGAAAGCCAACTATGTAGGGACTAGCTGCAGACAGTAAGTAAGTAGAGTACATGTAATGTGTATTTCTCAATGTGAATGAATGAATGTTTCTCAATGATAAAGGTTTATTGGTGTGTGTATATACGATGCATGTTTCTGTATGATTGGTGTGTGTATATATGATACAGGTTTCGGCATGATTTGTATGAAAGCCAATATACCTCAATGCAAACATGGCCTGTGTAGTTTGAAGGGGGGGGGGGGGGGGGGGCTTAATATTGATTCTAGAAAATCTAGAAAGTGTGGGCCCTGCAAGGAAAGTAGTATGCAATGTAGTATACAATTATTATCCTCTGTATCTTCTGTAGTGAAAATTATGGTATATTACTTAAAACACAACAGGTGCCATGCAGGATGTGTCTGGTTGATTTGTCCAGTAGGAATTGATCATGGAAAGACCCAATGGTTTCACCTGTACCAAGTATAAATATCACTCGATATGCTTATGGCATTAATATTTGCTGAATGTGGCACAATTCAACTAAAGTTTTTTAGGATTATGCTGAGCACAAACCACAATGGTGGAGCATCTTCACTGCAACGGCAATTCATTTACTATTGGTAATCACAGGCCAAATCCATTCTGGAAGATTACTTAGGTGATATTAGTTCCCACATACAATTGTTGCTGGTAACCACAGGCCTCATCCATTGCAGAAGAAGTGAACAGATATGATCACTATTGGTTATCACAGGCCTCATCTGCTCTAAACCAATGAATGAATAAATATGGTATGTGTTTATGACATATATAAAAATGCCTTTATTACAAAAAATTACCAGAAACATATAAAAGGTTTGGCTAAATAATACAATATAAATTAATATATATAAATATATATATAAATATAATATATAATATTACAATAATAAAACATGATCACTGTGCCTGATGGATGTACATTGCACACAGATTGCTACAAATGTTTTGTGCTACGTGTTTCGTCCAATAGGACTTCTTCAGGGTAATTATTCACTGTGAGGAGTATAAAATGAATACATAAATACCATAGCCTACATATATATTAACTTGCTGTCATGCCATCTTAGCGCTTATATCTGATATAAATGCAGTAAATGGGACCTCCAACCATCCCAATGTATATTAAGTGTATTGTAAATATTTAAAGGGTCAGCTAAAAAAAATCTTACCACAGGTCTCTGCTCAAATGAAAAACCCGGACACCACAAGCAAGTGCTATGGGCCAGGCACCAGGTAAACAAACCGTGAAAAGGAGTTTTCGCCTTCTATTTTTCTTGTAGTCAAAAACATCCACCCACCAGGTTCCCATCCATTGCAGTGCTCCTCCAACAACTCCTGGACCTCCCTTATCAGGGGGTGTCCATCTGCTATTGGCGCTATGGTTCACCAGATTGTCCACAGACACACATCTCCAGCAAGCTGGTAAGAAATTAAAACAATCTATCTGATACAGTTGATATCAATGAAATGTTATAAAGATTCTTTGAGAATAAAATCCAAAAATGATGTATGTGTGGATAGATCACTCACTCCATTAATGTATTAATTTACTTACTTTAGAATGGAATGTATACAGCACTCTCCTGGCCATAAAAATGTACAGTTGTAATCGCAGACCCTGAGGAAATCCTATGAGTGGATGAAACGCATTGGAAACTACTTGGGAGAACAACTTTTTTGCACTTTTTGCTTATATCAGGCCAGGATGTGTTTCTTTGAATCAGTCATTGTGTATTTTCTGTGAACCTTGGCGATTAATGGACTGTAAAGTGCAATTTTAGCCTCATGTTACCATGACAATTAAAATTTTGGTGCAATAAACTACATTTTATCCCATTCTCAGATTGGGACACATTCTTACAAAGTTAATTGCCAATAAAGTCCTAGGTACTGCCTGTCCCATTTGGGCTGTTCACCCAAGCTTTAAATCCGGCCATAGACGTGCTGATTCCCAGCCATAGTTGCATGGCCGAATCCTCAGTTCTCTAGCCGAATCCTCACAGTGTGTTGAAGTCACCACGAGTCTGCTACAAGCCGGCCATGGATCGAGGTGTCTATGGCCGGCTTAACTCACCACTGAATACCTCGATTCCTTGGATCCTTTATATCACCCCCTATTAGAGGTAATATTACACAACTGGGCAATGCCCGCCCTAAGGTAAAACCCCTCAGAGTAAGCTCACTGCAAGGTGCAAATCTCATAAACCTTAAATTGATTTTGCTAAGGAAACATCCTAAAAAGCCAGCAAAGCAACTAGAAACCTTTGGTAACAGTCCACCATACTACAATGGTTCGTCTGGTGCCAAAAAAATTATGATAGTCTACAAACTACAGAAAAATTAAAAAAAAACATAAGCACAGACTATTGTTCATGTCTCAAGTGAATATAAGCAGGAACATTTTCTTAGTTACACTAAATTCCTGGAAGAGGTCTGGGGGGGGGGGGGATCTCGCTAAATATTGCATAATTATCACTAATACAGAGGTGACATACAAGGTCCCGATGAGGTGGTATCTTCGGTGTCTCCAGCTCAACCAATGCTTTGCATGGAGATCCCGTGGGCTCCATGCAAAGCAATGGACATCAACCATGGTTTATGGTCACGTCTGATATCCCTGTTTTCGAGCAGGATTGATTGGTCCCGCTTGAAAACAGGGATGTCTGCATTAAATATGGGCCAGATAGATGGTTGTGAGTGTGCCAGGCACTCAAAGCAGCCATTGATCTGGCCCATATCTACATGTGTATTCCCAGATTTAGTTATATTCTGCCTCTGGAGTTCCCTATGTCATGTTCTGCTATGTATTTGCAGCCCTGTATGATAACCACCAGTAATTTTTTAGTGTTGCTTTTATCTCATCATTTTTTCTATGGTTACATACTTTGCACTTTGTTTAACCTCCCTAGCGCACTGAATAGGTACAGATTTCTGTACCAAAAGTGCACCATAGACTTATAATGGAATTTTTTCTTTATGTTGTAGGCCTGTAACTTACCAAAACCTGTCCATACAAGGGTCTAATAGACATCCTGAATATAATAATGTTTGAAACACATAATTATGTAAAAATAAATGATGTAATTAGTTCAATTGGAAAGTGTGTTTTGTGTTTTATTTGACTTAGAATTGTATTGGATACAGCTATCCCTGTATCCAGTACAAGTCTCTTTTAAATTTAGCTCCCGCCCCGTGTCCCCCCCCCACAGGCTAATTTTGCCATGCGGCGGCGCAGTTCTTAGCAGTGGGGGGCCACCACCATTGTTTTTGATGGGACTGTCCCCACTTGTGTGGCTGCCCGTGGTTGCCATTTGGAATGCGGGCACCTGTGTTTTGGCCGCTATCGGCTCCATTGACAAGTATTTAGCCGCTGGTGACTGGCGGGACCCCGCGGTCAGCTTCGACTGTGGGGACAAGCCCTTACAACATGTTAATCGGGTGGCTGGTCGCGGCTCGTAAGTAAGTGGGGACCGCCCCATGGAAAAAAATGGAGGTGGCTGCCGCTCGCGCCTCAAAACC
>CM070032.1:86581987-86596222 GCA_036250615.1 Ptychadena robeensis | reverse complement strand
TAGATCAAGCTGTATCTACCTGAATAGTAGTTGTAGGTAGTAATCAGGTATGCTGGTAAGGAAAAGTTTAAAGGTGATTAAGATCCTCCAACGTTATCCTCCAATGCTGACTCATCCCTCCATCAATTCAGATCCCTTCATTCTGACTGACAGGCTGGGAGAGACATACTCTGCAGCTCTCATAGGCAATGACTGCAGTGCACAGCACACACCGGGTGACAGTCACTGCTCGGACCTCTCCAGAATCTTCACACCTCGCCCCTCCTCTCCGCACTGATTGGCTGACACCCGCCCTGACTGACAGCTCCCTGGAAACATCCCAAACCCTCTCCATCTCCCTGACGTCACCGGCAGCCAGCAGCTCCTGATTGGAGGGATTGCACACAGCCGGGAAAGGTGGCGAAGTTTCTGTGATCGGTGATTGGCTGCCTTTGCAGAGAACTCGGCAAACTTCGGGAAAGTTACTATGATACGGAGAAGACAGAAGAGATGAGAGAGCAGAATAAAGGGAAAAAAAGTAGAAAAAAGCAGCCGAGATCGGGCCCCCTAGTGGCTGCGGGCCCCATAGCATTGCTATGTCTGCAGTACTGGTTCCTACGCCACTGCTGGTCACAGTCAGTCGTCCCTGAAGAGAACTGGAATAAGCTGTTCTTCCTTCATAACATATCCTCCCCAACCACTCCAGCTGTTTCCCTTCAGGCTGCCTGATCCAGTGCACACAGTACATGTTAGTACTATCAGTAAGAGAGGCTCCGGTCACTGTACAGGTCATATCCAGAGTCTCTGATGGCTTCACAGCCCCAGGACCAGACTCCATCGTTGAGATTTGTGATCTGACACCTGGAAATAGGTAAGACATGTTTGTTATCAATGTGATTACTCATAAATGTCATATATAGATAAAGATTACTTACATTGTACATAGCTCCCCAGAAACAGCAACCCCAGGAGATGGATCATGTCTGCACCAATCAGTTACTCAGCTCAGGAGTCTGTTCAGTGGGCTTTTCCTAGAAGGCTCTCAATTTACTTATATTTATAAGTAAATTGAGAGCCACTCCCAGGTCGTTTTTATTTATAAAAACGACCTGGGAGTGGCTATCCCTCTTTTCAGGCACCCTGCAGGGTCAGGTGACCTCCTGTGGCTGCTTGAAGCTCACCCCCTCCCTCCTGGACGTTTTAGTACGTTTAGAAGCTAGAGTACATTTTGTAAAAAGCTCTTTGCTTTAAAGCTTCTTTAAAGCCTTTCTGCCACTGGAGAGCATCTAGGAAGCTTAAAACCTGTCGTTCAAATAATGACAGTGTAAACTTATGCCTGCCATACACCCACAGACAGGTGCAGACAGACGAGCTCCGATGAGCTCTGGAATGCAAACGTGATGACGTCATCACGTTGCATTCTGGGGCTGCCATGTGGGCCGATTTTGCCGCCGACCGACAGCGTGAGCGCGCACGCCTGTCGGTCAGCGGTAAAATCGGCCGCTAATCGGCGTGTGTATGCCAGGCTGTAGCCTTACTCTTTGATCACCAAAAGAAATTAAATCTGCACTAATTAAATTATTGTGTTTACTGTATTCTTCACAGTTGTAATGAGTTTATGTCCATATGTCAGCTGCTTCAACACATTGTGTGTTGCCTTACACAGTAATATGTGGCGGATTCTTCACTTTTCATTCCAGTGAGTTTCATGTATACTTCTCTTTTATTTATGTCTCTGGTCACAGTCAGTCGTCCCTTAAGAGAACTGGAATAAGCTGTGCTTCCATCAAAACATATGTACCCCAACCACTCCAGCTGTTTCCCTTCAGGCTGTCGGATCCAGTGCACACAGTACATGTTAGTACTATCAGTAAGAGAGGCTCCGGTCACTGTACAGGTCATATCCAGAGTCTCTGATGGCTTCACAGTCCCAGGACCAGACTCCATCATTGAGATTTCTGAAGAGACATCTGAAAAAAAGCAGGAAATATTTGTAATTGATTGGATTACTCAAAATGTTCTTATATATACATGAAAAGATCATCTTACATTGCACATAGCTCCCTAGGAACATCAACCCCAGTAGATGAATCATGTCTGCACCAATCAGTTACTCAGCTCAGGAGTCTGTTTAGTGGGCTCTTCCGAGTGGGATCTCTATTTACACATGATCTCATTTGAATAATATTTGAATTAAGTTGAAAAAAATAGCACCAGTTTAGTACCTCCCACTATTAAATTCATCTTCTTATTCCTGAAAATAATTATATCAAGCATAGCACTTTTATGTAGACTCATTTGTAAGCACATGATTTTTAATATACATGTAAAAAAATGGTTTGAGCAATATGAGCCATCCAAAAAAAACACCTCTGGAGTGGTACTTTCTTTATAATGAATACTCACATATTGTGTAAAGTTCTGTTTTCACTTTCTCATTATAGGGTACTGAGCATAGATCAATAAAGAAAAATAATTTAAATACCGTATTTTTTGGACCATAAGACGCACTTTTTCACCCCCAAAATTGGGGGCAAAAAGTGCCTGTGTCTTATAGACCGAATGTGCGACCCCCGCGGCCACTCGGCCGCTGGTGGTCGCATCTTGGCTGCCCGCCAACTCCCCCGGCATGAAGATTAGCCGGGGGAGCTGGAGGAACTGTCAGTTGAGAGATGCCGGCTGGTGTCGGCTCTCTCAGCTGTACTGTAAAATTGTCAGCAGAGCTTTGCTTGGCAATGCAGAGAGAGGGAGAGATGGACTGCCATCTTTCCCTCTCTCAGTGTCAGTGGGAACCGCAATAACTCGGCAGTTCCCAGGGACACAATCACAGCTGATCTTCACAGCTGTTTAGAGCAGAGGGAGAAGGCTGCCCCCTTCCTCCTCCTCCCGAGTGTTCAGTGTGAAGCACACGCTGAGCTTGAGAGTGTACTGCTGCTAGTGACCTCTGCTGGCTGAATTGAATAATGCCTTCATTGAATTTATTGCATTAACCCAATTAATGTGAAAACTTAATAAATCTTTTTTTTCTGGTTTTCCTGCCCTAAAAACTGTGTGCGTCTTATGGTCCGGTGCGTCTTATAGTCCGAAAAATATGGTAATTGTAAATCAGGCTGCAACACAAAGCTAAAAAAGGGTAGCTGAATAATATTTAATCTATATCATCTCTAAGAAAATAAATCCTTTTTTGTTTATGCTGTTATGCATTGTAATTCTAACAGTTTGAATCCAGGTACTGGGAGACAGAGTTGCTTTAATTCATCTTGTCAGCCATAAATGTGTAGTCTTCTTATATAACTATTAGAGATGGTCGAAATTAATAAAATTCGATTCTACTTAAATTTCGAGTTTCCCAATCGAATTTCGATTCGACTGCGAAATGTCGACTTTTTTCTAGTCGAAGTCGAAAATTCACATAACGCCAAAAATTTGCATAAACACTCAAAAAATTTGCATAAAGCCTAAAATTCGCATAAGGTCAAAAATTCACATAAGGTAGAAAATTTGAATTTGCTGTGTGAGCTTCAGATGTAATAACAGATTCAGTGTACATAGTAGCAGAGCTTTACAATCAGAGCTGAGATTTAAACCCAATTTATACACAAACTTTACATGTTAGAGCAAAACTTATTATTTTCAAATGTTTCCCCAACCCTTCTCTACAACTCCAGCAATTTTTGTGAGGATACCATTTTCAGGGGCTTTGCAATAAGCTGACAAAGTTAGCTAGCACCATGCGAAATTTCTACTTAAAAATTCACACTGCGAATTTTTCGACCATCTCTAATAACTATAACTGGAACATACATATAGTATAGAAGAAGGCATCCGCCCACACCCCCTACTGGAGAGTATTACTTCGGTCCCCCATACACCTTTAGATTTCTGTGTCAGATTTCTTTTAGATCTCCTTTTGTTTTGCCAAAACCATGTAATATGAGGGACTTTCTAAACAATCGAGTCTATCTGTGGTCAATTGCAGAGGACCCGGCACTACATAGTTGTTGGTAGATCTAAAGGATATCTGACAGAGATCTAAGGGTGTACAGCCAGCTTTACTCTCAGTATGTAAGAATAAGACGTAACTGTTCAACAGATGCTCAGTTTACCCAAGTAACTCAGCTATAAGACTTTGACAAAGGGGCTATTCCCCCCTAGTCTGTAAAAGTGCCGGAAAAATGCCAGAAATGTCTTCAAGAATCAATTATTGCTTGGCTCTGTGCCCCCAGTGGAACTCAATGCTGACAAGCTAGCAATCCCACAGAGACTACCCACACATCACGTATTGACAGTGTCATCCAGCAGATTTTGCCAGAGTAGCCCCCATAGATGTGTTTAGATGTGAACCTAGACCAATGCTTTTAGCACACCTTGATGAGCATGGTGGTTAAAACGTGGTAAAAAGTGGTTGGTGGAATCGTCAAAAATTTTTTATTCTCTTTGATGGAAAGAAATAACATGGTAGCAAATTATACTATATATATATATCTATTATAAAGTATACAAGCAACTCCAAGGTGACAATGGACCAATCTAATTTATTTCCTTCTGACTGCAGGTCCAAATGTCACAGAGTTTCAAAAGCAGTTTCAGGTAGGATTCAGAGACGCTACTATTCTACCATCCAGTGAATGCTTTAGGTATAAATAGAAGAGCTCAAAGTTCTTCTTACTGCTTCTTACAGAGCTGCCACTAAATCTGAACATTGGAAGGTGTTTCCTTCTAGAGCCTGAAAGTGAGAGCAAGGCTACAATAGTTCTCTGGTTAGGTGCTGCATACCATTATCCAAAGGCTACTTCCAAGCTCTTCATCAAAAGCAACAGTATTCATGAATTCATGAGTCAGTTAGGAAAGCATCAAATCTATTTTCAGGACTCCCTGTTTTTAATAGAGTGAAAGGTAGACCTTTGCCAAGTTCTGGGCCTTAAACTCTTCAATCTCTAAATTCAGTTAGGGTACATTTACACTGGCAGTTTTTAACCGCCAGGTAAACGACCCTTTAGCGTGACCGGCCAGCAGACGGCACATTAGACATCCGCCGGTCGGTTTTCCGGCTGCCGCCCCATAGGTCCTCTATGGGATCCTTAATTAGACGCCCTGTAATCACCTGCACTGTTTTGCAGATGATCACAGGGAGTCGTTTCTCCCGTGGCTCCGGGAGCATGCTGTCTGTCGGTTCTCGAGCTAAAAAGCAGCTGGAGAACTGACAGTCTAAACTTAGCATAAGCCTCCTTCATATGGAGACAAATAAGAACAAGGACAGAGGCGCACAACCTTGTACAACAATTGGTTAAATAATGTGGAATAGGATAAGATAAAACAAATTGAAACAAAACAACACACAAGATACTCACATTAAGAGAGGTTTACAAGGGTGGCTCCCTCAGGGCCATGTGTTTTCCAGGGTTACCTCACTTCCTGGTGGGGGAGAAGAGATCACTTCCTGCTTACAGATACTGGGGGGCTCAATAGGAACAATGGGACGCGTTTCGAGCAGATGCTCTTTTTCAACCATAACAAATTGAAACAAAACAACACACAAGATACTCACATTGAGAGAGGTTTACAAGGGTGGCTCCCTCAGGGCCATGTGTTTTCCAGGGTTACCTCCCTTCCTGGTGGGGGAGAAGAGATCACTTCCTGCTTACAGATACTGGGGGGCTCAATAGGAACAATGGGACGCGTTTCGAGCAGATGCTCTTTTTCAACCATAACAAATTGTTGTACTAGGTTGTGTGCCTCTGCCCTTGTTCTTATTTGTCTGTTACAGGGGACCACACTCCTCCATTTTGAGAGCTGCACACCTACACACAACATATACACCCATCCCTCATACTGACTCCATTTTACTCTGTGATCCTTGCTCAGGCCCCATACACCAACTGAGGGCCTTTCTGGCCACTGCTATCACTATAGCTGTGTAATCACTACTGAAGGTTGTGCGCAACTACCCATTATCTTTCTTCATATGGAGTCACTACATTTAATACTGTTGTCAAGTCACATGGTAGACTACATGGTTCTGTAGATTTGTAAGATGTTTATATGCATGTGTATCTATTCACAGAAATGTCACATGTTTGGGTGTGTTGTGACTCTGCGTTTTATAACTGGTTCTTGCTCTTCCTTGTTTTATAATTGTCTTGTTTAATAAATGTTGCAGTTTTAGGACGAGAAATATGTGTTATTTTTTTGTTAATGGATCATCCGATGGAAGTGTTTTTACATTGCAGACCTCAATGGATTTAATTGGGGACACCGCAGATTGCATAAAAAAAATGTAATGCCTTTTTTTATTTATTATCAGAGGGAAGATTTTTTTTTTTTGGGGGGGGGGGGGGGGGGGGGGGGTGGACATATTTTTTTTATCAAGAATTGCTTTATTGGATTTTATTGTGACTTGTATTACAGACTGTTTTACAGCACTGGAGTGGACATACTAACCTCCCTAGCTCACCGCCCATACTGCGCCGTTTTTAACGTCGCTGTACAGGCAATCATGGCAGTGTACACTGCCTGCCATTTCCTCCCTCCCTCCGCCCCTCTCCACACAGCCGGTGTCATTAATGACGCCGGCTGTGTGGGCGGGAAAGCCGGCGCTCCTCCATTAACATGGAGGTCTATGGCACCGCCCCCCTGCCCCCTTCCACGTCACCGTCATTAAGACAATCATTGCAGCTTCCCGTGGGTGTATCGGGTACACCCGATGCCCGGTTTACCTGCGGTTGGGGCAAGCCTGAACAGTGAACGAACTAGATTCGTCTCAACCACTAGGGAGGTTAACTGTAAGTAAATGTACATTTATTTACTGTTACTTTGGGGGGGGGGGGATTTGGTAATTTATTATTTGTATTGCAGGGGTATTGATACATATATTTCATGTAATTATCATGTATAACAACTATGTAGTGCCGGGTACTCCCTCCCTGGCCTTAATAATTAATGTTATTATTACATCTAGCCGTTAGGGAAATGTAAATGTATGTTTATTGGTTTATAATTGTCGGGTGGGCTTGGGTTGCATGTTATATGTTATAATGCATTTAAATATGACTTATAACATTGATTTGTTGAATTCATTGAAGCTTTGTGTGTTTTTAGTGGCATAAATTATCAGTTAGTGTAGGATAGGGGGTAAATGTTTTGGAATGGTTTATTTGAGGTTATTGTGAAGATTTTTATTGCTCTATTTTTTGAGTTATGTATTTAATGTACTGTATTTTATGGCATATAAAACGACTGGGCGTATAAGACGACCCCCAACTTTTCCAGTTAAAATATAGAGTTTGGGATATTCTTACTGTATAAGACTACCTTTCTTCAAACGCACACCAAATACATTTTTTTATGTCTAATCTGACTTTCAACCGCCAGAAATCGAAAAATGTAATATAGTGTAATACAGTTGTGAATGAATTATAAAGTGAAGTTTTTGTACAGCTATTTAATGTGGTCTAGCTTTAATCTAAATCTACCTGCTATACCAATTTCAGCCTCAATGTATCGGGAGGAGGGGCCTGAGGGGGATTCTGCATTGATCGGGGAGCAGACTTCCGGGCTCCCCTAGATGGTCGGCCCGAGAGGGGAAAGCCCCCTGCACCCCCCCCCCCCGGCATATAAGATGACCACTTACTTTTGAGCACATTTTCCTTTGTTTAAAAGTTGTCTTATACGCCGGAAAATATAGTATTTGTTTCATTTTTACTTTGATTTCATGTTGTGAGTTGTGTTACTGGTGGTTGGGTTGTTACTGTAGCTGTTACTGTAGAATTTGACGGGTTTGCGGTTTTGTATTTAATAATTGTTGAAATTTTTAAATATAAAAATTTTTGAATTGAGTTTGTGTAGGTGATTTATTTAATGTCGGGTTTTGCTGTTATCTGTGATAATAATTTAATAGGTTTTACTGTATTTGGAAAGTGTCTGTTTCTGTGCGTTTAGCGCCTATTGCCGCACTGGTGTTAAGGCCTTGTAAAGGGTTGACACAAACCATTCCACCTTCCAGTTTATTATCTGTAGCCATTTATTTATCTATGGGGGGGGGGGGGCCTTTTTCGGTTTATTTGGGTGTTTTTTTGTCACTTCTGTAATTGTTTCTCACAGGACAGTCCTGATCCCCACTCTTCAGGAAGCAGTTTGAATCATAAACTGGAAGAAGAATCAACTCAATCAAGAGAATGATATTTCTTGGGGCTATTTCCTATCACCTCAGACAAGAGGAAATACATTTTTTTCACATGTCAGTTACCTGTGAACTTGCTGTTGGCAATATGGTATGGTTGGCAAACTGAAAGGGTGGCTTTCTGAATCAGCACAACCTCTCCCAACAGATAAGGAAAATCACAGTATTAGGACATCAGCAGTCTAAATTCAACAGCATCGGGAGGAAACCCACAGCAGACCACTTATGGAGAAGGTGAAATCAATAGGAGGAAAAAGCTAGTGGACAATATTAGTCACCATTTCTGTCAGCATTACGCTTCTTCAGGGACTTTTGATAGGAGAACCATGGAAGCTGCCATTGTCATCAAACCTAATATCTCAGGTAATAATTCTGTACCCTTGTCACACAATTCCTTTAACTGTTGACCTGGAAACTGAGAGGAACAAGTTGATGGCAGCAGGCAATTTCCAGATAGTTATCCATACTCTTATACAATCCTGGAAAACATCTATCACTTCTATTTGTCAAGTGTGTTTGATGTTGTCTCAAATTAGAGGTCGTCATCCAGAGTTTCTCCAGACAGGTTTGGATTGTGTTCAGAGCTCCAGCATGCTAAAGAGTCAGGTCTCTGCAATGTCAGATACTGTATATAAGAAATATTATGGTTTAAAGAACTTTTGTTCAAACATTTTATCAAAGCTCCAACAATCCTTTCCCCAGTGGGAACTAACCATTGTGCTGGATTTTTGTCAAATTCTGCACTGCATCTTTTTGGAACACATGTGTTCAACTCATCATTTTGTAATGTACAGTGGAACTGGGGCCTTAGTTAAGACAGAGGGAATTATGAATAGTTGCAAATACCAGTCAGTATAGGTACAAAACCTTCCGGCTTCTGCTAGAAAGCTGAACATGAATAGTTTCATGAACATGAACTTCATATTCATTCATTCATATTCATATTGGCGCCGGCATGGACCCTTTGACAAACACGTGCAGCGTTGCTGACATTTGCGTTTGAGCTGAGCTCACCTTCCCCAACTCGGGCAAACTTTGAAGCAACTACAAGTGTACTACACTATAGTGGCAATCATCCTAACCGAGTTTCGAGTCACCATATCCGGCGGCTGCTGGACTGGTACCCGCATGGAAGCAACATCAAAACTCCCTGAGAGTTAAAAGATCCACTCCACTATATTGGCAGTGAGGATCAGCCAATTCCGAGGGATTCCAAACCTGCGGCTGTATTAGTTACTGGACTAACTTACGACTCACACTAAGGACGACTCTAAAATCTTACAAACTCACTCCTCCCTGAGGAAGCCCCTGAATACTGGGGGAGAAACGCGTCGGATTGGCGCCCAGCGCCCGGAGTGATGTATACTTTTTACTTCACATGACATACCTGACTTTGACTTTTTTTGTTTTGGACAGAATCGATTATGTAACATTTATTACTACTTTTTAATCATGTTTCAAAAAATTTAATAAAATGATGCTTTTAACGTAAACATAGCTATGCACTTTCTTCTTTATGTGCCTCTAAAAGTCCCGGCTAGCTGACCTGATCACCAGATATTATTCTGGTAGAACAAGTCCCAGCTAACCACCCTTGTTCCTCCCTTTTTTTGTACATGAACTTCATATTTTAGCATGGCAATGACCCAAAGAATACATCCAAATCAACAAAGCAATAGCTTCATCAGAACAAGATGTGGGGTGATCTGAAGAGGGCTGTGCAAAGAAGATTCCCTCCATCTAAACAATTTCAGTTTGTTTGTTCATTTCGTAGTACAGTTTATAGGTCACATTAAAAGTGGACAAAGTTCTGAAACTTTTTATCTTTATCTGCTACATGGTAATCTCTAAATATCCTGATACCAATTGAGAGTTGATTTTCCTTTACTAACTATGATTGCCTTTGGAAGGGCTGTTATGTAGGTATGATTTATTCTTATTCATTATTTGTTGCAATATAGTACCCTATTGTGGAAGGTATTCACCACAGCATGCTGCCATGAGGGTTTTAGGAAAACAGATAATTGCATATTCACCAACTGTAATTTTACTTTCCAAATGCAAAGTCATGGCAGCAAAATTCTTCAGTGATAGCTACGTAGAATTGTTTGATTTGCACGTGTTTAAAAAGTATAGATATCTTGTCATATGGGGTTAGTCACCATCACTAATGGAAAATTACAGATGGTTAGTATACAAATTTCCGTTTAACCTCATCTGAGGTATTTTCATATTGCCTAAAACATATACATATCTCCCACTCAATAAATGCTTTTTAAGCATCTATAGTGACTTCTGAATGTAATAACGTATTTTTTCCTAAACAAAAATTTAAATTTTATTAAAATCAAATTCTTGTATGCTCATATTTCTGTACAGTTATAATTATGTTTATGTACATGTTTTAGTGCATTCAATACACTGTGCTTTCTCTTGCACAGTAATATGTGGCGGATTCTTCAGTTTTCACTCCAGTGAGTTTCATATAAACTTCTCTTTTATTTGTGTCTCTGGTCAGAGTCAGTCGTCCCTGAAGAGAACTGGAAAAAGCTGTTCCTGCATTATAACATATGTACCCCAACCACTCCAGCTGCTTCCCTTCAGGCTGTCGGATCCAGCTCACACAGTGCATGTTAGTGCTATCAGTAAGAGAGGCTCCGGTCACTGTACAGGTCATATCCAGAGTCTCTGATGGCTTCACAGTCCCAGGACCAGACTCTGTCATTGAGACTTGTGATGTGACATCTGAAAAAAAGTGGGAAGTATTTGTTATTGATTGGATTACTCAAAATGTTCCTACAAATAAAAAGATCATCTTACACTGCACATAGCTCCCTAGGAACATCAACCACAGTAGATGAATCATCTCTGCCCTAATAAGACTCTGTTACTTTGCTAAGGAGTCTGATGAACTGCAGTTCTTACTGCAAACGGCTCTCTATTTACACAGGATCTCATTTGAATATATTTTCATTCATTGTGCATTATTTAAAAAAAATATTACCAGTCTAGTTTTTCCCACTGCCTTTTGTACCAAAAAAAGGTTAATTTTCATGCTTGTGTGCTGCAATTTGTATATCAATTTAGTTTACTGAGATATCATCACTCAGAAAATGCAGATGATAAGAATTTAAAACTTTTAAATATATACCTTATTGTAGTAAAAGGCAATTTTGAAAGATACCATTGTAATTAATAACAAAGCAAATACATAGCTGAAATAGTCAAACGTTTTTAATTCCTATCCATTTCTGTGAGTAATATCTGTGGTCATACCAGACCCCATATAGGCATAAAGCCTAGCAGAGCCATTAAAGTGTGCACGCTCTACCTCTACCTGTGCCATACCAGCCCCAATGCCATACCTCTACATGGGGAGGAAAGACCCCTCTGTCCCTCTGGATTGATAGTCGACTGATGCCCACAACCCAGATAGGGTTGGGGAGATCTGCAGATGGGGGGCTCATTGAGAATCTGGAGAACGCCTTTAACAGGGGAACCCTGTACTATTCCATGGGACAGAGCTCTTCCTTAACATACTAGGCATTCATACTGTAAAGCTTAAGTCGTCTAAGCTGTCCAGCCACATTTAACCTACCCCAGAAGTCTGGACCATTCACAAACTAAAGAATATGGAGAATCAGGAATAACCCAGCACTGCTCACCTGAATTGTTTGTCATCATTGTTGGGATGATCTGCATGTTGAGGCAGCCAGCACAAAGGGGTACAATAAATGGCTGCAGGCAGAAATCTGTGTAATGACCCCACCCTTAGGAGTCATATTCTATCTCCTGCAGTGCATTGCTTCTGCAAAAATGGATTCCCTAATGTACCTCCCTAGTCCTCTGCTGAGGTCCAGATTTCTGTACCAAAAGCACACCATAGACTTTAATTAAAACAAATTTCTTATGTTGTAGACCTGTAACTTCCCAAAATATATCTATACAAGGATCTAGTAGACATCCTGAATATAATAAGGTTTGAAAAACACAATTATGTTAAAAAAAAATCATAATTAAATTAAGGAGAAAACACAAAAAACAGATAAATGTTAAATATGAGTGGAGGTTGAGAAGTCTAATGTAATTGGTAAAGATGGTAGAATTTTCTTGACTTGCTCCAAACATTCTATCATCACCAAAATTGCAGCACATATAGACAACGGTTGGAGGGAACACTACAAAGAAGAAAGTATTGTTCTAGCATGTACGTTTTTGTATAAATTATATTAAAATGTAAGTGGAAAATTCAACTCAAACATTTCATGACTTTAAACTTTATTTATGAATAAACTACAAGCGCTAAAGCAATACTTTCTTTTGTGTAGTATTCTTTCAACCCTTCTCTACCTCTCTAGCAATTTGAGTAATGATAACAGGTTCCGAGTTTTTGTGATTAACTCACAAAATCAGATAATGGAATTTTTAAAATTTATTTCCACTAGGAAAATGAGCACAAAAATTATGTTGGCGCCAATTTTCTAGATTGCATAGGAAAGCATTGCAGTACATTGAAGTCAATGTGTTGAATGCAATTTCCCTTTAAACTAGGTGTGCAAAACATCCATCACACTGTGAGAGATAAGCAAACAGCTGAGGAGGACATCAGGGACACCAGATCATTTAATCAAGTGAGTGTTTTACATTAGGAATCATAGTAAATAATGTTTTCAATGCAAAAATCTCTAATCAATATGATTTGTATTTAAAAACTCCAGCCGACACCCCGTATGACCTCATCACATATGTGACACGGTTAGGGGGCAGGAATGAAAATCTCCCAAACTGGAAAGTGTTTTTAACAAACTCTACTCAGGACTAAAGGATGATTTATAACACTCAATGGTGGACAGGAACTCATGAAACTGTTTAATTCTGTAGTCTGGGAGACAGAGTTTTAATACAACTTTAGTCAGCCATACATTCATAACCCTCAAAACCGGAACAGGAGCCCATTTTTTGTCAAATCTCTATAGAAGCAGTGCAGGGTCTTTGAGTCCATTAGTCTCATTTCAGGTCAGATACTCCAAGTTCAAATGGTAGACACAATGCATCTGGCTGACCTCAGTGCCCTCCCAGTGATTAGGAATCAAAGGTATAATGAAATGGTTATAGACAAGAAGAGGCTGGTACAAGCAGTAGACAAATGAGGTCAAAAGCATCCACTCATTCCTGAGAAAAGCTAGGCACTACAGTATTCAAAAAGCAGCACTAGGTGGCAGTAACGCAGCTCTGGCCTCCACGAATAGGAACGTGTGCTTGGAGAGACTTGAATCTACGGCTGTTTGGATGAATGCCTGAACACAGTTGCCAACCCCGACCAGTCCTTCTTGCAAATAAGAGTAAGATTTTTGGGTTGGGTAAGTATAAATTAGATGGGCCTCCTTCAAGAGAGTGCTAGGCGAATGTGGACAATATTTCAATGACCTTCTAGTCACAACTTGCAAGCAATGAAGATGTTTGAGTTCATGATGATTAAGCAGGTGCAAATCTTCCTCTAGACAGAAGCGACACAGATGTAGATCTCGATCTCATTCTTGCAGACCTCCACAAATAGGATGTTGGGCTTGCGGTGCACAAGCAGTTCTACAAAATCTAGTATGCAGAGCCTGCTTTTATGAAGCTACTAGAAATAACAGAACTTAATTTTCTTTAAGCAACTATAGTACATCAGAAGACTCAGATGGAGACATGAATGATTCTCAGGATTGTGATGAATAATCGTTGTAATCGCCGTATATATATCTTAACCTAAGCCACAATTACATTTCCCCCAGACCCTTCACAGTTAATCCCAAACCAATTCTCTAAGAAACCATGGAATGTCCACCATGCCTGGTTGTGCCCACTTGTGTAAACATCTAGGGGGTCGTAAATGCTCAGAGATCCTACTGACTTCTGAAGAAGAGGGAGGGGGTGAATGAGTGAGTTCATACAGGGAACAGCGAAATCTGACCCTTTATTAACCTCTTGGATCAATGATTGGAGAGATTGCCAATAAAACCATATTTCCATACATGTGTCAGGATCCTGCCATTTCCCGGCAGGCTGGGTCGCCCCCTCCCTCAGCGCCTGGT
>CM070032.1:86570075-86581887 GCA_036250615.1 Ptychadena robeensis | reverse complement strand
ACAAGAGGAACAGGGGGCCAATGTCCGCAGAAGAACGGGGCCACCTTTGAAACATATTTAAAATTTTATTTAGCTTAGAGGTTAAAAGATTATAGCTAGAGAGATGAGGTGCTAAAGAGGAGATGAGTAATAAAAGTAGGATTATAGTAGTGGGGTGTTGTTAGAGACCACAAGATGTCCCAGGGATGTGAGGATAAAGTGATGGGGGTAGTGGGGGGGGGGATCGTGACTCACTGATCACGTGTCCGTTCATGGTGAGGACTGAAGGTATGGGGGTGTGAGGTAAAGAAGCAAAATTAGTGTCAGCATTACAAAAACCAGGGGAAGAGTGAACAAACAAAAACGGTGCTCAAAGAGGTGAGGAAGTGACACAAGGTCATAATTGTGAAAGTCCGAGTGATGTGTTAGATTCCCTGGGGTCTGTAAGGGAAGTGCATATCTAAATTTGAGGACAGTTATAATATAAAAATAAATGTATGTGAGGCTCATTAAAAAGTGATAATATCTACCTGATTGGTATGAACAAGTGTTCAAGGTGGGTTAAGGTCGCTATAATAAACATATATAAGATCGTTATGAAACAAGTTGCCAGATGAAGTGAGACACAAGATAAGATATGACAAAGCCTGTATCAGGTTCTTAAAAACATGCATAGCCCATATTATGGATATTTAAAAATTCCAGCATATATATTAAGAGTAGTGTGTAAAATAAGCCTGTGATCAAAAGTTATATTTACAAGGCACTTGCAAGTGGAGTATGCTTCATTTAAATCATGATCAATTGGAGGGTAAAGTATACTATGTAAAGGTTTCCATAGGTTCAATGGTTATAAAATCCGCTAAGTTGGTATGTGCATAGTGCATTTTTCTAGTAAAAAGAGATTTTCTAAGGCAGATATGCTGGAAGGCAGGCAGTATAAACGTTAGAAATTGCATACAGGTTGTGAGTCAATTCCTATTGAGCATAAGAGATGGATTGCTATATAGACAACGGTCTATCAAGTACTGGAAGCGAGCTTACCCTGTACAGTGTCAGGAAGGATGTCCACAGGTTTTGGGGTATATGTCTCAGGTTTCCTCCGTGTCTGCTACATCATAAGCACATAGTGCTTATATGGCCCCCTGTCGCTGCGTCGGAGAGCGCACGCCGGCGGCGGGTGACGTCATCAGCCGGCGCCCTCCGGCGCAGCGTGTGGACGAAGAGGTGGCGAGTAGAGGCCATCTCCTCCAATCCACGCCCCTCCACTGTAACCATGGCAACATGGAGAGATCCCAAACACTCAATCTGCCAGTGTAGCCGCCCGGGGACCCGACGGATCCCATAGCTGGCACCCATGCAACAGATGACGTCCAGGTCATAACCCAACGGCCAAGGGCAACAGAACAGAGTGGGTAGGACAGAGGGCAGGCATATCCACTATCCACCTGCCAGCACGCAAGGGGGGAAGAGAAGACCGAGGGTTGACCCTCGGACACCCCCACATGCTGAAGTGCCCAGAAATCTTGGGCAACTTTTCGTCCACATCCTACTGTGCCGGCCAAAAAGTCCTCAGGTTAGGGCCCACAATATCAAAAGGTTCAAGCTTGGTACGGGTAGGGAAGATTTGCAAGGTTTAACAACGGGAGGTTGTATATTTGGGTCCAGATCTGCTGATAAATATATATATCAAGAGATGCCAGTGAGATTGGGACTGTATAAACAACTTATGGACATTGCCCCATGGATCACCGTCGTCCACCTACCGGATAGTGACCCATACAAAAAAATATACAGTCAACATAGTCAATACAAGGAATGGTAAAATTCAGGACATGTGATAAAAACATTAAAAAAAGGGATTTTTTAGATGGGATATATATATATATATATATATTTGGAAACAAGGATGGAGTGTGTGTGGCCTTCCAAAGCTGAGATCTCTAGGTTAGCATCGTAGCATAACATAAACTATTCATGTTTGGTCTCTATAAATTTGGGAAACGGTGCTGATAATGAACATGTGCCCCATATCATGGTCACATGTTCCTCTGGCAAGTTATACATATTCATATGTACATGGCTGTCCTGTCTAATGAGGGGGCTGTCTGACTAACCAGGTGAGAGGCTTGGTCAGCTCTGGTGTCAACTCCTCCCATGGAGGAAGAAGGGGTTAAAAGCATCCTCCATCTACTTAGTGATTGTCTTTTGTCTTTTTGGTCTCAAGTCTTTTGTCTGAAGTCTCTAGTCTGAAGTCCTTTGTTTCAAGTCTTTTGTCTTGTCCTGGATTGTCCTGAAACCGTTTTCTTCTGCGCAACTTTCACTGACCTCGAACTGCCGTCTTCGTGTTCTGACACCCGTCATTGCAACTCCAGAATTGGACCGCTGGATTACAATATTTGGACTCATTTCTAAGGACACTTCTCCTCTGGTAAACTCTTGCTCCTCAGACAAGTTCTCTTTTTTCTGTTTTACCCCATTTATTCTTACTATTGAAAATCTCTGTTTCTTGTTAGTTTTTGTAAAAAATTTTCTTTAATATTTTTATGCACGATTTTATCTTTTTAAATAAATGATCTTAATCCTTTCAGTCTGTACCTGTTCTGAATGACCCACAAAGAATCTAAGCAACTGGAGAGACGCTACCTAGTGATAGATATTGTTATTTCTAGATAGGTTATTTTGAATTAACTTTTTCTCCCACAGGGATAGTTTAGTTAGGAGACGTCTGGCTCATTTTCCAGACTGGTGGCAGTGATACCGAGAGATATACATATACAATCACCAAGATTGTACGGAGATTGTATAGTGTATTGCATTCACATCCCCTCCAACCAATCGGTTTCCATTTTGGCCTGTTCACAGTGAGGAAGGCAGACCGAGGGCTCCCAGTGGCTGGGACCGGGACTGCGACTGTGAAGAAGGGTCAAGGATACGGATTGCTGGTGGGGGTTTGTGACAAGGATTTTATCTTGTTTTAGTAGATCCCTTTGTCAAGTCAGTCAAAGAAGTCCTTGACTTGTATGAGAGCTGCGGAATGAGCTCTTCTTAAACTGTAAGCAAATTTTGTCATAGTAGCCTCCACAGATGTCTTTCAATGTATGTCTAGAGCACGCAGATGAGCATGGTAGTTAAAACAGTGGTTGGTGGATTGGTCATAAAAATGTCACTGGTATTCTTTTTGATGGAAAGAAATCTATATAGTAGCAAATTAGATACAGCCAACAAGGTTACAGGGGGAGAATCCAGTTCAATTCCTTCTGAAACGTCAAAGAGGTTTTCAAGTTCAAAAAGCAATTCAAAGTCAGATTCGGAGAAGCTTGGTTGAACAGAGAACCAATATGTTGGTAAACCCTGTTCAGTTTCCATTGATTTGGATGGGGACCCTTGGCATTGGCCAGGATTGATGACGCAGATGTGCTGCGTCTCCTTATCATGGAAGCCCGAGCACAGCGTGATGACATCATCACAATGCAGTCAACAGCTCCTCAAAGTGAGAGCCAGGCTACCATTGTCCATGGTCACTGTTGGAAATTTGTGTCAACCCCTCCAAGGTATCATTCTCTCCAGAGGCTTTTTCCAAGCTCAGAAGCAAGAGTAGAGCCAGTTGGGAAAGAGTCAAATCTGTTTTCAGGACTCCCTGTTTTTAACAAAGGTAGACCTTCCCAGTTCTATACCTTAAACTGTTCAATCTCTAAATTCAGTTAGAAACAACACTTATGACAGGGATAAACCCTGATCTCATATGTGGCACCCTCTACCACGAAACGTACTAGTTCCTGGGGCACAAAACAAGGGACTTTAACGGCATATGAATATAGTAAAGCAAATGTATTTACATATGTTCCATAAAGTGATCTACAATCCACAAAGGGTAATATGTTACAGTTTTTTTGTGTAACAGTCTTTTCCTAATTTCGATCCATTTTGCGGTCATATATCGTTTTAATCAGGAGACATAGAAAAACGATCTTGTCTGTAGGTGTGGAAAGAGAAAGAAATTATCACCCATAACAGTATATACTATACCTACAGTATATTACGTCTAGTAGTTTGTCATCATAGTAATAAACAGATTGATAACTGAAAATATTTGTCATGTTTAAATATTATGTAGTATAGACTTCGTATAGTTTAAAATCAGGTTAGTCATTACCTGCGTAAGGGTGTGTTCTGTGTGTATGGTTTAATCCCCCATGCACAGAGGGTGGAGATGAAGTGGGATGGGGGGAGTCTATAAAAGTCTCAAATGAGCCTCTTGGCCAGCCAATGTGCCTCAAGTTATGTACTTCTACTGTGTATACGAAGGTAGGTATGTGGGGGGGGGGGGGGGGTAGGGAATGTCCCCTCATTAGTAGGTATCATAGAGGATAATGTCATCATAAGAGAGCATGGGATTTCAGGGTACTGGGCAAACCATACACTGAGGGGACAAAAGTGAAAGGTGAAAACGCTAAAGAAAAAAGTTGTGAGATCGACAGGAACCCTGTAGTAGACAGTAGCCCTACATGTGCTGCATGAAAGTGAACCTTGTAGTATGTAGTGTGTCTGACACTGTGTTCTGCTATATTTAGTTGAATACCGTGTGTGTTTACTATTTAGATGGTGATCTTCCTGTATATTATATACTTTAATATACTGTGAAGCTGCAATAATATACTGAGAAACAGCACGTCTTTTCCCATAGTCAGGGTCTAATTATATGTGTCCGCAATTTGTTAATTAAAAGCCATAAATCATACATAAAAACATAACTATAATTAAACATGTGAATGCACTCTGTGTTTGTCTCATTGGTATTATTGTTTATCCAATGCTACTCGTCTGGTAATGTTGGTTCTAATATGTGGGAAATATGTAAATGTGGCAGATGGTAATGGAAATATAGTGAAGATAAAGATAAGCCAACAAAACAGCCCAACAGACATTATGTGTGATGAAAACATGCACCCTGTGTCAGTAACATATGAAGAGATGTGAGGGTAACTTCCCCCACTCAGGTGTGTGTACCTTGAGAATGATATAAAATCCTGCACTTGTATGTGAGGTTATGGTCAATGTGCTAGAGCGCTGTGGGTGATAATTATCAGATTGTCTGTTAGGGCTCCCATGGGGGGATGCAATATATATCTGTCAATAAGATTAAGGAAGTGTATGTAGATTCTTTCCCTCCTGGAGTATTCAAACTGTAAGGGCTCAGCATAAAAGCACATCCCACGTGGCACAATGGGGCTCCGACGCAGTGGCCCACAATGTGTCCCGGATTAAAGCTGGTTGTATTAGATGGTGGTGTAGTTGTATACAGCCAACATGTTCCCCTCATGTTAGGGTATCATCAGGGCCAAAAGAACAAAAAGTACAAATACACCAAATCTTGGATAAGATTAGCCAAGGAACCCCTACCTACCCCTACAGGATAAAAATAGGAAGGCAAAGGCCGATCTTCTGATAGACAGGGTAAGCTCAGAACATTTGCCAGAAGAGTGTGCTACTGTACACTGGCATGTCAGTAGATGTGGAATCAGTTGTGGTTATTTATGGCACTGGTTGTGCATGGTATCAGGACCTTTGTTACATAAAAGGAAAGGAAAAAAGAGGGGGACATCAGCCTGAATCTCTAATGAGAAAACGGTTTGTATAACTTTGGATGATGATGATATTTTTCATAGAGCATTCATTTTTCCTTGGCTTACATAGAATGCTGATGCCCCCTTTTCCTTTTTCTTTTATGTAACAAAGGTCCCAAGACCATGCACAATAGGATAGTTCGATGACTTTTAGTCAGACAGCAGGTATATTCACCAATGGAAGTAGCAACATCAGTGCCAGACTGCATAATGGGACATCATTACATCCCAATAAAAATGTTATACAAGGCTGCTTCATGGTGTTTTTCAAATATCATGATACCAATTGAGAGTTCAGTCTGCTTTACTAGTGTAGTGTAGTACTAGGGTAGCTTACCGGATTAGCCAGGCTCTTTTTGGAACTAGTGCCTATGCCCAGGTGTACTGTCATTCACACGGCTGTAGCAGGAAAACAATGTCCATAAGGGGAATAACTTTTACTATTAGGGAATATGTGCAGTACAAATCACCATCACCTGTCAGGCAGGGATGCGGTCCAAGGCTTGGGATCTAGGTTACAAACAGTCTATTACCCAGCTGCTGGAAGGTGCTGAGGCTCTTACCCAGTGGTACAGGAGAGGCAGTCTGTTTAGGTAACACTTAAGGTGGCCATACACAGGTCGATTTCACACTTGATTCCTGGCCGATCGATCACCAGGCGCGTGCACGCCGATCGATCGACAAGGAATCTAGTGCAGCCCACCTTGACCGATTGACCCCGACCAATCGACATGGCCCCCAAATCGGATTGGCCAGGGAACCAACCTGTCGGTGTTTTCTGATCGATTGGGCACACATCGAGGGGCGTTGACATTTGTGAATCAATCGACTGGTAACAGAATCGTCCAGGAATCGGTGGCCTAAGGTGGTAGGCACAGACTTGTATAGTTGATCGATCAACGCCTGTGACTTCACTGGAATCGATCGGATCGTCGATCGATCGCTCAGGAATCGACACATGTATGGCTAGCTTTACAGGGGAGATTTCCTCTATCCCCAGTCCCCGGCTGGGTACACTAAAATGGAGACTGCTGGATCCTGTATTTCTTCAGGCACACTGTCCTGCACCCTCTCGGATGTGATGAGGGAGAGGTAACCCTTGTCCAACAGACACCTCTATCATACATCATGGGTCTGCAGTCATAGCGGCGACAGTAGGCATCAGTAAAAGAAAATTGCAGAAAGTAAGTATAAAATTTTCCATTTTGCTCTTATTTTAAATCATCTGAGGTATTTTTACATGTTGCTCATATTTCCTAAAAGCTTTCCATATCTCCCACTCAAATAATTATTTTTAAGCATCAATAGTGACTTCTGAATGTAATAACATATTTTTTTTCTAAACAAAAATTTAAATTCTATTAAAATCAAATTCTTGTATGCTCATATTTCTGTACAGTTTTAATTATGTTTATGTACATGTTGTTAGTGCATTCAATACACTGTGCTCTTCTTGCGCAGTAATATGTGGCGGATTCTTCAGATTTCACTCCAGTGAGTTTCATATAAACTTCTCTTTTATTTGTGTCTCTGGTCAGAGTCAGTCGTCCCTGAAGAGAACTGGAAAGATATTTGTCTGCATTATAACATATTGATCCCAACCACTCCAGCTGTTTCCCTTCAGGCTGCCGGATCCAGTCCACACAGAGCATGTTAGTGCTATCAGTAAGAGAGGCTCCGGTCACTGTACAGGTCATATCCAGAGTCTCTGATGGCTTCACAGTCCCAGGACCAGACTCCGTCATTGAGATTTGTGATCTGACATCTGAAAAAAGTGGGAAATATTTGTTATTGATTGGATTACTCAAAATATTCTTACATATAGATAGAAAAAGATCTTCCTACATTGTACATAGCTCCCTAGGAACATCAACCCCAATAGTTGAATCATTTCTGCAGTAATTGGACTCTGGATTCTGATGAATGGGCTCTTACTGCAGACGGCTCTCTATTTACACAGTATCTCATTTGAATATATTTACATTTATCGCACAATGTTTTTTTTTCTTTTAATATTACCAGTCTGGTTTTTCCCACAAATTTACGTTTTGTACATGGGAAAAATATATGATAAAGTTGTCTGTGTTTTTAAAGTAGTTTATTTTCCCATTTGTGTAATACAAATACACAGCTGAAATAGTCAACAGTTTACTGGTTTACAAGCCAAAACCTTTTTTATACTGCCTATCCATTTTTGTCAGTGAGATTCCATATAGGCATATAAAGGCTATATGCCTGGCCACAGCAAACATGGCCAGTTAGCAAAGAGTGGGCTAAGAATGTGCACTCCCCTTGTGTGCCATACCAGCCGCAATGCCATACATCAACAAGGGGGAGACCCCTCTGTTCCTCTGGATAGAACAGGGGCTCATCCTCTCAACCCAGGCAGAGTTGTGGCAATCTGGAGAACTTTTTTAATAGGGGGACCCTGGATCCCTGCCCCCTCTACACTATGGAGGGTCCTTGGGACCTTACCTATTCCTAAGGGGCGTAATAAAAGTATTTTGAATAAATTACATTTTATTAATGTGCCCTTCCTTAACCTCTGCACAGTTGTTTTGTCCTGCACTGTAATCCTTTTTTGACAGTGCCGATCTTGGCATATTAAAGTTCTGGTGCATATTAATCAAAATACCTTTGTGATCAAGAAATCAAATTGTTCAATACATGGGTGTCCACATTGTTTGCAGAGAGGCCAAGGTTTGATCATGTGTACTTTGCAATGGGGCAGATCTCTTCCTTCACACATACCATTATTACTGTAAAGCATTAGCCATTCACTGCCATGACACTAATAAGGCTGCCCTCAGGCATGCAGTTCCCAATCCCAAGAGGTTTGTTCAGGATTTGACCCCCGGAAAGCTTTGTCGATTCTCTATGCCATTTCACCTTTACCTTTATAGCATTTCTGGGGTTACGGAATTGCCCCTTACAAATAATATAGGATATAGATACAAGATGGGGACAGTTGGGTACACTAGACACAATAGGGTAAGGAGGTGGCAATGAATGCAGGCAATGGCAGTTGGGTACACTACAAATAATTTAGTAAAGGAGATGAAAATTTATGGAGGGGAGGATACTATGCTATATTAGATCAGGGGTGTCCAAATTTTTTGCAGAGAGGGCGAGGTTTGGTTAGCTGTTAATGTGTTGGGGGCCAACCATTAAGCCTGACATTCTTTAAACCTTTAAGCAAATGTACTAATACGATGAGTCAGTTCTCTTCTTTTACTCATACTTGGCATTCATATGTAGCAGTGTGGTGCTGTGGCCAACCTAGGGGTCATTCCTAAATTTAGGATAGAAATGTACTTTACACAGGATAAGGTTAAGGATTATTATAATAATGTCAAAGATGTACTGTATTTTTGGGCCATAAGATGCACATGACCATAAGACACACCCAGTTTTTAGAGCAGGAAAGCAAGAAAACTAATTTGGGAAAAAAAAACATGCAAAAACAAATTTCAGCAACAAGTTGTCACTAGAAGCAATTCATGGCACATCTCGTTATCTTTCTCAGACAATGGGAAAGAGCGGGGTCGAGGGGGAAGCTGGGTGCAGATGTCCTCTCTATGGCTGTGTGTATGAAAGCCGCAGCATAAGTACAGCTCTCACACACAGGCAGATAGATGGGAGAGATGCCGGCTGGCAGGGCTCTGCTGATGCAGATGCAGATGCTAAACAATGCAGTATAGATGGGAGATCTAGCCGTGGGCGCATCCACCATCTGAAAGCCTCCCCGGCTAATTTTCTTGTCAGGAGAAAGAAGACAGTAGGCGAGTGGCCGCGGGTGGTTGCGCATTCGGACCACAAGACTTCTGATCAGCAGGTAAATTATTTCCGTTTGTAGGGGAACGTCCAAGAAGAATAAGTCCAAAATGGCCACCAGCACTGTGGTTCTCTGCTGGTGCTCTTCAGGTGATGGTAAATGGAGAACTTCCTAGAGCATGCTCTCTTTGGGTTATAAGGATGAAAATCCTGGGCGGGTTTTGAGATCCGCCCCCCCCATGGGCATTATTATATTTTTGGAGGGAAACGACGTCCCAAAATATGACACGATCCATATTTTGGCCCATGGCCGTGGTACACAGATGATAATGGCATATCCACACTCCCCAGAAATTATCGATCACATTAATACCAAATATTAATGAAATGGCATATCCAGTCATGAAGAAAGGTTATAACTTTGAGCCAGTCCATGCCAGAAGTACATATTCTATATCAGGGTATCCGGCTGGACGGGCCAAAATGATAACAGACATTAATAGTGTGGCCCGTGCCAGCTGGCATATCAGGGTGATTGTACCTTTCTTTGTAATATCACATGTAGGGATACATTTACAACCTTATCTCATCTATTTCCTAGACTATACGGCAACATAACAGCAGGAGTTGAGTTGGGCCTTTGAAGCCCCACTGGGAATGGAATGACACCTCTACGGAACCTAATTGCAGCCATCCCTTTGAAGCTTACGACCCTCATAGATGAAGGACCACACTCTTTTTACATATAAGAGGCTTCAGTGTTAATACAGGGAAATATACCATATTCCTAGAGATTCAATACAAATATGATGTATTAACACATGGAGGCTGGATGACCTCACGGTTCATCTGTGAGAAGTAGGCTATAAGGTCCCATGTTGTAATGTATCAAGCTGTCAACTAAAATCTCCTGAGGAAGCGAATGTATTTTGCGAAACGCGTTGAGTTTGTTGAACACTGAGCATCATCTCTTTGTTTTCTTTGTTAATATGTTGCATTTTATGTAATTAATGTTTTTACTTTGAATGGTAATGCCGCTAAAATCCCTCCTTTGGTTTTGGTGCAGCATCTTGCTCTTAAAATTCATCCTTTATGTTAATTCAAAAGTTCTAAAATTCTTACCTGGTGAAGCCATACTTCGGGTTGTTGTCATGCCTGAAGGATTTGTGCCAATATTGAATGGTATTTGAAACTGTTCATAATTGCCTCTATCTTAACTAAGGCCCCAGTTCCAGCTGAAGAAAAACAACCCCAAAGCATGATGCAATATTGTTTTTGCGCCAAACATATCCCTTGGAATTATGGCCAAAAAGTTCAACCTTGATTTCATCAGACCATAACACCTTGCCCCACATGCTTTTGGGAGACCTCAGATGTGTTTTTGAAAAATGTAGCCCAGCTTGGATGTTTTTCTTCGTAAGTAAAGGCTTTCATCTTGCTACTATACTATACAATACTAATGAACAGTTCGAAATATGATTCAATATAGGCACAAAACCTTCAGGCTTCTGCGAAAAAGCTGAACATGAAGAGGATCTTCATCTTTCAGCATGACAATGACCCAAAGAAAACATCCAATTCAACAAAGGAATGACTTCACCAGAAGAAGATTAAAGTTTTGGAATTGCCCAGCCAGAGCCCAGACCTGAATCTGATTGAAAATCTGTGGGGTCATATGAAGAGGGCTGTGCACAGGAGATGCCTTTGCAATCTGACAGATTTGGAGTGTTTCTATAAAGAAGAGTGGGCAAATCTTGGCAAGTTGAAATATGCCATGCTGTTAGACTCATACCCAAAATGTGCCATTCTGGTAGACTCATACCCAAAAAGACTGAGTGCTGTAATGACATCAAAAGGTGCTTCAACAAAGTATTAGTTTAAAAGTGTGCACACTTCTGAACCATATTATTTTTATATTTTTTCTTCCCTCTACCCAAAAGATTTGTTTTTTTTAATTGAGTGATACAGTTTATAGGAAAAAGTTTTGAAATAATTTATCTTTGTCTTATTTTTGTACAGCACAGTAACTTGACATTTTACCAGGGGTGTTTAGACTCTTTATATCCACTGTATCTACCATCTATAATAGCACATACAGGTCAGTGGTATGAACACAATGTTACCTCCATCGCACAAAATAATTGTATCACAAAACTCTGTAATGCATTTGAACTATTCTACAGCCCCCTGTTTGAAATTTATTTCTACCACAACATTTTTACCAGCATGACAGAATTTCCATTTAAAGGCCAATTTTTTAATTCCACATTTCTTCTTAAAGAAATAAAAAAATCATATTTAAATGTAAAATTACATACATTGTTACAAATAAAAACAGAATTAAATTATCTCCTGGCCCTTTGTCACATACCACAGCCACAAACATGAATCAATTTTATTGGAATTCCACGTGAACGACCAATACAAAGTGG